>CM043017.1:33349719-33949719 GCA_023690525.1 Holotrichia oblita | reverse complement strand
AAAGTGTTGTATAATAGGGTTATAGCTGTATCTCCTGATTTATTGCAATCTTTGCATCAATTAGAAAGCAAGAATATGCATTCTAGCTCGTCTGAAGAATGCAAAAATTCGTGTATTCGGATAGTAAGGACATCTTAACTTTTTGTTCATTATCTACCAGATCAGATGTGGAGACAAAATACTAGTTATGTTTGTATTTTGTTTCAAAACATAATTATGCACAAATAACGCGCCGCTAACAATTCTTGCAGAAGTTAAAAAATGTATATATTAGACGCGAGTTTGTTATTATATACGGACCATGAATCATTTGAATATATTCATACTTTAGGAGATAAGAAATGATGAATGCATAATCATTAATTCTTTGAAAGATAAGTTCTAGTGTACGTTGATTTGAGGTAAAAATAAAATTTAGTTATATTCTTCTCTTCATTCTGAACAAACAGTAAAAGGGGATCTATTTAGAGCTGTGATGACTATTAGCTTTAGTAATAAAAAATTTATTGGCAACGCGTCCAAATGAAATGGGCTTATATCAGTGAGAACAACACCTAAAAACAGAATAATGGGCAAAATCCAATGAACTAATTTTCATCCAGAGTCTCCAATTAATGGAAATAACAATAACAATTTTATCAGAAGATTTACACATGTAAATTCTATATATTGAAAGAAAGTGGTTTATAGTATTTGAGTTCTGTGTTAGTATTTTATTTGAAAACTCACTCGAAAGTTATGGTTGTTAAATGAAGAAGTCGAATTATACGTCTGTTATTGGAAACGAAACCACATCTATCAGACAATACAACATGACATTGCCGTTTTAATATTAACATTTCAGAAAATTTTGCAAAATCACATATATTATTAACATTACGAGCGTGGAGTATATGGTCCGATGAAAAATAACGGACAAAATGAACACTTTTGGAAAATTGAAAATCCACAAGTTATTAGCGAATTTACGCATTGCTTGATTTGGCAGATACTTTCAGCGAAACCCTCAGAGGTTAAAAATATTTTACATTGTAAAAAACCGATTTCAACCGACTCCAATTGACGAGTTATAATTGACTGAAATTACCAACGTATGGTGTTTCAATTTACAATTCTATTTTAGTTTGTAGCTACTTGAACAACGATTTTCGAAATTACTGGACTTCAGTTCATAATAAAGGGATAGAATATGCATGAACATAACCTATAGCCACCATTCCAGATGTATACGAAATTTCATCGAAAGTAAGCGAAAATAGATACATATAGCATAAAAAGTACTAGGTAACATTTTATGAAACAAGTTCAAAGAGGTTCATATCCATAATACTAATTTGACACATTAGATGTTAATTTCTTCAATTGATGAAGGAATTTTACGAAAACAAAATTCTGTTCTAGAATAAATTGACTTTTAGTTGATTCTAGCTTTATTGATTTTTTCAAGTGGCAAGATATTAGGATTAGGAAAGATTTATAAGAAATGTTATAACATTTACGTATTCCAAAAACAAAAATCCTTGAACCATATCTACGTCTACCAGATCCACGCTTGGACCATAACTCAGAGAGTAAGAATTGAATAATGTAAAACATTGCTTCGCACAAAATCATCTTTAATTTGATACCTACCCCAAACCAAATACCATGATTAGTATTTTCAGTAATTGATATTTTAATTTGGCATCCAGAGTTCAAATTCTTTCTCGACGTAGAAATTGCGGGTATTAATAAGATTAATGTTTACGTTTATATGTATGCCTAAATCACAAAAACGTGATTTGCAAATTATTAGATACTACATAATTTACAATCTTGGGCTGCACGTTTTCATTATCTTTGCACCAATTTTCGGCTAAGCAATTTTTGAAAAATGTAATCTAAATCTAAAAAATCTCTAAATCGTTAAATTTTCTTTTGACACTTTGAATATTCAACAATTCTAATTTTGTATTTTCTTGCAAATCTTGCTTATTCACGGGTCTTGTTTGTTTCTTTCTACAAAAGGCATTTGCCCGTCTCTGAATGTGTACATATAATTTTTGTTCTAAAAAGCGTACTTGTCAATCTATCTATTGATGTGTAAACTACACGTCGCACATTTTATGACATTATTGTAAAACTGTCAGTTTCACTAGAAAATACACTTTTAATTTTTCATTGAATTAGGCCAAGAATGCCAAACGAATTCGTATTCTATTATTTATACTTCATAAAGCGACAAGAATCTGACAAAAACCTTCCTAAAATTCTAGTTTTTTGTTGAAATTGAATCAATTTTCATTAGAATTCAGCTTGTTGAAATTTCCTTTGCAATTACTGGATCAACTGTAATAGATATAAAAGCTAGCAAATTGTAAATATGATATGTTGAAGTCTTCCTAGTATCGTCGCGTAGACTGTCTTTAGAAACCTTCTGAAGAAGCTGACAACCACCCGGAAGACAGTACACGACAGTCGTAAAAATCTACGCTCAACTATTGCAAATGTGATATTGAATTCAGTCAAAATGATTTTCAACAATCAATAAAAAACAATTTTTTAACCTAGTAACACAATTCGAAAACTAATCATTTTTGGACAAATACTTATGGACCTCTTTGTCATATATTGACTTAAATACATACTAATGAATGAAGGTATATATCTTATAATTATTCACTCACAATAATTATGATTATTATAAAAAAAGTGTTGCCAATGTGTTATAATATTTTAACCATTATATGTACCATAGATGTGTATGTTATTGAATATAAGTATTGAAATCGATGTTACAAAATCGTGACCTACAAATCATTTCTAGGTATCGATGCCAAACTGCCGGTTTCAAAGTATTGATACCTATCGATTCTTAACTGATTCCAGTACTGGGTATCGATATTCGATATCAAAAATTTTGGTATCATCCAGCCCTAATTGACAATAGACTGTGAACAATTCATAGAATGCAAAATTTGTAATAGTATTAGTAATGAAGTTACTGTAGTCTGTTGTCTGAATGAGCCTCATAAGAGCCGCCTCATAACTGTATCGCTTTTAAATTCAGACTGGCAATCAAGTACGATACGATAGCTGTAAAGATGTTCCATCAGTTATCCAAATAATATTTTTACACATCTTACCAATTGTGGGTAAAATACTGATTGTCCTAAAATTACCAGATTTGTACTCATTTAAGCTTTTGTTTGGGGATATATTATAAACAAAATTTATATGAAAAAATGTGAAAAGGTATACTTGTATTCTTAAGTAATTTGTTTTTATCTTGAATTGTAGATTTTAAAATACGTTTTTTCAAATTGATGAAACAGAACATCAGATTAAACTGTATTAAATGCTATTTCTACATAAGAATGGCTTTTACACTATTTAAAATGATGCATCAACAACAATAATCACGTTATGGTTAAAAAAGGAACGCATGTTCTTACGTTTCTTGCATTTTGTGCCTTTGCAATTGTCTAAATTGTTAATTAATTAAAAGGACCATAAACGCTTCGCGATATGTAGTAGGTTTTGCGTATTGTAATATTCTCAATGCGGGTTTCTATTTGATGTATCTTTTACACCTGCTATTTACTACTTGTTTTATTACTTGCTGAAAACAATTTCGTTAAATCTGGGATAAATACAATCCCGAATGTAATTACTATCGCCCACTATTACGTAATTTGTGAGTATGAATTTATTCGTATTGATGTTATCCAGAAGGGTAAATGTTTCAGAACGTTTTATACGTCATTATATATAATTTGTTTCTACCAACTTTGGCAACTTATTACTAAAACAGTAACTTGTACGGAAAGTACGATTAGCCAATGAAATACTGACTATACTAATGTGTATTTAAAAATATATTATAGCAAATGTGTGCAATTAATTCAAATCGATAATAAATTATTTATTATTATTTGCTTTTAATTATAACAAACTTACCAATTTACTTGTCGACAGATTTTAACACCACGTGTATGTAGAACTGAGTGTAGCAATTTATTTTTTTTTTCAACATAAATATCAACGAATGTTACATAAGTAATTTTAATACTCAAGTATGTGCTAGATAATTGATCAATTACAGATCTCATATTAATTTGCGTTTAATTAGATATGTTTATATTTGCATACAGGTTCGTGATTTCAGTCGTATTGGTGATAATGTAGATTTATAACTGCTGTAAACAACTATGTAGTACTATGGTAGCAATAAATGGTACTTTAATTAAACAATATTTTTTTTCTTTGCGCATAGATCGTGAAGACCGAACTAGATTTGACCTATTATGAATTAAGCAACAAGTTTCTTAGAAAAACTGCATACTTGAGCAATGAAAAGTTATTGTGTAATAATGTTATGTAAACAAGCGTGTAATTTGTTATTTAGTATTTGTTGTGTAATAAAATTTTACTGTGATTGTATATATTGCAGTACATTAACATTGCTTAAATCTTGCCGGCACTCGGCACTATTAAAATATGATTTGGTTTTGGCCAGATAGACCTTCTCTTTATGTATGTTTTCAAATTGTTTTCATAAAGTTGTAAGTAAATACATGCATTGGTCTCGAATATTGCTAAGATACTACTTGAAGGTAAGAAAATATTTTCTTAGTATATCATTACTCCTTCATAATAACTTCGATACTAGAACAACCAATAATAACAACAGCCGGAATTAACCCAGCATTGAATTTTATGTCGAAAGTATGTGGAAGTAAATTTTAGTAGATAGATAATTTAGATTTAATTAAGACGTAGTTAAATGCTGTTAATTCTATCAAATTAGAGAGAGATGATTTGTTACCTTCTGTTAATCATTTATTTTATTGAATTGCTAATACTATGCATTACCTGACAATAGCAAAACTGGAATCACTGTCTGTCCAACTTGGTTACCGCAAACTTTTAATAGCAACACCATTCACCAGCTACATTATGAAAACAGAGCTACGGAAAATATTACTTCCGTTATGGACGAAAACGTTAAATTACTCCTTGATAAGCGTAGATCATTAACTAAATATTAATTTATTATTTAAAGTTTGTTATTAATATTTATGGATATTCTTCTGCAATTATGAAGGTAATACTTATTTGTATTTTTTGCGAGTCCAAACTAGTTCTATGCGTTATTTCCTAAATTGTATTATTTAAAAATTATTGTAAACGTATTTGAAATTTCTGGTGTAATCATTGAACAAACAAGAGAATATTATAGACTAGATTAATGTAATACATAAAAACTACAGCAGTTGGAAATTTTCCTACCATGCTATATCTTTGCTAGTAATGTATTGAAGTGGTATATTTTGATAGTGATGAGTAGTAATAATCTTCACTGTAATTATACAGTGATGACCAACGGATGTTTGCAATTTAACAAAAGTGGAAATTTATTTTATCATTCGTATTTTGTTTATGATAGTTTCTCCGAAAAAAGTATTTTAATATAGAAACAAATAACTAATTTTTCTTTTACTACTTTACACATTTCAAGAGCGCCTTAAGTAGTATCTAAAACCAAAATAAAAATGAATTAATTTCTGCGAAACAACACAAGAAAAATTTACATACATACGTATATAAGATCGCACCGAGGCATTAATCTTTTTCTAACATGAGACTGACTAACTGTTAAATGAACAGTGGAGAAATGTTCAAATAGCGATTGGAGATATTGGTATTCTAATTACTTTCATGCTTATTTGAAATTGTGTAATGCTTAGACAGATCGTTTCCTTCCGTTAATATACCACTTCAAGTTATCTTTGTACCTTAGAAAGTACTACAATTTTGTTAATTATTAATTTATAAATTGGAGAGGTTATGTGTCATGTAATTTTTGCGAAATCATCTCTTTGAAACTTATGAAATGGAAACAACTATAAAGACTTACTTTAATGGAGATTTAGATGCTGGTAGAAATCAACAATTTTTTGCAGCAAAGTGCAGCTGTTGTGTAGTTGGAATATATGGAGCGTAATTCATTATTTACTTTCAAACTCGATCATCCGATTCAAACTTTTATACTCGAGGGATTACCTAAATCTTTACCTAAAAAGGTGTTAATAAATATTTTGCCTTTCAACGAAGTCATTTTAAGAGCACGTTTGGGGTACAAATGGGGCAAAAGTTGATTTCATTATATTTTGATATTGTATATGCCCAATCAATCAAATATCTGATTACTGATGTGCTAGGGGAAATGTAGTATTAAATTAATATAAATAAATGTGACGCATACAAATCCAAATCCAAGAGAGAAGTAGTAAGTATAGGAGATAAGACAAAGAGCACCATCATATTTTACTGTTTCCGACTAGAATCATTTTACCGAATAACCTGATTTACTCAAAAAATTATTTAACTTATTTTGCTGAGTTCAAGTCAAAGACAAGATGGATAATGACAATTTTACTTACTATATGCGATTAGAGCTGAAAAAATGGAGTTATCATAAGCCTTAGTCACGGATATTTCAAAAATAAGTTGGCCAGATCTCGTAAACCTTGCTAACGAGAACGTTTAGAATGCTTCTTGCAATAGAAAAAATGACTATTACCAGTCAAACTAATAATAAAAAATTGATTTTAATGGGGCAGACATTTTTAGATTTCCTCTTGATTTGATTTTGGGATTGATGTCCAATTAAAAAAAAACATCTCATAAAAGAAAAGACTTTGTCTACGGAAGATATGTAGATAGAATTTCTGTAATAGCAACAAAATCATCAACAATCATAACAAGAACACCCACTGTAAATTTTAAATTTAGTAAGAGCTATGAAGACGACCGTTGGTTCGTTTTCTATCGCGCTAGATCATCGTCTGCGTTTGAAATGAATGCGCATCTATATCTTACTGCAATCTAAGAATGCGGATAATTTTGTAGAATCAAATACATAGCAGGAATTAGGAACATTCTGAATATATCGTTTTCGCTTAAAACTAGTTTCCTTGTTGATGTTCTATATATTCATAATATATGCAATGTATAAATTATATTGAGGTGCAAATTTTCCCATAAAAGTCATTATTAATTTTATTCGTTTATTTTATTAAGTTAGCCTTTTTTTCATTTTAGCAGAATGTGATTTAAAAACCACAAATCATTGCTCAAGCTAAGGAAAAACAAATCGATTATGTTATTTGTAACCGATTCAGCCTTCTTTAGAAACAATTGCGATTAAATTCTTTCCCTGAGAATCTGAAATCTTTAGATCACCATCTATTTTTATTCCTGAGATACGTACATAAATAGTTAAGTGATATTTGGATTAGTAACTGTTTCCTGTTTCAGAAATAAATGAACTGTAAAAATCACATCCCCGTGATGCTGATACTAATTATTTTAATGTATTAATTAAAATGTCGTTGTTGAATACGCACACGCATTAGACAACAATCGGATTAACAACAATTTTGACCACATTGGTACCTTTTAAAATCCAGTTTAGGGTTAAAAATTAAACATTAATATATATTTGCCACAAATTGTTGTGGTAAGTTTAAGTTCCGTTCTAAAAAATTAAAATAAATATTAATAATAAAACCTACCCATCTTTGCCTTCTTTATAAAAAATATTGGGGTTTATGTCAGAATGAATAGCATATTTTTCGAATTTTTTGGTATTTAATTTGAATAAATATCCACCTTTCCGATTCAAATATTTTTAAATTTAATAAAGGAATTGTTTCCTATATTTACCCTTTTGCGCGAATTAGTAGTACAGCTAAATATGGACTAGTTATCGCTTATTTAATCAACATGTATCCAGAATATACTTCCATCAATTATCAATTAAATTTACTACGGATATAAAAAGGGACAAGAATGTAGAATGCAAATAAAACAATCATATGATAACTTCATTCTCATATATTCACATTTTCGTTCCATTGACTAATGTAAACACACTGTACATTGAAAAACTTAAATATATATGTACAAAGCTGTGATATATTTTTGTTTTATTTAATAATTATAATATTACCATCCCATCACAGACGATCGGCATTTGAAACAAATCTACACTTTCGACAGCTCGAGTTAACAAATTAACAATGGTTTGTAGCCGTTAAAATGCGGATTTGTTCGCAAAAAACGAGCACAATATTTACGGAATTTTCGTGATTCATTTTTTCAATTATTTTATCGTAAAATTAGATTTACCAGTTCAAAGCGTAAACATTATGCTTTTCGTATTGTGGGTGTTTCATACAAACAATGCATATTATTTTATACAAATAGTTTGGTGGAAAACGATAAAACGTATATTTTTGGAATGTACATGAACGGTAAATAAACAAATATCTGGTATAAGAAATGGAAAATAAATACAGTTACAAAGAAATAATGATTTAAAAACAACCAATGAAAGCAAAAAGCGTATTTTTATAAATATACGTTAGAATTGGAATGCTATGTGTAAGGATCCTAAGTATAAGGATTTTAAAACAATAATACGGATTGATATTCGAAATTCATGAGGAATTTTAAAATTATTTACATACACTTTGTTACACGACCTTTTGTCATTATATCAGGTATCGTTTTATTATTTTTTAATTTGTCAAAATGTGCTAACGCGAATTTTCGAGTAATTGCAAATGCAGATTGGTAATTCTTCCCGCGTGTGGAAAATATCAGCGCAAAGTGTGGAAGTTAAAAGGAAATGATACAAACAAGTTTCTGATATGCTGCGCACCTACATTCATGAAAACTAACGTATAGCACATATTAGTGACTTTTTTTGTTAACACTTTTTAAAACAGAAATGCAACTAATATAATATACGTAATAACCTTCATGTTTTAAAACGCGACCACTTAAAATTACTATGTACACGCACAACTCAAAGGTATACTTGCAGCTATATATAACAAAAAAAAATAGAAAATAAACGAAAAACGATGAGAATTTTAACATCATTTCAGTTCCTAGTGTGTTTTGTAACTTCGATAAGGCGGAATTATAATATATTAGATCTTTGATCTTGTTGCAGAGAGGATAAGTTCGAAATAGAGGTATATTGTTTAAGTATAATCCTATATCATCGAAATAACAAACATCTTACAGACATGTTATATATACAGGAGGTAAAAGAAATGATGTAAATATCCTTGAAGTGCGGAAATGTGATTTTGTAAACAAACAAAGAGCACGTATCACTTTATTGAAATATTTTTGTTAGTATGTAGTAATCATTTTAAATTAGGCCGATTGGTTTTAAGAAAATGCCGAAAACATGATCACTAAAAAAAGACGTAAAAGCGTCGCATTAAAATAAAATACTTAATAATTCAAAAGAAAAGAATGAATTATATAAATACTTATTAAATATTAAAATAAAAGACGTACCTGGTTAACAATAGAGACAAAAAGGGTGTTCTTTGTTTGCTAGAACTCTAAAGCAATCACATTACCGCGAGTCTATGTAAGGAATACTGTAATTGGTTTCTTTTTTTTTTGTATCATATTTGAGGAACCAAACGTATATACGCGAATAATAATTATTAGTAAAAATGTAACGTATATTTACACATTCACAGTGGCGGCACATCCAAATCAGGCGCCGCAAATAGCGGCTCTCACATATGTGCTAACGGCGCCAGAGGTCCAGGTCCCAAATCTGGTGACGCACTATATTGTTGCATATGCTGCGTTCCATCTGTAGGCAGGTACATGGAGATCATTTGACGGAGATCACCTTGTTGGGGTTGCGTAACGTATTCTCTTTTAACACCGCCTGGTGTAGGTGTATGGAGGCCCGAACTCGGAGAAACAGGTTCAGATTTGATACTGGAACCTGAAGGACTGTGTGACGACCCCGCTTGCTGCATACCATAAGGAGAACCAGCACTATTTGGGACGGTACCGCCGTATCCACCATAACCTCCGTTCATATAGGCGCTATGCTGCATTTGGCTCATATCGTACCTTCCGTAATTAGCACTGGTATACTGCTGCTGATAAGCACTCGGATCATGATGCATCATATAGCCGTTAGGCATATAACCGTTCGGCATTTGATACATATCCCTAGCTGTTGCTTGTTGAGCGGCGGATACAGCAGTTCTCGATGGATCCGTCGATTGTAACAAACTAGATGCGCCCAAGGGATACTTATCCTTTTTTAATAACGTTTTTGTTTTACGTCTCGGTCTATATTTGTAATCTGGATGCTCTTTCATATGAACTGCACGTAACCTCTTAGCTTCGTCAATGAATGGTCTTTTCTCGGTTTCGCTCAATAATTTCCATTCCGCCCCCAGTCGTTTTGATATCTCCGAGTTATGCATTTTTGGATTCTCTTGGGCCATTTTTCGCCTTTGCCCCCGCGACCATACCATAAACGCATTCATAGGCCTTTTCACCCTTTCCAAGTTTTGATTCTTACTACTAGAGTTGTTATTGTTGGGTGCTGAATTATGTTGTTGTTGCTGATGCTGCGTTTGATGCGGTTGGTGGTGACTTTGGGCCTGATGGTGATGTTGCATTTGGGGTGCTTGGGGCTGGTGCAACTGGTGAGGATGCTGAAGATGTTGCATTGGTGGTTGGCTAAGGGCGCTCAAAGATCCGTACGTCTGCAGGCCGTGATGCGGCGGCATCGTCGCATGCAGGCTACCTCCTTTGAGGTCCGTTTCCATAGTCAACATGTCTTCCGTCGGCGCGAACAGCTTGCTGGCTTTCACTAAACACACTTATAACCACAACGACACGGAACCGCACTATCCGGCGTGACTCTATGTTATGACTCTCAACAAACGCCGGATTCTATTCTTCCAGTTATCCCCACCGCAGGTGGTGATTGACAGCAACGCCTGCCATGATTGTGGTCAACCAATGGAGCGCACGATCTCCCTACAATGGGCGTGGCGATCTCCCACTCAAATTGGCGCTGGCGAGCCACGGCGAGTTCCTATACTAATTACTCCGGCGATTACTAATTATACCTCGCGGGGATTTTTAAAACACAACATACTACGAAGCTATAATTAATTAATATAAGCGCATCATTTCGTGCTTAAAAATCTCTAATTAATGGGCTCTTTCTTGCACGTAAATTGGGGCCCTGACGGTGGTTAGTCGCGGACAGGATGATAAAAAAAAATGTTGGCCTTTCAGAGGGTGTCGTTACGCAACATCCTTCCTACTCCACCGATACCGGTAACAACCTACTCCTGTTCTAATTAACAATACTAGACTACTGTTTACCTCCACAATTAACGGCACAACTATATACAATAACTTATGATGTGTGTATGTATGTGTATTCACGCTTTGTGCTGCTAATCCATATAAACAACTCACTACGTGTTGCTCTTCCGGCGTTAGTGGTAACTTGTATGAATGTGTTGCCATTATATTCAACATTATTTTTTATCGATTTGGTAATAAGCGTTTACTGAAATGGTTTTACATATTTATCTACATTTCTACCGATATAAAATATACAAAATTTAAAATTATAAACAAATGAAAACATAAATAACGCAACAAACATCTTATTAGTTAATTTATTTAAGTACTATAAGAGTTAGTGTACTGTACGTTGGTAGGTAGGATTAGGCACGATACTAAACAAAATTTAGCATTGCATATACTGTGTTTATCGTATATATTACACCTGAAAATTTTGAAAACTCCTAAATAATATACGGTTTTTCCGTTAAACGGCGTAAAACACGGACGCCTAATATATAATAATTAGGGAGGAGAAACTCTCTTTACTGTAACGGTTTATGTATGTATATCTATACATACATACCTACATACGTATATGGATTTAGTCTGAATTTTAGTCTGAATACTGAGAATTTAGGAATTAAAGGGCAGGATTACTCGATTATCAACATCGAATACGCGAAAATTTTTAGGTATTATTTGTAAGAAAGTATCATTGGTACTCTGTAATTTAAATGGTAAATAAATAGGTATTTGCTTGATCTAAAAGATAAAGTAAACGTAAGGAGAGATGAGCAATAAAATTTAATGTAATTGCTGAATAGATCAAATTATTTCAATTATTTTTCCGCCTACTAAAAGTCAATGCTTAAATTTAGTAACGAAGAAAGTTCTTATTAACTATTCCACAAGAATCGTAATTATAAGAAGAACTACTAGGGCATCATTATGGAAAAATGAAAACTTTTCTCTTACTCGTGACACGATGATTGCGCTTATATATATATGGCGTTTAAATCCATTGCAAAAGTCATCTTAAATGTTTCATTTTATATTTATTTTTCAACATTTATTATTATAGAAAAAACTCTACTTGTTATTGCATTTAATGAAAATGCAATAGATTGCATTTTCAATCAAATTCCACCTGTATATTATGTATACATATTATATGTATATATTTCTAACTAATTTGAAATTGTTATTTTTTTAATGTATACATTTAAATTTCTCATTTCCGACAAGAATAATATGGCTTTATAAATTCTTTCGAATATAAGGTGTTTTTGTGTTTTACGGAAAGTATTATATTTGTCTTTAAATAGAAAAGAAGCCTGTATCATTTTTGTTTAGTAAACATGCTTTATAAAACGTTTCTTTATAAGTATTTGAACAGGACCAACTAGCGGAAAGTATCCCAATAATTGTTGAATGTCGAAATGCCAAAAAAGGGATGTTCTTAATTCATGCTTATGATGTGAAAGTTTAGATAGTTTTATGCAAAACTTGAATCTCTGTCATGTCGTTGTCACCCTTTTATTTTAAAGTTTATATCATAAGAGTTCCATATTAATTGTGGACGTACCATCTTTAGCAAATTAAATGCGAATTTTTCAGCGAGGAATTTTCATTTACTAAATAAAAGCTATACTTTGAAGCAAATTTAATTTCTCTAAAAGAGAGTACTGCTTCGATGAACTTCTTTAGAGTAATTAAATTCACTTTAAAGCAAAGCCTTTATTTACAAAATCAACATTCCCCGATAAAAAACTCGCATTTAAATTGCCAAAGATAAATAAAGATAAATACATATGCATTTTGTTTTCCTTGGTAATATTTTGATAACTTTATAGAGAATTCTTATGTAAACTATATGTGAAGTAGCCTTTGAAGCTAGAAATAACGTAATTACGACCATAAAAACGTTTACAACATTAAAAGGTAAAGTTTACTTATTTTTACATCAAATGCTATTAACAATATCATGTACAGGTACCAATTACTATAAGTTCATATCGTGGTAACTGTTGATACTAACAATAACTTTTAATCTAACTGCAATTATAAACACTAAATTTTAAAGAGATTTATTTTGTATAAGTAACGCGCTTGTACACAAATGCATTATTTCAGTTGAAGTAAGCTTATAATATTGGTAACTGTAGCTACTTGAGAAGTTTCTTGTTTAACTATTAAACGATAACCGTACAAGAAGTCTTTGCTGGATGTACATATATATTCCGATTCGTCACATTAATAAAAATCGTAGCTTCAGGTCTAATATCAACTTATCTAGGGAGATTTAAAATATAAGCAAGCACTCTCTGTACGAGGGTGGTCTGAAATATTTCCGACTCCAACGTGAAGATGGAAGCACTCGACAATAAAACCTGGTTAATGCGGTTGTCCATCTATTGACAGGTACTCATTTCAGCCATTTTCGACGTGCAGTTATGGTTTGACAATCGATTGCGTGAGTGTTTTTGTGAAACACAAACAACAGCAAATTAAAGGTAAGTTGGATGCTGTATACGGGGGTTCTGCACCATCGTTTATCACAGTGAAATTTTGGGCAGCAGAATTTAAACGTGGTTGTACAAGCTGGGGAGACGATGCGCGTTGGGGACGTCTAAAGACTGTATCCACTGACGAAAGCATCTTAAAAGTACACCAAATAGTCCCAAACGACCGCCGAATTAAAATTGGAGAGATAACAGAGGTTATGAACATGTCCACAGAACGTGTTTGTCACATACTGAATCAAGATTTGGGTATGAGAAAAATGTCTGCGCGTTGAATGCCACGCTTGTTCACGTTAGACCATAAACGAACAGTTTCAGCGCTATATTAGCGCAGTTTAGGCGCATTAAATTAGAGCTTTGAAGCTGATTAATTACTGGAGATGAAACTTGGATACATCATGATGTGCCCGAAGTAAAAATACAGTCGAAACAGTGGACTGCGAAGGGGAAATCATGCCGACTGTTTTTTGGGCTACTCGTGTAGTTATTTTAATCGATTATTTTCAAACAGGAAAAATGATTACAGGAGCATACCACACATCATTACTTAACTAGCTAACGGCAGAAAAAATTGTTTCGCCAACACAATGTGCCGTCTCACACGTCAGCGGTTGCCGTAGCGAAAATCTAGGAATTACGATTTGAATTGCTTCAGCACCCTCCTTACTCGCCAGACCTAGCACCAAGAAACCTCTCTTTGTTCCCTGATCTAAAAATTGCACTCGGAGGACAGAGGTTTTCATCAAATGGGAAGGCCTTCATCTGCTGAAACAGTTATTTTGCTGAGAAAAACGTCGAACATTATTTCCAGGAGTTGAAGAAATGGGAGCATCGCTGCAAAGAGAGTGTACACTTCCAAGCAGACTAAGTACAAAAATAAAAATAGATTTTAGGCAAAAATGTCTTGTGTCTTGGTTCGGTCGGAAACTTGTCAGACCACCCTCGTATTTCCAACAAACTACTTGAAATTCTACTGAACTTATGTTGATGACTGATAACAACTCAATCCAGTCCTGATATTTTGTAAAGTTTTCTAGGTTATCTTAAAGTCATCTAAATCCCAACATAACATGAACAAAGTAAAATAATATGCAAATATCCCACATCTGATGGTTTCGACTTCTAAATTATGAAGGACGTTCTTTCATACACATTTAACTGACCCATTTCCTTCAGAGTAATTATGCAGTTTTCTCAATTTAATTTCTAGTGATGTTTCGTAAGATAAACCCAATTTCATAATAAGAGAAAGCAATGATAAAAAAATACCTGCGATTGTCTTAATATTGTTGTTATTGTCCTTGAATCACTAGTCAACTACTTCATTGTACCATGACTTTACTGTTTTCCAATAGATCAATAAACGATTCTGGCGATAAAATTTGATACGCCACCTACTTCACATTTAAATAATTTTGCAGTATTGTACAAAAACCATACTACTCGACGTTTAAAATTAACCATTTTATTGGAAACAGAATAAACCTTTCACTCGATTGGTGGGAACTATTTGAATGATGTTCCCCTAATAAATATTTATTTGAATCAATTAATTTTTCTGAAAAATTATCTTTACATTTCCTTAGGAATAAACAAATCCGCAGTTGTTGTTCGTTTGAAGAAATATATAAAAAATATATTTTGTTGCCTCATGAATTCTTTTTTCTGTGTGTAATCATTAACACTTTTACCATAATTCGTTTTGTAGATTAACTAGTGTTTTATCTCAAAGCTATGTGTAATTTCTAATATATTTAGTATAGAATAAACTAACCCTACCAAATTATATACAATAATATAATCGAGCGCAAAAATATTTCCGCGAGATATAAAAGGCTACAAATTACATTCCTTATCTAATTTGATTATTTCTTTTTTGTTAAGATATACATACCTATATCTATTGCCATTATTTTGTGTTGAAGGTATGGTATAATTTCTAGTCACATTTACTTATGTGACAAGCGTGAGATGGCAAATTCTATTCTTTGATAACCGCGTATCTGTCTAACATGTATATAATATTATATTCAACAAAACTGTTTGCAATTCTTATTTAATCGTAATTTAATTAATCAAACTAACAATACCTCCGTATCAACACCTTATCTTGAATTGTATTTTCTTATATTAAAATTAATTTATAACAGATTGCATCTGAGGATAAATATTGTTTTTCCCGTATGTATTGCATAATTTACCGTTAATTAAGTTAAACTAATTCTTGAAGAGGTCTCGTACCGGAAAGATCAAAGTCTATAAGCGTTCATTATTATCATGACAATAGAATAGAAAGTAAAGCACGCCACCTTCTGGAGACAAAAAATAGAATGTCGTCTTTGTTTCAGACGTTATATAATGGTTTCCTCGGTTCCAGCAAGTCGTGTACAGTGATGTCTTTACAATAGTAATAAAAAATACGATGTGTTAGTAACGAGCGCGTTCCTTATTACAAATTCAAATGAGAGCTCTGTTTCAGGTTAGACGTGCGTGGAATTTGATTCTTTTCTTGCTTTCATTGGAAATTGATCATTTATGCATACAATTTTTCTGCTAGTGTGAACATAAGCTCTGTGCATGCACTGCTGATAGAGTTAATGTTATCACAAATCACCGAGTGAAACGACATAATAACACGCAAGTAGGTTTATTGCATTCCGCGGTAGTAATTATAAGTTGGTTAATTTGAATGGAAGGTAACAAATTGTATGCTACTGTGTACAACTGTTAATAAAGCGCGAAGTTTACCACAATTGCAAATTATTTAATCTGTACTAAAATTTTAAAGGCAATGTGAATAACAGTTCTTGAATCAATACACTATACTTCTTATCGATACAAAAGAAATTGTTTCTCGCTGAATAATATCTATTAGGTTACATAATTATTAACCAAACTGTACTTAATTAAACTACTAAATTGAATTAGTAAAGCCTATAGCAATTGAATTTAATCTAAATCCGAATTCATCTTCTTTCCAATTTTATAAAGCTTTAATTGAAAACTGATATCTTAGGCAAACTAAACTAAACTAATTCAAAGAGATTAAAGTACTTCGGTTTTTCCATTTTCCAAACTTCTTGCGACAAGCGTGTACTTGATATCCATCACGTAACGATATCATCTCAAATCATCACCTACTTTTTCTTGATATTCAAATAGTATACTAAAATGTAGAAATCAAAACCATGTGGTACATTAAAAGCATGAGTAATTATTGAAGTTTTCATAAATTTTAAAATACCTTCGCAAATGGTAAAAGACTTATCTAGTAGACCAAGCAATTAAATTAGAACAACCAAATATTTATTAAAAAAAAAAAACTAGGAAACCTTGTATCGGTTAAACTAAATACCATTTATAAAAATAGTATTGTATATTATTTTATACGGAAAAGTAACTTTTCCTCCACATAAAATATGCAATTTTTTCTTCAAACGTCGGCAAATTTATGCAAAAATATCTATTTTTAATTGAAGATAAGCAGGTTTGGTAGGATGTTTGGACGTTTAGACCGATGATTTTTACGAGTTGTTTCTATAGTAACTCATCATAAAACTGTCGATTGGACATTGTCAACATTGAAATTATGTGTACGTTGCTATAATAGCACTTTTCCCTCCGGTCGCGGTGGCGAAAAAATGGAAAGTAAACCTCCGGCGGAGGAAAAGTGACACTTTGCGGCCAACTACTCAGTCGAAAAATGTCAGTTTTATTGACGTTTGAAGAAAAAACGTATTTATAACTCTCAATTCACGGATATACGAATATAATAATATATAAAAAAAAAGAGGAAAGCGCAATCAATTCCAGAACGCATACAGAACATTTAAGTATAATTTATAGGAATTTAATTCATACATACATGCATTTTATTAAGTTAAGCTATTATCTAGGCTTTTAACAGCTTTAACAGCCTTAGAAAAGAATACTTAATTCCTTATGCATAATTCTATACGTCACTGATTATTTGTTGACGTTAATCATTATGAACTTTCAAATGAAAACACAATCAGCGTGTTCCAGAATAAATTGGAAAAAAGGAATTGTATCAGGAAACCAAAGGTTTATACCGATACTGACCGTTTTGTCAATGGGCCAGGTTCCATCATTTTACCTATTACCGTTATTTTACTTCTTTTGTTGGTTGCACAAAGTACATAGTTCACAGTCAAACGCGTTAGAAGAAATGATACCTTGTGCGCTCTTAGCTTTATTGTTATTGTTCTCGTTGTTTTATTGTAGGTACATATTTGATTAATACAATATATGGTCGGTGCCAACTAAATTTAAACGACAAATCTTCTTGTTGTATTTACAAATATGTGCCAAAAACACAGAGTTCGAATTTGAAAACTTATAAAAGCGTTTATATTTTAAACGCCAAAATATTTTAAAAACAGGTGCTTTCATAAATTTTCAAAGTTCAAACAAATCGATAAGTACACCAGAACATTTTGTCATGCAAATTTCGTTAGCACCAATTATCTATACAATTTTAACTTACCTATATTCTTTCATCCAATTGCGATTACATTATTCCACATTCTATGATTACTGCTATGTTCTGTTATTTAATAATCGTAACAATAATAACAGATTTATTAAGCATAAAAACGTATTAAAAAAACAAAAAAAAATGAACCAAAGTTCTGCAACCGCAACTATATTTAATCTAAGGCTGGTTATTATACGGGAGTTGTATGCTGTGATCGACAGTATCTTATTCTTGATAAGAAGTGTATTAACGGTAATACCACGATGGTGATGTATGGATAATAGAACTGTGCGACTAATAGTATTGAATACTGCAGCACAGTGGTCAAAGTGGAGTAAGTGTCTTTACAATTTATTAATATTGGTCCAAAACCATTGAAATTTGGTGAAAGTAGAAGGTTTGTGTATCTTAGAAAGGGCCAAAAACGATACTGTCTTTCCAACAATCAGGGGAAACTTCATAGAGCATTGTTTCTGTTTTTTTTATTTCATCCACTGACGCTAGAAAATCTTTTCATATAATTTTTATCCATGTAACGTAAACAAGATACCATAATATGCTTTTGTAATTTCAAACGTTGTTTCCACTATATACATACCTTTTTAGTTTCCACTGCGGCTCAGAAAGCTTTAGATGTTACGTATAAGACATTTAAAATACAAGTATTCAGCCTTTCTGGATTCTCAACTTTCTGACTTTTTGCCAAACCATGCTACATTTGCTCAATAAAGAACAAGTTTAGATTTTGAAAAAATATATAGCTGTTAGACCTCCTTACTAACTGTATATTCCATATCCTTCTTTCCTCCAATATCTCCGTTTTAACCTAGGGCTGAACTTGTGGGTCTCTAAGCCTTTTATTTTTCTTTGTTATGGCCTTCACTTCCATCTATGCAAACGTGCGTCTTCCCTAGGTCCTAGTCATGGCGGCCACTAGGCGCTCGCGTCCAGGATACGCCTAGTGACGACGCGAGGTGGTGACCAGTCTGGGTCCAGCTCCCCGATATGCCGAACTAACGGGTTCTCCGACCTTGCGATCATTTCAAGGGTGCCTCTGGCCAGCGCCATTGTATATCGCTTAGTTTAAGGATTCTCCTCTGGTGATAGACACTAAATCACTAATTTATACTCATGCAAAGAAATACATGTTTCAATTAATTAAGTCTGTATTAACTCAAGAAAGTTTTATGTAGGGACCCACAAGTATAATAACATTTCCCTGTTTGTATTTTCCTCAAATACAATAATTATCAAACATGTTCATTTTAAAACCAATTAAATTATATATGTGATTTTAGATCATTTTATTGGTACAGTTAGCACATTAAAGTTTTTATTGTATTAAAAAATAAAACACGATAACAATTCATATTGGTTGCATCGACTCCATTTTTTGATTTTTGAATTGTCTTCCAACTCCAGGTATACACTCTCATTAAGGACGTTCTCTTTAAGTTCTTTCAATTACAAATAGAGTAGTCAGTATATCATTGCTTGACGTTTTTCGGTCGAAAGTGAGATACCCTCTTTTCAATTAAGTAAATACGTAATTAATTTGTTAATTCAAATCTCTATTCTTCTGGAATTTAGCAAATATCGTTTCAATTCAAAACTATTCTCACGACAATTATTTTCTGTTTAGGAGTATCATCTTTCTCTCTCATAAACACGTTTTCTTCGTTTAAAATTGTTTTAGTTTATTATTAAGAGAGTATTTGTTTAGTGTACATGTTAAAAGCGATTTTTTTACTATAGAAAGTATTTCTAAATTTTTTGCCAGTATGTACTTTTTCATAGTAGTAGTAGACATTTTTGTTTCTCACATGATGGTTCAAGTGACTGTTGACAAATACCTGATGTAAGAAATTTGTGTGAGAACAACCTATTCCAAGAGATATATGAGGAATACATATAGGATTATTATAAATTTAAACTTCGTTACAAAATCAAATATATTATCTGGACATAGTTTTGAAAGATTTCGATTAAAATTTAGTACTAACGTACGACATTACCCTTATGTACCAAATTATAACATTGCGGGATAGTGATATATAAGTAAAATCTTAAACCCTCTAATTATATTTGAATTTGATACTATGTATTTCTACTACGATTCTCCATTAATACTAAGAAGAAATTACAAATCGTAAAGTAAATAAATCATCAGTAGAAACCCAAGGTAAGTTAAAGTTTTCGTATATGGCCCCTGCTACCTGATGGCCAAATATAGCGCTTCTCTAGGAAGGGTGAGAACCACATTGTCTCTGATATTTATGTATCTGTAGATAATATCTCAAGTAATTGTTCTCCGTAATTGGCTTGAACCCTTCTGTCTGCAAGTTTGCCATGTGACTCTAACACTCTCTTTCCCTAGCAGTCGCCGCTGTATTTCTCTACCGCGCTGACATCTCTCTTTGGACCGATCACTAATAAAAATATTTACAATGTTAAGTAGTAGGAGTACTTCTTTGGTTGTCGACTAATTAAAATCTTATCTTTCGAGTGTGTATTATGTAAATATTGGGTCTATTCGTTTGTATTAGGTGTGTTGAGTTTACGCAAACAAAAAAAAACGAGAGAGTAATAATATCCACAAATTATAATTATATTTTTGTTTATAGACAGTACCTTGAAAATACTTTATAAATTGTACAACTTGATACACGCCAGGTAGCATCAGCGCCGCAGGTTCGATGGAGGCAGTGATAGAGCGATCATTCTCTGCCAGTGACAGATGAGAGTTCCAGGAATCGAGTTCTGGTCGCGGCGTTGTGGCGCGTTTCGCTAGAATCTGTTCGCCAGCCGAGTACCTATCTTTCGCTCTTGGGACATAATTAACAACGCAACATTATTTACGGCGAAGTAATGTAACAAAGTCTAGAAAAAATATTTAAGCACACAAAAATACACAACAAGAGGTGCGTGTCTATCCAACAAGAAACATAGCTTGAAAGACATTGCAATTATATCCACCACAGATAAAAATAAATAAAGGTTTCATTATGAAGTAATATACTGTATTGTGAGCAAGATGTGTACTATAGGCGAAATCAAACGGGTCAATAGCTACAGTGCTAAGGCGGCTACCCAGTGTTGTGAAAAAAGCTCTGGAAGCTGGAGTTGAATTCTTCGAGGGGACGATGACATCATTTTCGAAGAACTGTATCCCGATTGATCCACAATTCGCTGTTAGGAATAAAGTGATTAACAGCGCAGTATTATACATGGCAAAATAGTCCTCTCACAAGGTCATTCAGCACATTTAACACACACAAACTATACAGTAAAAGTTAAAGTTGCTTAAGAAGCCAATACATCTTGTACCCACCACAGCGTAAACAAATCTCTTTGTTACTTCAATAGTATAATACTGCTCATTTAGAGGAAAATCTTATTCAATACAATCGGATAATTTTGATATAATCAGACCAAAATGTAATGCAGGTTCAACACATTTAATCGTTATAACACACCTTTGGTTGTCCATTTTCAGATTTTCACGTTGTTTCTGTTTTCCATTTATTTTTATCTTGACTTTTATTTGTATTTTCTCTTTCATCGCTAGTATTCCAACCAGTTGATTAAGAGACAGATTGGAAGTAGTCTTCAGGCTTTCACGGCCGCTGTTGATGGCTGCTCTTCGGTTCTCGGGTTCTCTGCTGTGTAGAAAAGTTGTGGTACTTGACGTTTCGATCATCTTGTCGTGATCTTCTTCAGAAGTGAAGTGAAGTGAAGATCACGACAAGATGATCGAAACATCAAGTACCACAACCTTTCTGCACGGTAGAGAACCCGAGAACCGAAGAGCAGTCATCAGACAGATTGGAAGAAAGAGAACAAAAGAGATCTAACATTTGCAAATTTAGTTTCTGAATTTAGAAATTACCATAAATTAAAATGCATATATAGAGCAAGAAATGTGAAATATGGAGTGATATAAAAAGTAAAATAGCTATGAAAAAAGAACAACCAGAAGCGGAATTTATAAAAGTAACTCCAGATTCGCAATAACTGCTAAACATAAAATTTGAACAATGTCAGAAATCGACAAGGTTCCGAAAAACTCATAGAACCTCTTTTTGGTTCTGATAAAGATGTAAAGCTCTACGTTCATATGGAAGAATTATTTAAAACACTTCATTCTACTCATTCATCCATTGGCCATGGGACCAGAGACAGAATGGTAAAAGAATTGAATAAACGCTACAAAAATATAACAGGCCCAAATTAAGGCCTTTTTGAATTTATGCGAATCTTGCCAACAAAGACATAAGAGTGAAAGGAAGGGAATTGTAGTGAAACCAATGATTTTTCCTCATCTTAGCAATAGATTTTAGCCCATTTTCTTCACCTGTAGATAAATAGATCCGTTAGATATCCCCAAGAAAAATGGTTTCTTCACTTCTAATCAAATTAATTCGACATTATCTATCAGATATATTTATCTTGGCGATAGCTATCGCTTACTTTATCCGTTAGTGAAGAAAATGGGCATTAATCGACTACCAGTCGCAGCCTGATAGAACATATAAATTTCTAATGGTATATCAAGAACACTTAACAAAATTTGTTGTTTTAAAGCCTCTAACCTCTAAGCGAGCAGATGAAATTGCTTATCATATTCTAGACATATTCGTTTTGATCGGAGCACCATGTATATTGTACTCCGATGATGGCCGAGGATTTTGTAACAACGTCTTGGAAAGTTTAAAATCAATGTGGCCGGAATTAAAAATAGTTCATGGCAAACGTCGGCACAGTCAGAGTAGTAGTATAGAGCGGGCCAACTAAGACACTGAAAACATGCTGACTACTGAGATGATAGAAAATAACACCAACAAATGGAGCGGAGTACGCTTTGTACAATTTATCAAAAATCGAGCGTACCATTCTGGTATAAAAAGGAGCCCTTACGAAGCAATGTTTGGATGTACTGCAAAGGTAGGTTTCGTCATCTTGCATACCTAAAGACGTATTCGATATTATTAATAGTGAAGAGGACCTCGTACAGCTTGCTGATACACGACGCATCGTTGTTGATGAAGGAGATGATGATCAAAATGTCATTAATCTCAATACTCAACACATAAACAACCATAAGAATATGGCAATAAATCAGAACAATAAATACTACCAGCCATAGATTTAATGTGTATTGTATGATTTAAGGAAACATCAGCAACCCACGCATGCTACAAATGTAACAATAACGTTCACGTAATCTGCGGTGTAACTCAAGTTGATGAAGGCTTTGGTAGCTAACTAGTGTGTTCCATATGCGTACATCAGATGAATCAAGAAAACCAAGGAAATAACGTCAAAGAAAGTTTGGGACTGCAGGGTAAAAAATGGAAGCATTGCCTGATGCCAAGCACCCAGTGGCTAATAAAGGCATTACTGTAAGAATAAAGATACCCGACGTGGATAGAGCGAAGACTGATGTTCGCTCAATTTTGGCAATCTTCCCTTTACACACTGGGCACTAAAACAGGTATCTTCAAGCAATTGTATGGCCGATCTCAATTCAGTATTTGCAAAGAAGAATTCATTTTAAAACAAGAAGTTCCTGACGTTGAAGTGTCTTTAGGTCAAGTAGCAGTGAATCAGTATTTGGGCAGTGGTTAAAGATTTAAAAAACGTGGATGCAAATCCAAATGCATTACAAGAAAAATGCCTTTATCGTAAATTTAACGTTCTGTGTAACTCTAAGTGCCACCAACACCTTAGTTGTACAAATAAATAGGAAATCAATGAGCATTTAGAATGTCGTTACTATTAGAATAAAGATATTTTCACTTTGCAGTTGTTTTATTTTCATTAATTCACAACATACAGATTCCACCTACTTCCGTTGTATAAATTTCTTTCGTTCGTTACTCTTCACTTCGCCATCCTCTCATTGTGCTAGTAGTAGATACTGAATATGAAAAACTCGCATAATACTCATTTTTTCTGAAGTTCTGTATGTTAACTTGCAGATTAACTAGGTAATGTGCGCTATGACTAGGTAAGGTGAGGAAATGAAAAATAATCATACACTTTAACTGATTGGTTGAGATAATCTGTAGATTCCCTAAGTAATGTGCACACTAACGGAGGTTCGCACATTATCGTGTATATTCTTAAATATACAGTGTTACAATAACGTGATTGACTTACAGAGATGAAAGTAAACAGTGTGATGATACTCTGTACAATTGAATTATTTTCTATGATCCAACTAAGCCCTGTAATCCGAGTATTTATTGTGAATTACGTGGAATGGACAAGTTTGCAAGAAATCAGTGGCTTAAGTCAAGGTCAAAGTAACAAAAATGGGGAGGCGTCCTGTCCCCTCTACTCTGGGACATGGTAATTGACGAACTGCTCGCTCTGCTAAACAATGCAGGCTTCTATACACAGGGATATGCTGATGACATAGTGATTCTCACCATTGGTGAGAGTACCAGCATAATCTCAGAACTTATGCAAAGAGCATTAAAGATGGTAGAAGGATGGTGCAAGAGGGAGAACCTTGAAGTAAACCCGGAGAAAATTGCACTTGTACCCTTCACCAAAAGAAGGAGATTGGAAGGCCTAAGAGCACCGACTCTATACAATAAGGTTATACAGATTAGTCAGGAGGCCAAGTTCCTGGGTGTGACCTTGGACTCTAAACTAAACTGGAATTCACATTTGGAGAAAATGACTGACAAATGTAAAAGGGTGTTAATAACAACCCGTAGAACAGTTGGAAAAACATGGGGACTCAAACCGCATATGACGTATTGGTTGTATAGTATGGTAGTAAGACCCATGATAACTTATGGCTGCCTGGTCTGGTGGCCAAAAGTTAAGCAGGAAGCATGTGATAACTAACCTCTAGAGAATTCAGAGATTAGCATGCCTATGTATAACTGGGGCTATCAAGAGTACTCCGACGGCTGCTATGGAAACCATGCTAAACTTGCCTCCCCTCGATATCTTTATCATGGGAGAGGCTAGAATGGGAGCATACAGACTAAGGAATACTAGCAACTGGAGACCCCACTATGGGTTGGGGCACACCAGAATAGAAGCAACCCTTCAAGATTTTCTTGAATTGGGATGAATGGAAAAATGGTGAGAGGAGAAAACCGCACGCCAAAAACTGGTATACAGATGGGTCAAAAATTCTGGCGTTGGTGTATACGAGGAAAACCAGGGTTACAATATGTGAACCGCTTGGGATACACAACGGTATTTCAAACAGAAATATATACTATACAAACCTGTGCGTTGGAGAGTCTGCGCCGCCAACCGCGAAGGATCTGTATTCTCTCTGACAGTCAGGCAGCCTTAAAGGCTCTAGCATCTTATTACATAGCCTCCAAACTAGTATGGGAGTGCCTGCAACTGTCCTGGCCAGAGACAACAAGGTCACCTTGGTGTGGGTGCCGGGACCAGGGGTACAGCAGGCAATGAACCCGCAGACCAGCTAGCGAGGGAAGGTTCCCAAATTAAATTCACCGGGCCGGAGCCAGGTCTGGGTATCACAAAGAGTGCAGTACGTAGTGCAATTAATGAGTGGATTATAAAACAACACCAACTAAATTGGAACCATGTAGCTGGACAAAGACACAGCAAACGGATGATGGAACGACCGTTACAACGACTAACTGCTGACTTACTTGCATTAAACAGGACTCAGCTTAGGGCAGTGACATGTCTATTAACAGGACACGGCTGTCTAAAAGGCCATCTGCACAAGATGGGGATCTATAAAGATGAACCCCTATGCAGACTCTGCAATGAGGAGGAGGAAACAGCCTTTCATATCATCTTCGAATGCGTGGCACTAAGTCAACGTAGGGTTACTTTGCAAATCGCATTTGATCTACCAGTGGAGAAAGATTTACCAAATAGGCTTCTGAACCTGATCGAGGGAACTAACCTGTTTGAGTAAAATGGAATCAAGGCAGGAACAACACAATAGGCCCAGTGGGCCGCAGTGTTAGGGATAATTAGAGACTGCCCTGCCTTGATAGCAATCAATCAACAAAAATGAAAACTTTTAAGACAAGAATTGACGAATTGTTTGGTACCACCAGGACATATTGCAGAATATGGATGAAAAGCAGACAGTATTACAAGAATAAGTAATAAAAGAACATGTGCATATGCAACAAATACGCAACAAGAATTCGCTGCAAGTGAAAGTTTCTAAAAATATTTATTACAGCAGAATATGTTGTTAAATTTAAATGGGACTATAAAAGTCCACAGTACCGAAACTTACTTCCTTGATTTTATGTGGAAATACATATATGATACTGTTTAGCAAAGTAAACCTTCCCATTGTCACACACCACAACAACCCACATGTCATCCACCACCGATATCTATTACTTGCCTAGATAACTATGACATCGGAAAAAGAGTACACGCGATATTCAGACCAGTAACATTATATAGACTTAAAAATAACACGATATAGGGGAAAAACAAAAATTTAAATAAACTGTAAGATGTTTAATTTGAACGCATTGGAAGAGAATACTGTTGAAACGGATTTTCCACAGTATCCTTCATTTTCTATCTCAATACAACTTGACATCTACTATTGTTTTTAACGGAGAAAATTAAATTTCGTGTGTTGTATGAAGAGTCATGTATTTCTAAACTTTACACGAAAAAAGGTCGGAAATACGGAAATAACGGCGTAGGTGAATATTTAAATTTCTAAAGAGGTTTCATTACACAGGACTACGCAAATTTGTATTCTGTAATCAGCGGAGTTGGGTCTAGTTCAAACACAGGACCATACGGGTTTAAAACTATGTCAACACGGCAAATTGTGCATACATACTCTCATTGTTAGGGGCGGTCATCAAAGATGCATGAGACTCGCAAACGTTCTCTCCGGCGAGAGATTGCGCTACCCCCAAGCTTCACCTACTCTTTACCAGCTACGCTCTGCCAGTGTTTGGTTTTAATACATTTTCAATGAACACGTGAAAGAATGTTTAATACACACTTACATCTTAGATCGGTATGTATACCTGCTTCAAGTAACTACTAAATGTAAGCTGCGTCGCATTGCAAATTAATAAGAATATATTAACGCGTTTGTATATGAAAGAGCCTGGCTGTGAATATTTTGTAATAAAAATAATTCCTAGTCCTGAAGTAGTTCAAAATAAATATTTCTTTGGTCCAGTGGACCACAGTACGACAAAATGTCATGATATCTATAAATTTAGGAGTAAAGACCAAAGTTGGAGATTTATAATTAAGCTGATTCATGTGTTGTAGCTATCTCCAACATTTCGGTACCATTTTGATGTAGTCGTAACTATATAGTAAGGCAGACTAAGATTTTAACTATTCTCTAGTTCAGCTGTAGCAGCGCAGATATCTTCCTTCTGTCAATTATAGAATCTCTACTGACATTCGCTATATATTCCAGGACAACTGTTACCATAACTAAGATTCTGTTGCCAGTTGTTCTGTTAAGCAGCTTCGATCTTTGTTACAAAATTGTCAAGAAGCCTAACAACGTCATCCTCAAGACAAACTATCGATATTTTTAACGATAGTTTTTAGGTTTTCTTACATTCTAATGTAAAGCAATTAGTGTATAAGAAATGTAAGGCCAGTATACTTGTCCATCACATATCATTATTCCATCACTTTGTAAGTCTTTTTTAACTGATTTGTGCCGCTGAAAGTATATTTTGTGCTACTTTCTACTACGAAAGTAGCACAAACTTTCGTTTTTGAGATATTTGGCTTTGCAGACAAGCTAAACGTAAACCTGGAATTTGATGAGCCGGGTTTATGATGCTGCCACACTTTCGAATTTTTAAAATTTGATTACGCCATCACTTTATACCCGTTTCATGTTGATTTGTTCTATCGGAAGCATGTTTTATTTTCGTTTTCGAAATATGTGCCTTTGCAGAGTAATTAAACGTAAACATGGAATTTGTCGGTCCGCGTTTTATGTTAATTTGAATCATTGCCAGCGCGTTTTGTAATGTTTTGAAATTTGGCTGTCAAGTTTATGCTCGCCAAAGAAAACGAGCGCAAAATGATGGCATATTCATATTTCAAAAATTCGATAATAGAGCGTCTACCGTAAACGTAGCCGCCAAATTGGGGCACCTAATCCATAAACTGTGCATTATTAATGGGAAAATGTGAGAAAGCATTCTAGAATTTTGTCTACTGGTTTACATTAAAAACAGACATGGTAACATTTTGTTACTTTTCAGTGTGTCTTTTGTAGTTATTACGGCTACACTTGTGCATTAGTAACTGCGATTGTAAATAATATTTTGAACGTTTCTGGTGATGACAAGTTAAAAATATTAGATATCAATATAATACTCATACAATTAACCAGGAAGTTCTAGTGTACACTCTAAAGTTGATTGGTGTGAGTGAAGCTGACTTTAAAACAGTTTATTGTTGTACCAACCCTTCCGAATAATACGATTTCTACTGCGTCCCAGTCACGTTGAATAATTTAACAAAGAATCCAGTTTTATACACAAAGCTTATAGTGTGTACACATAATGTAAAATAGAGAGAAGTTTAGTGTGAATAGTAAACCCTCATTTGTCTTATAGGTTTTTTAAAATTTGGTTGCATAGTTTTGGCCAATTTTACGGGTAGCTCGGAGTCCAAATTAAACAGCCCATTTCTAGCTTTATCTTTCTTGGACTCGAATTCAATTTCCTAATGAAACTGTATAAAGCTTTGTCCCCGAGCAATAGTTTACTAGTAATGCAAACCCAGAAGCCAGAAAGTTTTCTTACCTTGACTTCATCTTCGAGCTCTCTGTATGCTATTATCACAATGAACCTGCTCACTAAGGAACAAACACTGCTGTATAAAACAAAAAAGTTTAAGTAAAAAGACTCAGTAGTAGCAGCAAGTTTACTTTATATTAATAAATGTACTTATTTGTGATATACTGAAAGTGTACTATTTGGATAGTTTTGTTACAATATTTGTAGAAGATCTAATGCAGAATTACGTTTAATAATCTTGAGTACAATTTAATTAATGTTATGGTAATTAGGTAATCGGTATCATACTTTATCAACATATTACTATACTATAAATTATTTCAAATAATATAAATAACTTAGCTGCATCACTGCTTAAAACCAATCAGTATAAAGTAACAATAACACCGCTACTTAAAACGAATAACGTAGCATAGAACTCGTGGAAATAACTAATTAGATTGTTTCACATGGAGTTTATGAAACATCAGTTCGTAGTAGCGCTGAAGCAATCCGATATTATTTTGTATTTAAACACCAGAAATAGATGTCCATTATTGAAATTATTGTTATGCTAAATAAATTAAGCCATCAAGTGTGGTAACTGTATTTCGCGGCAACATCACACAGAAGTCATACTTGCTTATACTTTAATATACAATTTCACAGTGTTATTACAAATCGTTGAGCTTTCTTATAAAAAAAGAACTACAAGAAATTCCGAAATTATGATACTTATCTAGTAGTTATTCGCCTATAATGTTAGAAGATATTTTAATGGAAAAGCAACGGCACGTAACGGTTTAAGAAAATATAATCTTGTAAATTGAAACAATATATTAGTGGAAAAAAATAGTGCGACACTATTAAACATCCAAGTATGAATGTCCTTCGTTTCCTCAGTGAAAAGATTAAAGAATTAAGGTTATTGCTTCTGTATCGTCAATTCTAAAAGAAGAACAATTATTTTGTTAAATTTATCGTTACCATAAACTACAATTAAATTATCACGCTAACATTTGTATGCCACTTGTCACCTAATTGCGGCAGTTATTGCTGCGCAACACTGATTTTGCTTTTACGGTGAGATACTATGCTACATGCTGTTAAATTATACCCTATCATGTCGTTTATTTTCATGCGTAATCTTGCTTACTTGGAAACTAATTTTAAAGCTGATCCAGTCAGTTTTTCATTATGCATCGTAGTTTTTCTCCGAATGTATTTTATATTATTAAACGCTTCTAAAAATTTTACCTCTACATTATTCATATATGTATGTTGGTAAGAAAAATCGATGCTAGCTCCTAATAATTAAATAATAAATATATCTTCATTGGAAAGATCACAGTTAAGAGAATTGGTTAGGTTTGTACTTTGTCATTATAGGGTGCTTAATAAAGGTAACTATTTCTAGACTTTTGCTTTGCTACTTGCACAAACAAGGGATCAACTCAACACTTTCTAATCATAAAGAGTATTTTATTGAAGCAATCTTAACTCATTAAAGTCGCCAATTGAAGAACGCAGATTAATGTTGTTGTACAGTACAGTCTATTGCCGAGGTTCACAGTGCAATAAATATATAATGTGTTCATAAGGCTCGGAATAAAATTAACCGTGTTATTAAATATTTTAATGAAAATTTTTCGGACTGATCCGAAGTAGATCAGTGCAATAACCATTATTAAACCATTTTGATAAATTATTTCAATAATATACAGCGAGCTTCTAACCTTAGAACGAAAAATTTTATCTCTGCGATATAATGAATTATTTATTTGAATTTTGAGCTACAGTTTGGTGTTAGCAGTCTAATTATCTAATTCCATATCCAGAGTTATTGAAAGGGGCATTAACTTCTCTATTTTAAATTGAAAATCCTGTATACGTATGTTTACATTTTCAAACAACTGAGTAGAAAATCCCATAATAATAAATTTTGACTTTGTCTTTTCGGGCTATTTCCATCCTTTGATGCTATAGACTAACGTTAATATAATTAAGTACATCTAACCAGAAAAGCGTGTCAGATAGGTTAGCTTCGATGTAACCAATCTTCATCAATGTTACTAATCACCACATTATAAGAAAGACCCACCTTAACTATTTATATCATGGAACTATGGTTCATTTGTGTAAACACTAAATATTTTCAAGTGGCCAGGATCAACAAGATTTTGAAATGGTAATGAGGTGTCCACCCTGTCGATACTGAGCAAGAGAACAATGACCTATCGACAGGACAATATTTGCACTTCGACTCTAAACATCCATGCAAAGTTACAGTTAGAGTGGCCAGATAAGAAAGCTGAAGTCGTTTGTTCAGATGAAAGGAATAAAGACAAGGGATATTGCAGAGTTTATGATACACTGAAAACAAAGGGACAGGTTGATAGAACAGTGTCTAAGGCAAAACATATACAACAGTTGTACTGTCCCTAAGAGCTTTACCAGAAGAATCAAAGAATTGGCAATGTCAGAGCACCCAAACAAAAACAGCCAAAACTGGTTCGCTTGCCAGAAAAAGTAACAATGCTATTGAAGGAGAATTGTGTATTCTAAAAGAAAGTTTAAACAAACGGCGTCCATGATATTCATACCTACCACGACTAGCACTTCGACCTTTGAAATCAGGAATACTTGGGTACCAATTGTACGTAATAGTATGACAAATAGTAACCTTAGTAATCTGAACTTTCAGACCAGCTTCAAATCGCAAGTGTTAAATTTGTCTAAGACACACAAGTGACATCTGGCAACGGACACATTTCTATATTAGAATATTACACATTTATAACGGCAATAGAAGAGACGGCCAAAACGTTGGTCTGCAACTTCAGAAGATGGTTATAGTCGAAAACGATGGAAATAACTCAAAAAACAACCCAAATTCAAATCCATTGTCAAGGATCTTTCGTTATCGGATAACATACTTGCCCTATTTTAATGTAAAAGAACTAGAAATATACGACAACACACCGTGGATACATGTTTCCTATAGTGATATGATGAACTTCCGTTTAAAACGTAACATCAGTAGGAACAGTGCATATTCTAAAACTAAATTCAAGTGTGGACTAAAATCAGAACTAGATATGCAATTCTGAACCATAGCAAACGTTATTATCGGCGTTTTGAATCTAGTTGTATTAAAAAAGTTTCGAGATAACTATGTGAATTTTAGCGTATCTTTAAAGTCAAAACGCGTGTTACGAGTATATACAGGATGCCCCGATTTCATAGAGACAACATGGGTAACTTTTTTATTTGAAGACAGAGAGAGACGGTTAAATTAGCAAAAGGGTGTAGATTCAAAAGCTCAGTAAAAATCTCTTTTAAAATTTTACTTGTCATGCTTCATTTGTTTAATATTGAAGAAAGAAATCTCCTAATTTCTTTTATTTGCTGTAACTTTTTTGTTACTTGAGATATTAAGACGTGGTTCGAAGCAATTCAAATTGTAATCTAAATACTTTTGTTGCCGCGTAATAAAACAAATTTCTTTTGCGCAAATTTTTAGTAATCTCACCTAACCTCAAAATTTTAAATTGGAACCGTACAATTTTTTGTGGCTCTTTTAAAAGGAAATTTTTTTCTGAATTCAATCATGTATCGCATCTTAATATCTCAAGTAACAAAAAAATAAAGGAAATAAGAAGATTTCGGTTTTTCTTCAATATTAGACAAATAAAGCATGACAAGTAAAATTTGAAAATGGATTCTTAGTGAGCTTTTGAATCTACTCCTTTTTGCTAATTTAACCGTCTCTCTAAGTCTTCAAATAAAAAAGTTACTCATGTTGTTCTTACAAAATCCGGGCACCCTGTATACCGCGTGAAACCAATATTCCTTCAACGAATGGATATTTTATTGATAGAAGGTACTTTGTTGATAAGTATCATTTTATTTGTCTGATCAACCACGAAAGACAAAAGTCTGAAAATGGTTGAGCAAACTTCTGTGTTTCTCTCATTGTATAAATATCATGTCTTGTATTTCATATGCAACTATACATACATATACATGATTATTACTAAATATGAAATAATCTAATTAAATTTAACAAACAAATTTATTACTCTGCAGTGATATTTCGCAGTATACAGTTGCCTAAGATTTAAAGCTAGCAACCTTTCTCTACCCTAAAACATATACTGTAGAAGAGTTTTGTCATAAATTTTATTTTCTTTGTTTCGTCGCCAAACTGTCTGCTGTAGAACCCGCTCGAGTTCGGTAAGTTTTCAGTTAGGTAGGTGGGGGAAATGTGTGGTTGTGTTGTTATTCCTCTTAAGACGTTCCGGGGGCCTACTTGATTAATGAATTTATGTGCCGGCTCGCCACATTATATCTCCGAGATAGATTTTAACACCTCCAATTCGTTACGGAATGTGTGGATTTTTTTCAACGTATCGACGTTGCATACCGCAGAACCTAATAAATAATGGTTGTTTTCCGAATAGCAATTCGTTCGTTAATTTTTCATAGGATGAATTATTATAACCGTCTGATAATTCCGCCGGTGTCGATTTGAATGAATTGATTTGCAACAGTGTGCAGTCGATTAAAAACTATTTTCTACTGGCTCAATTAAATATTGGAGATATTCCAAAAAAAAATTAATCATAGATTACGATGTAAGTTTCAGTTGGTAATTAAATATATTAATATGAATGAATAGATTAATTACTATTGTAATAATTCGGTTATTAAAATCTCTTAAAATTTCAATACAATTTAAAAATCTTAAGATTTCGCAGAATGTATTGTTAGCGGTGTGAATGGACTCATAAGGCTAAGCTCGGTTCGATAGGATCTAACATTCAAGCTAGGTAGTGCCAAACTACAAACTGTATAACTTGTCTCAAAATAAATGACATTCTCCTACAGAAGTGGTACTAAACTTACTACCGTACAGGAGGGACTTAAATGTTGATCGCTTACTTAAACGCTTAGAGAGTTTCTTACTAACTTTAATGAAATGCAGAATATTAATTGTATTTTTTTAAATTAGTTTCTTCAAAAATGCATCATTTGTGGAATAAAAGTTTATAACCCTCGGACCACCCATCATGTTGTAGAAAACTTTAGTGAAAGCCTATATTCATCCCGTAAGTAAAGCTCACTACTAGATTTTTCGAATAAGAACAGTATCAGTCAACAGTATCTTCGAAAACATGCTCACATATATTCCATTTATTTCCGAGAGCTGGGAATATTCTACGGATAGGTCACTGTGAAAAATGTTTAACATAACCTTTGTCGTTTATTTTGAGACAAACGATACAAAATTAATAACGTTTGTTATGTATAATCTCGTATCGTAAAAGAATTTTTAGTTACTTATTGTTTCCCCGGTAAACGTTTTTTCTGAGTTTGTGCGAGACGCAAGAAGAACAATTCGGACCAATTCAGTACGTATTAGCTTTGTTTTGGTTCGGAATTCAGGATTAGTAACGGAACTGCGCAGAACGTAAGCGCACAATATTACAATTCCAGAATGGTTCCGAACTTTTAATAACCAAAACACATTTTGGGAGCCTGTTACTGCCATCTTTTAGATACAGACTAAAATACAAACCAACAAAATATCAACAGCGAATGTTCTGCGCTAAGTCTTTCAAATCCTGTCTCTGTCTTAGGATACCACTCACTTTCCATAAATTTTATTCCCAGGACAGTAATTAACAAAAAAAAAATCAAATACAAACGGAAGAAAATCTCAAACTTTAAAAGACAACGTAAATATCAATGTCCTTGATGACGAACATATCGGAATAACTCGAATTTCTGAACACATGCACCGATGACGTAATTTCGAACTAATAATTCAGAATCGGTACTCATGGAAGTGCAAGAACTGTTTGAACGGTTCCAGAATTATTCTGAATCGATTCTGTCAGTAACCAAAACATCGGACTAAAAATTCGGTTCGCGTTCTTAATTAACCAAAACGCTAAACTGTAAATGCGCGTGCGCAACAATAGAACCATTCTGAATTCTGAACCAAAACAAAGCTATTGGTTCCTAACGTAAGCATGTTTGTTTATTGCATATAATTCCTTTTATGATTAGTACACCTTGGAACGATACTCTATTTTGTATGTGTAATTATATGATGTCGACGAGACATTTCCACGCTAGCATCAACAATAACAAAATAATCTTCGATCGCCGAGACATAGATATGAGGGCGATGCCAAAATTATTGAGATATGATGCCAAGATGCAATTTGACTGTCGTTTATTGCGCGTGTCTTAAACATCAAACACTAATACACTTGAATGTCAGAGTACGCGGTGCTAGTGCTAGTGCTATTACAGTATTAATAGTGGAAGTTTAAATATATGTAGTCATAGAACTAGACCGAGAGAATTTCAGGATTATGATATTGCAAGATTGTAGAATGGGTCTTATGGAGAAAGAGTGTATGCAACAGTTGCATTCAGCTTTTGAAGATGAAGTACCATCTTGGGCTCAGGTTTTTAGATGGCTTGCAGAAAATCGCCATGGTCGCAGATATTTGTGTGGCGAGGAGTATGCAGAAAGGTCCACCTCAGCTGTCACCACCGAAAATGTGTCCCGTATTCATAAATGTTATAAAATCATGCAAGGCGCACCTACACGATGATAGTGGCCAACCCTTGACATTGGATCCGCAGCTGTAAGTAAAATCCATCATGGAGATTTACATGTAAGAAAACTTGTGTTGTGATGGGTGCCTCATAGTTCAATAGAAACACATAAGGCTGAGTGTGTAAGAATTAGTCATGAAACACTGGAGGAGTTAAAAAGTGATCATCGGCTTATTTCTAAAATCGACACAGGTAATAGGTACCTACATTTCTTTGTGCAATGTTCCTACCCGTCAAGAGAGTGGAGTATGGGTGTTCGAAGCAGAGGCAACGCCGACGATTGTGAAAAAATAGCGTGCGATAAAGAAAGTTATGTACACCGTTTTTTTTTCAGAAGTACTGGTCTTGCGAAAACTATCGAGTTAGAAGGACAGAAAGCTGCCGGAGGTTCTGCGAGACCTCAAAATTATCGGATTAATGCTACATTATGTCAATGCTTCGGCACATACGGCTAGTGCTACGGCAACTTTTTTGAGAAAAGAGAACGTCAAGATAATAGAATACGCCCCTTAGTTGCCGTTTCTAACAACTTACGAATTTTGTTTATTTTTTAATCGTACAACAATTGTGATCTTCGCTTTTCATCAAAAAAGGAGATTAATATTATTCACGAATATTTTCAGTAAGTTTCTAAAACAACTCGGCATGAGGCTTTGGAAAACTCGATTACAAACGTGTATAGATAATAAAGGATAATACTTTGAACATAAATAAAGGTTTCAACTTTTATCTTGTTTGACTGGTCCATCTGCGCAGTCTCATATAATTTCAGCGTGACCCTCGTATGCACTCTACTCGTGCTTTTATTAAAATTTTCTTGAATGACAAAACCTACGGGATCTACGAATTGATGTTCGAGAGTTGGTGGTGAGAGACTTCTTTGAGGCAGATGCCGGAAGTGAAAGTATGTAGCGTGGTAAAAATATAAACTAAGATGGAAACGAAACTGTTGTGATAAATGATCATTATAACTGGACGTGTCAAGCATGCTAAAGTCTGTCTTCTGCTATATTGTTTCGTCATGTTTGACATACTGTGGAATTTTAATAGTATCTTTTATACATTTCTTTGCAAATGTTGAATTATTAAGTTATTTTTATTACTGAAATCTATTAACGAAACTTAGATATTATTTACGTTCTCTTTATATTCTATAATGTCAATCAGTGACAATAATAAAACCTACATTTGCTTCATTGTCAAATATAGCTTTCAAGAAGGTCAATCAAATAAAAACAAAAAACGAGTCAAATGCCAAAAAGACGGAAATTAAACTCCACAAAAGTAGTTGGCAGTACTAAATAAAGAAGCGTTAAAGTTTAATATTTTATTTTGCATTTGAATAAATAATTTTTGTAATTTCTTCATAGCGCATAAAATATATTATTTTATTATACAATTAAACTTAGCGCGCTACTAATTCGAAAAAGTAAGTAGGACCACATTTATTCTGAGAATACAAAGGTGATTAGACATGATATGTTGCTGGTTCGCTTGTATTTAATCTTTTACGATAAGTACCTGAAGTTTCCTTTATTATACTGTATTTTAATTACACTTTAACTGGTTAGTACTGTTGAGTTCACGTCCGATATTATACATAGAAGAAGCTGCATTAATATATTGTAGTACTAATTGAAAACTCCTACAAATATTACTTCTTACGGTAATCTTAACCATAATTTAAGGTAAGTTGAAGCTATTAAAAGATTAGAATTGGTTGCACTACCGTTTGGATTATATATACATTAATAATTGTCAGAAGATTAATCTTTATATTACACTACCTAGGTAAGAAAAGGTCAAATCCCTCATAATCACCTTCCTTAGTTAGTTTGACTGCATCATATCTATATAATTATGAAATTAAATTCTAAAGTTTCTCATTATACATTATTTATTTTTATGATTATCATTTTAGTATATTTTATTTCATTGAACTCGAAAATTCAAAGTTTACGAGAACGAAGAAGTGTAATGATATAAAAACAAAACATATCTTTCTAGCCACGAAATGTCCGTTCCACGATACACATAGATGGTTCTGTCCCTCCAAACCGATAATTATTTTTTAGTAAGGCATTAATAATAGTTTCTACTTGAAGACAATTATTTTCCGTTTTTGATATTCCGTGACGACAAAATTAACTTTATTTATGTCCATCATGTGATAATGACAACATTGTGATAACTTCGCAAAACAAGATTACTTCTTTGATTGTTTTTTTTGAGTGATATATAAATACAAATGTTAAGTTACAATTTTTTTAGTTAACAAATAAAAACAAGTTTACAGATGTACAAATGGTTTTATGTATATCAAAGAAACAAAATATGTTTCCTGCCTGTGAAGGTAACTGATATGGGAAGAGTTTTCTTAGAAAGTAAAGAAAAAGGATTTCTCCTGTGTTGACAGCGCTAGGTCACGACCGGACTACAAAAGTCCGCGTCTAGATAACGTCATATCCGGAGGTCGAGTTGTCAAACTCCGGAAATAGTCCGGGCTCCGGGCATTTTAGAAGCGTGATAAAAAATACAATGTGTGTTCTCAACTTTACAATGCCCTGTACTTCAACTTCGAAATGACTCACCGTGGAGAATTTTATGCCCGGCTTTTGTTGGAAAATATTATCGAAAATATTTATGCATTTTTCTCGCTCGGCGAAAACGCGTAAATTATCAATTCAAATTCGCTAACTAAAGGTGATGCTGTTTTCACTACTTCTGATGCTAAGAAGAGTACCTAACACACAGACGATGAAACTTATTAGCAGTAATTAAAAGCAGTGTAGAAATGATTCAAACGCGACAAGCCGTCTCTAACTGAAAAATTTATATTAGTGTCAATTTTATCAGCAAACAACATACAATGATTTTAATAGTGTTAGAACTTTTAAAAAATAGATATTTTCTGATAGTAGTTACAAAAATTAGTTTAAATTTGGTTTTATCACAAAGTTTGTTAATCAAAAACTAATACTTAACAAACGGTCAAACACAAGGACTACACACAATTTTGGGTAGATTAACACCTATACCGTTCATAGTCAGTTCATAGAGAGAGAGCCATTCATATTATACTGTGGAATGGGTGATAATTTTGAGCTGTTGCTAGATAATTTAAAAGCACACATACTTGAGGTCCTTGTTTGTTTCGTGGTTCGTTGCATAAACAGACCGCAGTAATTACCTTATATTTAAATTCACTGTCAATGTAGAAATCATCCCAATCCTTCTGCCAAGGGATTTTATTCCAAACTCTCACCAAGTGCAAAAGGTCAGTTTTGATTTTCCAGCTACCGAAAGCGTCTTATATGGAAGACCTTCTGTCTCACCTAACATAATTTTCTTAATTTTTACTATTATTTTATTACCATTAATCGTCTAATATGGTGTGCAACACGTACCTAACGTATCTTACATCTTAAACTTTTGGTTATATAAAAATAAGGATAATTCATTATGGTTGCCAACATCGCAATTTTATATTATGTCCTAGTGGGCAGTAGAAGTGATTGGCGTTAAATAACGATGCATCGCGGTATTTGCAATGTAAACTCCGGCCATACATCATTGCTTGACAGCCAGATCCACTATGAAGCCCTCTTCTCTCTCGTCTCGTAATCCCTACATCCATCATCAAGCTCCAACATTTTCTCTCGCTCGTTTATCGATATCGCAGTATAACTCGATCTCTCTCGTCATCTGCGCCGCCGAACGCCCTACTGAATGATTTTTAAACTGTAAGAATTATATTCATATCGTTACGCTTTATGACTGACACGGTCGATTAATTTCGATTTAATTATTTTAGTTCAGTTACCGTACGAAGGGAAAATGTACTACGCCCGCGGTGATAGCAACAATGACGGGGGAAGCAGCGTACATGTAGATGATGCAAATTTAGTAATTAGTACTATTTCCTACCGCTACATGGCGAAAAAGTATGTGCAGATGTTACCAATCTTCAGAATTTAGTATTTTGACCTTGAATTTGTAGCTGTCTTATAGAACACTAGTTAACAAAGTTACTGTGAATGGTGTATCTAAATCTAAATCTGCATCGTGCGAAAGAAGAATTACTAGTCGACTACTAATATTATTTATATGTAAATGACATCATCATAAATAATCAGATAATATATCATAACTCCTCCATCCCAATAATTTTTGTTTATGATATTTATTGTGAAAATATCGCGAAGCGTCAAAGAGTTGTTTGTTTTTACATTTTACACTCACCACTCACTTTTTTCTTGACCACAGATATTTAAGTTATTTTCAACTATCTTGTTCATAAAAAATACATACAAAAGCAAAGTAATAAACTAAATATAGTAATAAAATAAATATTTTGATTATTTATTAACTTTTAATCCGGGTCAAGACTTTCTAGTATTTCATTCAAAACTTACATGGGATACCACCTATCGAATTGTAAGCAATAGAACAACCTGCGCTTCGGCCTCACCTTTCTCTACCACTTTAATTGTAAATTTAATTGATATAGCGGTGTAAAAAAACCACCATACAATAAATTTGGGTTTCGTTTCTTAAATTCGATGAAGAAAATATCGCTATAGCCTCACCTGCCTGTGGGCGCAGCATAACTATGCTAAAATGGAGAACATAGGTATTCGACCCAAGCCTCAGAAGACTAGGGTCTCATAAAGCGTTTACGTTAACCAGTCGACAGCAGGCAGCACAACGCACACCTAAGATTTGCAATACTAAGGAGAAGTCCAGTCCCAAGTGTGTTGGACTCCAGAAGCCAGGCGAAGTAGAGTTTAATTAACGTTCCCACAGTGAATGCTTGCTTGCCGCAAGTTAGTTTCAAGTTACAAGCTAATCGCTGGAAAGTATCTAGTAGCTAGGATATTTCTAAGACAGAGAGTGCTTTCCTTATCTGAGTTGGATAGACAAATAGGGACAAAGTCTTTTAGCGGGGCGACGAGCGGACAGAAACGAACTGAAGAAATCTCAGTAACCAGTGCAGAAGATCCACTGGTGAAACAATTTAAAAACGCTTTGGGCAAAATTCACGTTAGCTGGAAGTTCTTTCAAAAATATTCAAGCCAAAGCAACAACTAAGAGATAGAGCAAACCTTCTTGTTCTCCATCTGCAACAGTTTCAAGCGTTGCATTTCGATTGATCAAGTGGAACAGGAAAACAAACACTGCAGAAAGCAAAGTAAGGGTTAACCAAGCAAGTTAGTCAGCTAAGAGCAGCTCCTGAGTCTGAAAGGATAGGAAAATTCGTCCGCACTATGTCAGGAATGCAGAAATTCCCAAGGCAGAAAGTTGAGAGGAGCGAAGCATTATCAGAAGATGAATTACGACCACCATCAGGGTATTTTTAAGGACGTTTGGATGAATCAACATACTTCTTAAAATAGAAGAACAATTTGAAATGTTCCAATAGAATGCCAGATTGCTTATGCTTATCAGGCCATGGCTGCTTGCTGAAATACCTGTACGATAAAAAAAGAGAAAATACTGACTAGTGCGGTTACAATAAAGCTATTGATGTTGTGGAGCATACATTATTGACATTTCGGACGTAATAATCCAATAGCACCTGAAGAACAATGGTTGTTTGCATATAAGGCAGTACCAACCATAATAGAGGCTAAGAAAGAAGATCAAAGATAGTCTAAATGGCACCACACTGAAGAAGTGCAAGGACAGATGACACTAAGCTGCAAGAGAGGAGAACTTTTCCAGGCCGGTAAACATCTGATGAAACAAATTTAACAGCTATGTAGAAGCATAGAGCCGTGCACAGCAGCTCAGAGAAAAAAGTTAATTGAATCTGAAATTGCCCACATATGTAAGTTTTGGTTATTAAAAATTATGTATTGCTGTCTGCTATCGAAATTCGCCTGATACAGTCCATGTTCAATCAATTGTCTTGGTACGATTGTTTCAGTTTTCTAAAATAGACAACGTCAAGCTCTTATATTATTTTGTTTCACTGTACAAATATTGCCAATAGAACTTTCAAAGAACTTAACATAAGATAGCTACTGCAATAGGTGAAAAACCTCGGTTTCCTTGTAATTGGGCCAAACACCGACAGGTATGGTGTATCTTGTCTCTACTATCCCGCACAGAAGTTTAATCCGCAAAAGATGAAAAAACTCTAACGTTAGTAGAAAACGATTTATTTTGACCAGATATTGGATGTGGTCGTCTATATACATATATATATACGCGGCCGGTTATGCTAGCGCACTCCGATTTCGCTGGTGTGAGTACAGAAGGCTCTACAGTGAGTGTCCTACATCTGACATTTCCGGAAATGACGTATGTCGCCGTCTTCCGACAGCTCCGGGCGCCAGTTCCGGTGTCCGCGAGTCCGATAAACGCATTCAAACACCGGAAACTCAAACTGTCCGCTCGAGGCGCCGGCAAGTTTAAAATCTATACGTGACGTCAAACGTATCGCGATGATTTTTAACCGAAGCTTTATGTAGCGTATGTCCCTTATCGGTTTGTGTTATCGGTCGGTCCAATCTGTACAGACAATGAAATTTTACAAGGATGTGAGCATCGTTTTATAGCCAATACGTGTGCGGGATTTAAAGACATACGATATTTTTTCGCTACAGAAGGGAGCCACGGTTCAGATTTCTGTATAACTATCCATCGTTACCAACGTAAAATGAAATATTTTTTCTGTTGCCTCAGCGAAACCCACGTCTCCTTTAACTGTAAATAATTTATTTTATACGAGGGATAGAGATGGCACAGACGCAGCATTTTTACCGGATTCTATCCTTTTCATAAAAATATTCAGCCAACTAGTTTAAAATAATAGGCGGTTCATGGTCGTTTAATGTCTTTATCTGGGTTCGGTATTCTACTCTAGAAGTCTCTAGTCTTAACTCTTCAATGTCGTTGTTTTAGAAAGGAAGGTTTGAAAGATTATATCATAAATATAATTCACACGCATTGGCTTTACCAACATAATAATCTTTACCCGAAGAATTGGCGTCAATAGACGTTAATAAGTGACATAAAAGAACAGAGAACCAACTATTTCGCCGCGGAGCTTTCAGCATTTGAAATCTTACTACAAGAATTAAGGGAAAAAGATACAGCCTGAAATCTTCCCAAAGGTTTTCGATGTAGCCATACTTCAATTCCATTGTTCAGATAATAGTTGAAATGGGAAACGGTAATTTTGAAAGATCTCATTTACTCACACATCATTAATTATGGACAACGTAATTAATGAGCTATATGATTGATATTGATTTAATACTTGTTTCTTTGATGAGACTGTGATTTGCTGCAAAGACATGCAAGGCTACGCTAAACTTTTCAGTTCTATTGTCTTCGAGATGAGCTAAATGCCATTCAAACCCAGTTGAAACAGATCTTTTTAACAATTTTTCTCAAACCTTTAGTAATAAAATGTGAGAAATCACTCGTTCCAGATCTTTATGAAAAGTCAAAATTTCTCTTACAATTAAATTTCCTAACTAGATTCATAATCTAGTTAGGAAATTTAATTATCATAATAAGATTCAGCTGAAAGCTATTATGCTTGACAATAAATTCTAGCCTATTCTCAAACCTCTCTCAATTGAAAGAAAAAGTGAGAAGTCCGTGTACCAAAAAGTTAAGACCTGCTATCTTGTGATGGGTACAATTTTGCAAAATCTTTATTACTTACTACTGTGAAATAATCATGGGAATCCGAAGGAATAAAATATTATAGTTTCTTATGAAAAGCAATCAAATGGTAGTTGACTAGTTTTCTCTTTTTATATTATTTTACATACCAGTACTACATTTTTTGTTATCAGAAGTATCTATCAAAAACAATATCTACATACCCTAACCAACGACTAGAAAGAAGTTGTTTTCAAAACGGTTAATGAAAAATTTATGTAGGTAGGATGACAAGGTGTTACCCATTACCGTTCATTCCAATTGTTCATAAAAATGTGCATTAAATTGAAAAATGCTTTTCTTCGTGCATGTATCTGTTAGGCGACTGTATTCCAACTTGTGAGTACAAGCTCTTTTGAATCTGTACGCCAACTACCACTTCTAGACACATTAGTTTTGAGGAATACTGGTACCTTAAAATTTGACGTGTATAAGAAGGAAACCAGTACACTTTTATTCGGATTTTCATAATTGTATTCAATACAAGATAAAACATCCTAATTTAAACGGGGATAGGAATGAGAAGTAGGTATGCAACCAAAAATATAAAGTAGAATCTTTAGGAAATTCACGACATAAATTGTAGTAACAGTAATCAAAAATATGTTGGACGAACAAGATTAGTTTTCGTTAGGTTTAAGGAGCATTTAGACCATCTTGAATACGATAGAATTGAACAATTCAGTGCTGCATAGTATGTTTTTGAAACAGATTTTTTTTGCAAACAAAATCAGGGTAGACGTTCACTCGCTTACACAACCTGCAATAGTAAAGACATCAACAAATGTTAAAGTATTCATAACGAATTGATCGTGATGAAGCCAAATAAAGGAAACAAAACTGGGGTATTGTAGGTATAAACAACAATGTTAAAAATGCAGAAGCTCCATTCAGATAATATAACACATACAGAGTATTTTCAATTAACTCAGACCAAATTTTGCTTTTGACAAAAAAGTTAACCGAGAACTGCGATTTTTATATGATTTGTAAGAAAAGACGAGGCAATATAAGATAACTGCATCTAAAAATTTATAAACATGTTTTTAAATTCATTTTGTATAATATTTTTCATCATATTGCAAGAAGAAACACCCTAACAAGTAAATAGTTCTAGTTGTTTCTCTAAACAGTTATTTTGAGAGCTTGATTCCACCCTTCTGGTCTCATTAACCGTTCGACCGGTAAGTTAGGCCGGTCCGTCAAAGACCGCCGCGATCCATAGCTGTCAATCACTACGGTACCCTGCTGTCTCTCTTGCTTCGTACCTGAAACCCCTCGTCACCCGAAATACGAACACCTGGGCACATATTTAAATCCAGGCTCGGAGGGATGCTGCTGCAAATCTAATAGGTAATGAAGCTAACTGATGATGATGAACCCTTTGAAGATGAAGTGCTATTGAAACATAACTGCTCGATATAATATACACAAAGATTCCTAACTGAGTGTAACGATTGTTGACATACACGTCCTATAGCTTTTGTTTACTTTAAATCCGAGCACGTTTCTTTAAAGAAAATGTCGATATAACTAAGATGTTTCTCGAAAAACGTGCGAAAATCATATATAAGATTGAAATTGTATATTTTCAGGAAGTTTAAGAACTTGTTCAAAAAAATATGTCGACTGTTTTTGACTAGAAATAACTTCATCAACTAGATCAACTACTATGTATTTATATAAGAGTTTTATAATACATACTTATAGAAACATTATTACAGACCTTTTTCGGCTATTTGGCATTCACCCATCCCCTTCGATAGTTACACATTCGTTAATAAAGTTGGAATAAAATTGCACTTAGGAAAAAAAGATATAAATAAATAAATAATTTAATAATATAGTACAATATAAATACACTATATATAATACTTTTGAGATAGTATAGCAGAAAAATAGAACAGAACCACACGGTGAGTTGACTGAAGTACTATTGATTAATAGCATTATCAAAACTACGTTGTTACTAACTAAATATAGGGTGGAATTGAGATATTTACAATGCCAATTTAATAAATAACTTAATAAATAACGGGTATGTTATTAGTCTTTGTTTTCTTAAATAACTGCTAAAGCGGCCGAGGAAAAGCAACTGTTAAAAAATTCGCAAATTAGTTATGTGCTGGACGACCAAAGCCAGTCCCAGTGCGAAATTTAAGGTGCTTAGTTAAAACTTGAAAAACCGGTAGAAGAAGCACCCTCGGAGAAATAGCCACTAGATGAAATATCGACTCAGGTTTAAACATTTCTACAGAATGATGAGGTTAGTCCGGGAGTCTGGCTTTAAATGTCATTGAGACTTTATTATATAAGATTAAGCAACAATTAAAAATTAATCCTGAACGAATTAAAGTTGTCGCATAAATTACAAAGAATTTGGGATAGTTTTACTTCAGAATATTTTAAATTTGTTTTAGTCACTATGCTCTCTATAAAAGCATTGTTATACAATATGTTTACATTTAGACAAATACTATTCTAGTTCTCAAAATTCATTACGAATTAACAAGCTACATCCATGGTCTAAACAGAATCCTTTTTTCCGGTCCCATTGAATACAAACTTGCTCACTAATAAACGTGCATTAGAAATTTAATATTAATCTTGATAATAAAGGTTGTCAAAAAAATGTTCTAATCAAAATTTTTTTGAGTGTGATTATCAAAACAGATTATCCGCATATCGAACATGATTGTAGAATTCCTTCATTATAGTTGCGGAAAGGTCCAGACTTTCCTGGATGAAAGATGTCCAGATTTAGTTTACAACCACCGTATCTGTACCAGGAATATATGTAGAAATAAATTTCTACACGTTGGAGAGTAAAGCTGATTCTGAACCAAAGATAATAATTTGATGACGGTTTTCGTTGATCTAAATTAGATTCAATATTTGCAAGCATAATTTGATCAGAAAACGCTCTCACAAAAACTTTTCATCCATAGACATCTAGAGCTTACATCAGAGGTGCATATTTTTCAAGAACATTCATTAGTGATTCTATTCCGTTTCTGATATGGAATCTGGCTACATAATATTGAATGCCTATATATGTAAATTCGCCAGTTATCTCCATATTCCAAGCCATCGCTGCTTAAAACACAAGGAATGAACGCTTGCTTCAATAATATTTTTTATGACATGATATAACTTCAATGTCACTAAGATCAAATATCCAGTTAGTTGAATAGACTTTAACCTGTCTTACAAACATGTTCAAATAATCTTTTGTATATATTAACAAGTATTGATAAAGGCTTTAGGGTGATTTTCACCTTTTCTCCGGATTTGGCCTCAACGGAAAACGATCATTTACAACACTCGATAAAATTATTAAGTTTCACTTAAATCGACGGGTCACAAAATGCTCCGTTGCAAATATCCTATTTGATATGTAACAATTCTTGGATTTCAGATTTGGATTGCTAGAATTAGGTCTATGTTTAATTAATATTGTGAAAATTTATTTTATTATAGACGCAAAAAAATAATGTTACTGACATTTAAATTTTTAAAGGTTATTCAGAAGAAATAATTCTTTTGCAAGATTTGATCGCGTCTACAAATATTATCTTCTTTTCTTAGATTAAAAGTCCTGAAACGAAAGTATTTGTAAAAACAATATTTCGTGCTTACCAACTGAATCATTCACGAAATTACTACCGGGTCTTAGCTCGTGTTATTACCTTTAAACATATTTCACAATGAATTTAATTTTATTGCTGTTATACCTTAGTGCAGTAATTTTATCTCTACTAATTGAAAAGTTTACACCGATTTCAACTGCACATATTAAATTGAAAAAAATCTGTAACCATATAAGTTTTGGTATTTATAGAAAAATAACTTATTTTTAAGACGTTGTCAATTTTTCACTTTACGACTGACATGTCTGAGTTTAAAACCTCGTTGTTCAATTTTGCTGAGAGACAAATCCAGTATTAGGTGCAACTTTTTTTTGCAAAGCTCATTCTTAAAAATCACCGAGGCTTCTAACAAAAAGACGACAGTTCCTGGAAAAATAATTACCCACCTATCTTTCACTAAACGCATACCTGAACGCCAAATTTGAACTTAAAACCTGGCAAAATAAGGGAAAACATTCGATCGAAGTAGTTACTTCTCATCCGAAAGCGCGTGTATCAAGATGAAATGTGTACGGTCGAAACATTAGGTCGACCGGCCGGGTCCTAAGAAGCGGACAAATATTTCAGCTTGACATGATAACTAACTCGAGTTTTTCGTCTCTCTCCTTTCCCGTTCGGCGTTGCCCTATGTCGCACCCTCCGAAAAATCCCTGAAATTCTGCATACAATACAACCACGGGGGGTAAGCTTCTAGTTTTTACACACGGTCGAATGAATGACCGAACGGTCTTAACCTATTTTTTGGACCATTGTGGTCTTGGAACAAGATATTTCTGTACTAGTGTTATATTTCACCGTGTACCTACCACGCCTTCTATTTTATTCCCTGTCATTCATTACGATTTACGTGTTTTATGTTTCATTGACGTTTTTTCTCCATAAGGCGTGTTATAGATATATGCGAATGTATAGGTTAACAACGACATTTACGTCGGTAGACAGGGCCCCGTTTAAGAATTAAAATGCTACGATTTGATTTTTATTGTACGCTTTTCAATGTCTGTATAAAACTAGGGTGGATCGTTTAATTTTTCTTTTATTGACTTAGAAATTCACTTTTTAATACCACTTCCCTTTGACGTATGTTACATATAACGTCTTATGTTGTGCCTTTGAAGATTACACGCAGACAAGACCTCTGGGATCTAAACTTCTTTGTGGCGCATACAAGTTAACTAAAAAAATAATAAGCAGGATCAGCCAATATTTGCACATTTTAAAGGAAAGGGATACTAGTTTTCTTTAGGTATAAAGACTGTATTATGCAAAATTAAGTTAGCAGTGTATACGTTGCAGTAGTTATCCAAAACTGTAGATGTATATGTTGTCGATTTTGTTTATTTATTGTTATTTAATTCAAATTATTCTTTTTTGCAAATTTCTATACGAGAATCCAATAACCGAATATAATAATATTCGGTCATCTAGTACTAGTTCGCAGTCATGTTCATAGTTCAATGGAAACAGACGACTCGGCTCGGCTAAATGAGGACAACCTCGCAAGAGAGTTCTGAATCTGTTAAGCGAATTTTCACAAATGAAAAGGCATAAATGGACATTTGGTTCATTCACACCCTACAAATCAGTATATATCGGAATCTTTCCGGGCGTGTTACAGCAAGGAGCAGAGGTGTTACTACCAACCACAACAAACACTTTAGACTAAACTATGCTTTAGATCATACCCCATACGCGTGGGAGGTGGTATTTATTCTAAAGATAGAAAATTGATTCTATAAGCGTATCATTGTTTGTTGTTCTAAAACCGACAGAAAAGATCATTAGCAATCACACAAGAAGGAAATATGCTGACATGAAACTAAATTGTCCGGTAATTCTAAAATTAGGAAGACCACCGTAAACTAGGAGATAGTGCCATATTGATGTAGGAAGCTCTTTTGCTAAAACGTCTTTTAAATGAATAATTGAAGCAAAGGGACCTAGCATCCTCTGCAATTTACTTCACTGGACTTACTTCACGTTAGAAAAACTACACCATTATGTCATATCAGGAAGGAAGCTCGGTGATCTTCTGGTAAAGGATTTCTCCAAAGAGATATATAACCCGCGCTTTTGTCTTTAATCATTGAGTACTAATATGACTCTAGCATCCACGTCTACGCAGTTGATTTCATAGCTACGATAGGGGCAATCATGAAAAGGTTGTCGCCAACCTTTTGCAAATCACCTTCAATACCATCAATCTCTACCAAAAGGTGAGTGGAACACTCACTTACACGGAGTTCTCGAAACAATTAAAGAGGCTTTCGGGGCCCAAAAGAACCCCGAGGACGCAAACTAAAAATGATCTTTTTAATCCCAGATATTTTTCCACTTGTAGATCCATAAAATAGAAATGAATTAGATATGAATTTATTCTAGAACACAAATTAATATTTCAAAACATAATTCTGGAATCAACTGATTTTTAATTGATTTAGAAATGGTAAGATATCTGGGACTAAAAATAAATACTAACAGGTCATAATATTTACATATTAACCGAAAATATTATAAAATAATTAGTTGTATTAAATTATAGTACCTACTTCCTTTTGTCACTATGTAAAAAGAGCGACTAATTAATCAGTATGAATTAATGTGAACCAATCAGTCGATATGAACCTGCTCAACTGTGCCAATGGAGAAAACCAATTCATGTATTAATCAAAAGAACTTCCGGCTAAGGTTACCGTATGGTTTGAAAGAGAAAGGAGGGATTCTAGGAGACCTTCAAAAACAGATACTCAAATTGAGTCATCAACGATCATTTAGAGTGCTATTTCCCAGCCGCGAAGAAGTTCTCGTGAAACAAAATTCGAAAATCGCTTGTCGGGAGTTTACAGCCGGTACATTAATGGTACAAAATCTTAGAGTTACTCCCAATGATGTTTCAAGCGAAAGTACACAACCTACATCCCGTCGTCCAAGAATGCTTGAATAAAGGTGTGAAAAGAAGAAACAACTTGAATCGTGCCGATAGTTATGCTCTCCAAAGGCATTGTTTTCATGTAGCTCTGGGTCTAAGCTGATCTTGGAGCGCTGGGCAGAAATAACAGAATAGACTTGAGATGACTTCCAGTATGCAATCTTGTGTCCAAACACTAATTCAGGATAGACGTCCAGTAGTGGGAGATAAAGGAAAATACGTTTTTCTGGAAAATAACACCCGTGCGAACCCAAAAATGAGGAAGAAACTACTTGGTTTTAGAAATCCCATTAAGGTACTGAATGAATATACATTTTTGACAAGCACCAGACATCACAAATCACGAAGCTTATAGACATTCCTTTAATTTGAATGTAACTACAGTAATTATCAGAGTAATGGAAAGCTAAGCTAGAAATGTATTAGAAACTATTCGCTTATAAAAAAAATGTCAACGCAACAAATTATTGAATGTACTTATTTTTCAGTCTTCTGAAACTCCTTCGGAGACAACACTGACACACCGCATACAAATACAAATACAAACTAAATTACAAAACACAACAAAAATTATACTACACCTCCAGAATAGTTACAGTATTCTTTATATGTATCCTACACGGATTTATAGACACATCATCCAGAGAGCGCTACATCTTGGTGCGTATCCATTATTAACAACGAATACCCAATGAAAGTTTTTACATTTGTCTTAATGACTTGATAAATGTGCTATCCACAATATTAAAATGCAGTCAGTAATTTTATTTTTTCGGTTTTTTTTATTTCAAAATATTAAAAATTATTTATTTATTATTTAACAACAAAAACTCTGCATTGCAGATCAGTATTAATACCATGACTACACAACATAGATTTCAGGTAGCAATAACTCTGGTGATTAATTAGATCACTTACTTTATGTAGTTTCATTTTCCATTGTTAGTATTATCTTGATAAATGGTTTTTGTAAATCGGTTCCCCTAACTTTTTCAATACGTGATTGTCGTTCACACCGCGAAAAGCTGCACAGCATAGCTGCAGTGTAGCATCATACCTGTCCTAAACATACGTGTTGTGTACGTACAATATATTTAAAATTCGTTTTGAATGAATAACACAACGCTCACTGTAAAATCTATGTATACATTCTTTATAGACGTAATAATGGGACCCCAACATTTCATTATTGTGCGGATAATGTTGGTAGCATTGTCCGTGGATTTGCACTTGATCTGAGTCTCTGTAAAGACGTGAATAATAAAGTTAAACAGGTAGACCATTATTACATTGTCCTAATATAAAGCAAGGTGGTATTCAGATTCAATTGAAGTGAATAGCATTCAACGTCGTCTTATCTATGTGTTAGTGTGACATTCACACCTTTGTGATTGTGACTTTCCAATGATTTTTTTCGAAGTCGATGCACAATGATTCGAACTCATATTAGCTTTTTTTCATTGTAATCGATGCTGACCAACAAAAAACGCACCTCCTCTGTATGATGCCATTATTATTAAATTGGATTAAGTTCTAATAGTGGCAAGAAAGAATCATTGATGAAACCAGGAAAATATTGTCAGTGAATACTATGGTTGGTAAAGTGTCTTCCTCTTTGTTACTTATGAATGGATGCTTCACTATAGAAACGTAGAATGTGGTTGTAATAGAATTCAATACGAACTTATTATATATCTTGTGGTATGGTCATTCCAATGAAATGAATAGATATTTGTGCAAGGCAAGGTAATATGTAGATAGATATATGTATATACATAAAGTCATGTAATGTGTTTGTGCATATATTAATAATATATTATGATGTCTTAACAGACTAGCAATGTATACACATCACTCAAGGTGTTTATTTTAAATATTAACTTGGCATGAGGATTAAGAATACCAATTTTTATATTGGTAATGATTTAGATCTATCGTGTACTCCTTTCTCACCTTCCTTCATCGATTTTTTATGGAATATGATCTATATTTTTCTTCTAAGCTTATTTTGTCGTTCAACAGAATAGTAATTACATATGTCGATTTATTAAAGCGTATTTTAAATAGAACGTGTTTCATTGTGTTCATTGCTTTTGTACTTTCTGATGAATTATTAAAAATAATGTGCACATTAACGCACATTAAGGAAGAAAAGATAAGTAAAAAGACTAATACTTAAAGTGAGTATAAATTTTATCGTAGTTTGACTGATATAATGGGTCAGTATACACGCATTATAAACAATGTTACTAATTTTATGTTCTTTTTCTGTTTAGATGTTCTACTAGTACATTCATTTAAGATGTGTTCTGAATCGTTTGTTTCTCCACTAGTATACTAAATTGTTTTTCAAGAAATGGTTGTGTAATTACGTGTAATATCTATCAAGCACTAAATAAATAAATAGTTGCAAATCTTGGATCCAAATGCATACCACAACAGTTGCAGAGCCCTTGAGGCTAATGTGTTCGAGCTGCGTCTTGAATGTTACTTACTCTGTTGGTGGGTGAGTTTGAGGATTACAAGAGCAAGAATGCCGTTTGGATCTAAACTGTTTCCTTACTGAACGCTATACTAAATTTGTTGTCTAGCTTGACCAACAAATGTCTAAACTGGAGTGCAAGATGTTGCTACAAACATCACCACACGATATGAATCGCGTACTATTACCGCCCTATGGCCAGCCGCTCTTACCTCTGTGACTATCGAGCTGTTAGGACAATTATTAGGCACTATTGCAGATAATATTTGTACGATTACAGAGCACTCTAAATTTTATGATAATTCACATCTAATGCGTTTCAGACTTCTAGCTCTAGCTTCTCTTATCCACAAGTTCAGTTATACTGAACAAATATTGTGTAAATCAAGATGAATTTAAAGACTGAAACTAAAATATCAAAACATTTTTACAGAAATTATTAGATTCAGTAGCAAATAATTATGAGGCCCATTAAGGACTAATCTCTAAAGGAAAAATATTAAACTCTTGATGACAATGACAACATGCATATTTCAAAAACAACAAAAAGAGTATTAGCTAACCAAAATTTAAATTCGATATATCTACACAATAAAGAATGATATTCAACAAACAAAACGTCAAAGTAAAATTATAGATAAGCGTATATAATTAGTACAACATATGCTGTCACAGTATATGGCTTCATAATTAATAGAAATGTAAAACAGAATATGAATATATGACTGGACGCAAGTAGGATTACACAGATTAAACATAATCAACTATAAGACCACATTTATCCTACTAAAGCTCAACAATTGATGAAGTTCGTTTTTCTGGGTGGGTATACTGTCGGCTATACGTAGAAGGTAACCCATTCTTTAGGATTTAGTGTCCGGTTATTGTCCACGGTGTCATGTTGACGTACACTTTACTTACTAATCCTCTCCTAACAATGTCTTCGAAGACCGATAACGAGGCCCTGATTTGTATTTATTCTGCTTTTTATTTTATACAATTTATAATGTAGCTCCTCTTTGTTTGCTGGACTAATTTATTTTAAATCGTATTGCAACTGAAATTCTACGTTAACTGAAACAATTATATGTAATTAAATGTATAAAATAATTTGACTAAATGAAACAACTCCAAATATTTCCAATAGAGTAGTTGTTGAATGAGAGAACAAAATGCTCTATTTACTTATTTCATTGTAATTACAAGACTGAAGCGTATATAATATAATGCTGTTTTCATATATAAGTTGTTATATCTCCTTGTTTATTTAATTAATAAAATGCTGAGTAATGTTTATGTGTATCACTTTATACTAAATACTAAAAATTGAACGACAATAGAAATGAGATTAACAGCTTTACAGTCGCAGAGGTAGTGGCTGATCACGACTAGGGCAATAGTTATGGTCCGGAGTTGGAATCTTTTCGATGATGCTTGTGACATCGTTTCGCTAGATGGGTACTCCAGTTGAACTACCATTCGCTGCTTTGACAAAATTAACAGCGGAGTAATATTTTAACAAAACCATGAAAACATATTTACACACACTAACTGCAGTCAGTCTAATAAGCAATACAGCTTAAGAAATCGTTGCAGCTGCACTCAAAACAAAGAACAGATACATTACAGTTGGAAAAGGATTAATGAAATGTAGCTACCAAAATAGAACTAAATCTTATCTTATTTGTGCAGTGCCGGGAAAGGCACAAATTGATGTAAGGGTATGTTTAATCTTACAAGAATATATAAAACGTAGAAAGCATGTAACTTCATTAAAACATCAGAACTTCAGCCCCTTTATGTTTCTTAAATGATAATGCCGCAATTTTCATTTTCGGTCACAATAAAAGATTTGTGAAATAGTTGAGAGTGGGTCCATGTTTAATGGCCATAGGCCTCAGCAACGAAGTGGTGATAGCTCCACCATTTTCTTCATTTGACATGATCAAGAACTGCTGGCCGTGACGGTACACGAGACAGCGTCAAGTTATAGGAATGAACGGCTGAAGAGCCAACTTTTTTTATAGAAAATAAGTCATGATAATTGAAACTGTTAAATAAATTTTGGAACATTTTTGAGAAGGTATGTGTAATCGCTATTGCATGTTAATTATCAGCTAAATCTTTACTGCCGCTTCTTATAAATACATATAACGATATAATATTTCAGACAATCCGAAATACCTCTGATTCAATACAGATATCTAGTATGTCTACAATTTTGTAGTATGTACTCTTCGTATTACTGGCCTGCAACGACTTCACCATGCTTATTATTTCAATACATCTTATTCTTTGAAAAACCCTACAAGGAAGTAATTTACCGTTGTTGATCAATTGTTTAGAGAGATTAACACAATAATCATTGAAGGAGTCTACGGGAAGGCCACAAGCACCACAATTCTTTCAAACTTCTGTTTTCATGGTAATTAATGTTAGTTTAGTAAAATTGTGATTGTTTAGTTCTTTATACTAGCGCATATTGCTAATAATAATATAAGCCAATATGTCTTCCTAATTTGATATTATATTATATATGAAGAATGAAGTCAATTATTATCTCCTATGAAAAAGAGAAGAATGTTTGGTAGAAAATATTCTGGGCATGGTTAAAACTACAGACAAACTAATAGAATATTATTAAGCACTTTTTATTTTGTAGAAGAAAATTACGGCTAGTGTAAGCAATTAAGATGACCTACAAAGTTTTCAGAGAAGTCATACCTAATTTTGTGTGACGAGCAAAATTTGAATGTAAGCGACTCAGATGGTTTCTAGATATTAACAGAGAGGTATAAGGAAAGATATAGAGCAGCAGCGGCCAGCAGCGTCAAGGTAAACATTTGTAAATATAGGCTATAAATAGTCTTTATTGTTAACGAGCAAATTATTTTTCAATTGCATAATCTGCCGTTCATCGCATAAAAGAAACTAAAAAGTGATTTGAAGACTGGTATTTACATTGCGGATTGGTCAACCATTGGCTAGATATAAGTCCAACCAAGAGTTTCTGGAGGACTTCAGCACGAAAGATTTATAATTCAAAGAAGTCAAGAGCAGAGAAGTACTCAACCAACGAGCAGAGGAAACATGGAGTAACATTCAGTTCGAAGTTGTAGTTAGTTCAAAGAAACGTTTACTTGAAGTCGTAATAGAAACACAACAAATCAACATTCTCTTAAATAAATTTTGAAGGTACCGAAGTTTGGAGTTACGCTCAAAAAAAACTATAATTTCAGATACTGAATGTGCGGTCTCTAGAACATCCAACTTTACGAGAAATAATGTTTTAAATAAACCCTCTATTTGTCAGCCGAAATTATTTTAACGTATACGCCTATTGACGCACTGGTAATTCATTAAATTGAATAGAAGCTAATACCTACCTGTTAAGTTAAATGTCACAATAGGAAAATTTCATATTTATTTAAAACAAGACGGAAAAACTGATTTCAATTCGTTTCATTTTTAGTAGGTATGTAAATATGAAAATGTTTAGTCAAACAGGATGAAAATATCAGATTAAAAGTTACTCGCTTTTTCACAATGGGTTTCATATTTGCATCGACGCGGTTATCGCAAACTAATGCGTATCCAATTCGTAATATGATAAAAATTCATTTTATTAAAATCGTTTATACGAGGTGATATATCGCTGAATAAAGTTGAAATTAGATAGTTACGGGGAGATAGTTTTATGAAAAAATTGTTGTGCGAATTTATTAGGAAAATATTACAATAAAATTAAAGCAGTCTAGACGATGTTTCTTTATTTTATTTTATTTTATTAATATTAGGATATTGCAGACCACCATAACAAAAAAGGTATTATTGTTATTATATTATAACTAAAATATGAAGTTACTGGAATTGAAAGGATAAAGTAGAAGTCGTAGCGTAACCAGTTAAGATTTAATTAAGAAGGAAGTAATGTTGAGAAACACTTCAGGGAACTAAGTAAGATAGCTTTTTACAGTACTAAGCTTTCGGAAATTTTTTTGCTTCGTAAGAGTATGGGTTAGAAAATAAAAATTACAAACTGTATGGACAGCAGATATTTACAGTGTATGTATACACTGTATGATACTACTGCTAAGAACACTGGAACAGCAGGTAAAAATGTCATAAAAAACACATTGATTAATACAAACACTAATGAGACATATGTATGTATCTTCAACACAAGCACGGAAAACCTAGGTAGATAAATTGAAGCAAATACAAGTTGGTGAACCTGAAGTAAATGACTAACTCAATGCACCTATTAAATGCAAAACTTAAACCCACAATACTTTCTTTTAGAATGGATTAGTACCATGAATTTTCTTATTCTGTAGAAGTTTTTTACAGTTTTAGATATTTTGTTTACAATTCTGTAGGCAGCAAATCGGGGGTTTTAGGGAATTATATAAAATCGAATGCAAAAAGAATCGTGAATGAATTGTGGGCGACAATTGGCATTAAAGAAGAAAATAAAAGTGTTTTGTTCCAATAAAAGAGATTTGTTAATTTCGCAAATTATACCTTTGGAAGACGATGGATTGAAGGAAGTTTTGTCATTCACAAGAGAACCCTCCCACATAGAAGGCGAAAACAGTTTCAACGTGATTTAAGAACAAAAAAACTTTAGTGTAACTAGGTACCGAGATTTCTAAACCTAAACATTACTTAAAATATGTGAAGTGAACAACTCACTTCACATATTTTTACCAATCTAGTTTTTCTGCGGCAAAAGTTTACAGAATGTTTTATTTTTAGTTTTGTTCTTTAGATCATGACGAATTTTAAGTTTATTTTATGTTTATTATTCGTACTAAAAATAAATTATTTTTAGATATTGAATAAAAATTCAGCAGTGTGTGTGTGTTTACTGATGTATAAAAGCGCATAACAGCATATTTAATATCATTAAATGTTTAGAGTTGTTTAGTTTTGGTTCCTGTTAATGTAGCAAATTTTCAGAAATAGATCTTATTTATAGTTAATGTCAGCTTAAGTGGTATTTAACACAACAGATATCTATGGTTTTTATTTTGGCAAACCAACTGATGCTAATTTGAGACAACAACAGTTGGATGGTGAAAATAAAAACAATAAAAGTGTGCTGGTTCTTTTTCCTTGCAGACAGTGTAGCCACAGTATATTAAACAACCAGTAGTGAAACTTACTATTCATACAGTAGACATTTTGTGCATAGTAGCGGCCATATTGTAAAACTAAAAAGCAGGTCCGGACTAATAATAAATTACAGAGTCACGGTATTTACAATTGCTTTTTAGTTATTTTTAAACGTATTTTCTCTTAAATAGAGTACATACGTGTTTAGGAAAGACTAACAGAAGAAAACTATTGTCATTAGTACAGAAAATAAGCAATTACCGCCCAAGTTAGTGTAACAATATGGCGGATAGTATGCGCAATAGAAAATGCGTCGAACACCCCCACTACCGACAGTTTCATTACTGGTTGTTTAATATACTGTAGTGTAGCTACAATAGCTTCGTAAACTGTATGCTCGTTTAGATTATCACTGTAGCTCTTGCTGTATAAACTGTGTGTGTAAATGTGTTTTAATGGCTTTGTTACTCATTACCCCGCCATCAATAATTTTATGCTGTTAGCTACGTCCCAGTTTTTTTCATACTTTCCGTTTCTTAGTTTTTAGGTAGAAAATTTTCTAGAAAATGTGCTTAGAACATATCTGTTGCCGTGCATGCATTCTATTCATGCCTTTAATACAAATTAATTAAATTCTTACATTCATTGCTCTATTTTTTTTAATTCTATCACAACATAATATCTACTTCTATTTTACTATCAACGGTTGAGAAATCCAGAAATGTCATATTTTTTTGTTACAAATATGACATTATGGAAGTAAAACAAAAAAACTATAAAGCAAATTTCCAAGACGCCTTATAAGCAAATAAACAACAAACTAGCGTAAAATATTTACCTCAAAACATGCTAGTGTAAAATATTTGTATTAAAACATGAACACATTATGTACACATGTATCCTTTTTTGTTCATTTTATTATCAACACTTTGATAGGTTTCAAACTTAACTGTATATCCTTTATCAGTCGTACCATCGGAAAATTTAAAATTCTATCTGCCCTATTTGTAGAAGCGCCTACCATTTTCTGGCTAATATTTGACAGCAAGAATTAGCTAATAATGGTTCCAATCCTGTAAAATTCAAATAATTTCCAATTGTCTTAATTTTATAAAGGACCTCATAGCAAATCATGTGTAAATCTATTAAAGCTCTAAAATTGTTAGAAATTCATCTTGTTTTTCACTAGCATTCACGTTATTTCTAGAATGCCGGAAAAAACATACAATCTGTATTCTTAGCAACCTTCTTTGTACATATTTAGGTTTATCTTCAACTTTTTCCGGTCAAACTGATACGATTTACTCCGGTAAATAGTTGTCCTTAACGGCTAAACATAAAATCCTTTAGAACTGAGAAATTATTGTCGAAATTACGATATTTTAACATTAGCATTGCATTTTAGCCGTGTTTAATGTTAACCGGTTGAAATAAAGTAGAAAACAATTTTAAGGGCACCTTAGGCACTAACAATTTTCGTACCAAAAGCGAGCAGTTTAGAAACTAGCTGTCAGTTTATTAGTGGGGTGGTAATATAAAAAGGCATCAGACAGACGGTCTAAACATATTTGTATAAATGTTCTCTTTTAAATTCCGGTTTTTTTATATGTGGTGGGCAGTGACTCCGTAAGCTGTATCGCTTGTGTGGCTATCATTGTAACTCTCGCGGTGTAGTTTTGTGTGTGTAAATTGTGTTCAAATGGCTTTGTGGCAGTATCATATCGCCTTTTATAATGCCGCGCTGTTAATCACTTTGCTCCCAACAACGATTGGTAAGTCGAAGAGGATTTTAACTCTAAAGAAATGTCACCGTCACTCCAGAGAATTGAAACCCGCCTTCTATCGTTCCGCCACAACAATAGTCAGCTGCCTAACCACTGCGGCTATCGCCCCGTTAAATTGGAATATTTCAAATTTAAAAATCAAAATTTTCTATACCAACAAGTGCTTATTATTTTTTATTTAGATCTCAAAATAACTAATCTTTCCCTAGAGATATTTTAAATCGCCGTGCATTATGAATATTTCAAATTTATTTATTTAAGGCAAGATGGTATGCAATGAGAATCTTGATACTGCACAGTGATGTACAAAAATAACTGGACAGAACATATACGAACCTTATTTCCAATGATTTTCGAAAGAGCTACTGTTTCCTTTGAACACACTTTTAAAAATTGCACGTGATGTGTATTATTATATAAAATTAATTAGATAGTTACACAGAAGGACTTCTAATGTAGAATCATTTATTTTCAAGTTATCTTCAATAAAGAGTATAAATAGAAAGTACAAATAGAATAACAGTACAGTGAGCATGGTGGATACGCTGTTTAAAACTTAGTGTCATACTACTATAATTATTAATTTTTAAATATGGAGCTCGTTTCGGTAAACGTTGGTTATGAAGAAGGGTATAAAATACCTGAAAGCTAACTTCTCTGCCTGAAATCAAGAATTTTGAATTTTGGCTGATCAATACAAGTCTTTTCTGTACTGTCTAAAACAAAAATCGACTAAACGCGGACCACCGGCTCTGCGCAATCAATTAAAAGGCTTTTCTCAAACAAATTCAAATTCTCTGCCTTACAGTCTCATTTGATTTTAGCAAAAGTATTTCATAGTAACGAACTCATTTATAGGTATTCTTTGTTGCAACATGAACTTTTCCGAATTTGTAAAACATGATTCTGAAATATCTCACACAAGAATAAAGTGACGCAAGGATACCATATTTATTTTATTTACATTCACTAAATACTACTTCTTGTAACAGAATATATAGATATATTTTTAAGTAAACATTTCATATAACATCCAGTATTATCATCGCATTTTACATTCACTGATACGCAACAACAACCAGTTTGTTGTCATAAATTTACAGCGAATTTTATTTCAAATGAAAAGATATACCATGCATGTGAATTAGTTCCGAACAACCCTCGCTGAAGTATTTCGCTTAGGTACAGCAGCATCCACACACTTACCGTAATCATTCCGCTTATTTTTTGTTGTGTGAAATTCAAGCTCGGCTAATAATCCGTGCACGAAGGGTACTTGTAAGCTTCCCACAGGGGAAGAGGGCGGTCTCACCTGAGGGGCGGTTTCCGGTGGTCGGGTTCACACGGGTGTGCCCCCTTCGCTCTCTTCTGCGTCCCCTTCCAAGAAGTACAGGCCCTGCTACTGTGCTGCTTACCAATCTCCTTGTGTCGCTATACTTCTCTAGCGCTGTTCTCGATCGTTCAAGGAAATCCACTACGTTGAATGTGCACAATTTTAGGCAGTTATTTTCTTCCTTTAGCAGCTAAGTAATAGTCTTTTGCGAAGAAACAAATTTTATCTTAAGTGTATTTATAAAGTTGCCATTCTAACTGTACGACTCATAAAAATTAGAGAAATTATACCACAATTAAGAAATTTTAAAGCTAAAGGGCATTTATCGGAGTAACTAAGTATTTAATAAAGATAGTTCCCCTTTAGCGGAGAAAAATTTCCGGATAACTACAACAACTAATCGATGTGGTATTCATAAATTAAAGCATAGAAATAATGTTCGAGGTATTAATTAGTGATCTAATTAATACTAAATTCGTTATTTGAGATCAATATTAAGATGTTGAAAGCGAGACGAGACTATTTTCTCGAAACTCTCGGGTTTATTCGCATTATATTGCTTTTGTGTGAGACTTAAATGGGCATTTATTTTCTTCTTCTTTCATTATGATTTCTATGATACGCTTACTTTTCGATTTATTCGCGCTTTTCTGCGTTTTCTTAGTTTATTTGCAGGCTTACACTTTGCAGTTATAAACAAAAAATTATGTATTTAGATCAAAACCTATAGTGTATCTTATTGTGCTCTATAGCAATAGATTTTTGATTTACATTGAAAACAAAAATCAAAATCAGATCAGTTACATTACATTGCAACAAAAATGCTGAACTAGCGAGAACCGCAATCACACTAGAAAAATTAAGATCAGGATTGTAAGTTCTTCAGTAGGTGTTCAGAGGGCTTCTGATTGTCCAAGGTTAAAGCATATTGGCTCATATAGTCAGGTGGAGTTTGTTTGAAGATATGTCCGGCTCAAAGTGCGACTTGATCTTTGCCAATTTTATTGCGCAAGCGCAAGGCTACGATTGGTCGCCACGCTAACCTGACCTGAAGGCCCTGTCTAAGACCTTTCTGGTCGATGTCAGCGCGTACTTGAGCGTCGGAAGCTGCCAATCCAGATGAATTTTGCGTTGCAAATAAACCGTAGTGCTGCGACCATCATGCGTAGAACTCAGTTCTGCAGGATATTAGGACCCTTGACTTGGGAGATGCTGGCACTGGGCCAACTAAGGGCACCGTAGGTCAGTATCGGTCGTAGAAGACACGTGTATATTAACAACTTGATCTCCAACTCAAAGAGCTTTTGTGAGCCAGAAATAGATATAAGATAGACCTCGCCTGAGCAAATTTGCAGGCAATATTGCAAAAATGTAGCCTAAAGACGAACTTGGAATAGTGTTGCGTATGAATACGTAACTTATGGTCGCCATTATAGATATTCGCCCTTGACCGCGATGGTGGAAGGGGGAGGGTTTCTCCTTCGCGAAAAACGTATAGCCTCGCATTTAGATGGATTAGCCTTAACTCTCCACTTATGCGACCAGTCAACTACCTCGTCGACAGAATATGGCAGACCTCGGCAAACGAGAGAGTCGTTCCGAGATGGCGTATAAAGCGTGGTGTCGTCTACATAAATTGCCAGCTTTGTATGAATTGAACGTGGAATGTCCGATATAAAAAATATAAAAAGCTCAAGTTCCAAGAAAGACCCTTGCAGAACACCTGCACGTATTGGCCCAAAGGCTGACAATTTGCCAAACTTCTTGACTTGGAACGTCCAATCCGAAAGGTAGGATTGGATCAAAGCAGTCAGTTCCGGATTAATACCAATGCGTCGCATTTTATACAGTAGGCCGTCGTGCCATACTGAGTCAAAAGCCAAAGCAAAGTCTAAGAAAACTGCAACGGTCGAATGTCGCAGCTCTAGAGCGTTGAGCACTTCTTCCATAATATGCAGGAGTTGAAAACTAGCCAATAACCCGTCACGAATTTCGTATTGCTCATCAAGGAGGTGGTTACCTTCGCTGATGGCATCGCAAAGCATGACAACATTGACCGTTTTCCAGACGAACGTCTATGGTATCCTCGGACAATCGCTTTAGAACGGTGTTTGCTATGCTATCGGCCCCAGATGCCTTGCTATTTTTGCAGACACTGATCTTCTCTCGACTAATGGCTGGCAGCGATTTACCGCGCTTAAAAGGAATAGACGTGATTGCTGGGTCAACCTCACGGTGTAGGGGCCGTATTTAGGCATTCGACACCGTCAAAAATGCGTTTCAAATTATCAGTCATAAATCGATTAATTAATACATTAATTGTAATTTAGCTGATAAGGACGTCAGTATTCGTCGTTTAAACCATTTTGTAATCACTAGAACCTACAATACGTGATATGCACAATTTCTGCTTGTGTGAACTTCAAATTATTATCATAAATAAATTTCACCTAGTAGATTCAGTGTACGAAATGTACTGGTTTATATGAAAGTCATAATCTGCTTGCATAAATATATTTTTATGTTATCTTATTTATTCCAATTTTATGTAATATTATTTTAAAAAACTACAGATACAAGTTACACTTTTTCGCACACCTATTACACATGAATGTTTTCTAACGTTTCATTTTTGCTATATTTACTAAAGAGCATTTTCAAGGAAACCTACTCATTTATCTTTTTGTGTTGGCTTACTGATTATCGTTTCGCAAGCGCAACTTGTTATGCTTGCATGAATGTATATGCTACCTGGGAAGGGAATAATACTCAAAGGTGCAATACGTTAACAATAACGTAGGAGTACCATTCAGGGATTGATGTTCAACTACATGTCTACCTGCTACGAAGGAAAAATATTTGTTACATTTTAGTATGGTATAAAATTGAGCAACGGATTTGTTTCAGGAACATTCTGTATATCATAATGGGGTTATCTGTTGTTAAGTTTTTAGTAAATTTTAACCATAATAGATTTGTATTTTCTGAGGAAATATCAAAAATACCTATCACACCCAAAATTTACTGTATTTCTTGACAGTGGCGCACATGCTATAATAACATCAATAAGAATAACAATAAAATAGAATACATATAAGTACCTTTCGTATGGAAGATTGTATCTAATGTGTGCGCTAATATCAGCGAATACATTTTGTTTACTTTCGTGAACGTTAGCGCAGAAGATCCAGTACACCTCCGATAATCGGAATTAATTGTGGAAGTGGCATATATGGATTCCAATTGAAATAAATTCAAATTACAGAAAAAACGAAATCTTAGTATTAAACAAATTGTCTTAAAGTTATCAATATTTTTCTCTACTTTTTGTGATCAACCGTAAGCACAAGTAGCAAAAATAACAATAAATAGAAGACGCGAAATAGGTTGAAAGAGACACGAAAGCATGTCAGAGAAAAACTAATAAATCATTGTTTTTGTTATTGTATTGTTTTGTTTGTACGTAATCCATATGTGACGTAAACTGTAACGCAATATAGATATTTTAATAACGAGAAGTAGGATTTAAAATTAATTGCAATTAATTGTGTATTCCATGTTATGTGTGTGTAATACACTCGTACTCATGTCCTCATAAAGTATTGGAAAATGATAATTACACGTACTAATGGATTCAGTAATTGGTAATTAAAATCAAAAGTGGTCTCGGAGCAATATTTTTCAGTCAAATCTATTAACCATTAGCTTCACACATCGGTAATTCTAATCTTTACATAATGAACGAACCTCTGTATACGTATATGCTTATAATACCGCGACAGTGGCGTTTATATATAGAAAGAAACTATAGTGGTTGCTCATTTAGTTAACATAAATTGCTAAGATGCATAAAATTGGTTTTAAGATCCACTAATCATGCTCGGAGGGTTAAACGATTATCCACCAATTCATTCCTTTTTTTTTTTCTTCGACGCTCGTACGGAAAATAAGAACGCGTAGATTTTCGATCGAGTCACGGTGTGCAGTACTAAAGAAGTGTTTAATAGGCATTTACACCCTTTTACACAAAGCATCTCTATCAAAATCGTCGCTGAGTCATGGCGTCTGTCAACTAGGAATGCGGCCCAATCAAGTGTGCCCTGCTAGGAATGCAAAAAAAGCGAAGCGGCGATATTTTCTCGGGGGGTGCTGCTAGCTTTGGTTGTGTATCGGTCGCGTCACGTGATTGACATTCCTGAGAACTCAAGTTATGTCGTGGAAAATGACAACGTCTGAAAAATACGATTTAATTAAAGAAAAGCACGATGAAAGTTATTTGCTATGAGAACCGTTGGATGGCTTACATCGTACGATGAAGCCGAATAAATAAAATAGACATAAGTACTCTTATTATATTTTAAACTTATATTGAAGTATTGGGTTGTGTTGGTATTTCTACGTGGGATAGGTTGTTTGAAGAAATGTTACGGATTGGAAATGCTACATCTTTACATATCTGAGCTTTTACTAAATTTATTATTGTAAACGGTATTTAAAACGAAGAATTGAACAGACTTTGTTTTGGAATTCAGAAATTGATAAATTGCTTCCTTTTTAATTACTGTTGTCTATCTGTCTTACCATCTGTTAAAAATACCCGCCTAATATGATCATCTTCTTTGTTGCATTCAATGCCCAAAGGTTATTGATATCATCAGTAAAATCTAGTAAACTCTTCTACTGTATAAACATCCTAATGGTTTTTATCTTAAGCATTTCATAATAAGAACACTTTTACCATTAAAATATTTCTTGTATAGCGTTATGCTGACTGTGCAAACAAAATGCGCCAATGAATATCCCAGAATGGCATTTGAAAGAATGGTATTGTGTACAATGCTGTACATCACAATTATTTTTTTATAATTTTCTGAAAATATCATTACTCAACCTAGTAATTTGGATAATACATCAAAAATACTTTGTTTAGGAAAACTAGAACGGTTTCCACTTGTATATATAAGTACGGTCGACCGTCCTAGGGTCAGTCGATATCATCCGAAAGCGTATGCAATAAACCACAGACGCGTTCAGTAAGAAACGTAATGCCATGATGCAATGATGTAAAGTGCAATTCTTATGGAAATAAAAACATTTTAAAAAGAGATAAATATTCTCAAGCTGCTCTTAACAGTATGAAGATACTACTAAATATATTCCTCAAAAGGAAAAGTCCTTTCACAAATAATATAAATTGCAGCAGAAAAAGTTATTTTATTTATTGTTTAAAATATAAAAAAAACAAGGTTCGATGGAAAATTAGGATAAAGGGAAACTTAAGACAATAAATTCTCAAAACGATCTCCAAGCTAAAATGAACAATTCAGAACAACAATACATAGTAGTACACAGTAAATCCATACAAAAGACCGATACTGTCAAATTGACAGCAACAAACTGAACCTGTCTGTGAACGCTTCTATGGTGTTTTGCATAAGTACCTGTTCGGATGACATCGACTGACTCTAGGGCGGTCGACCGTACTGTATTTATGAAAAAATATGCCAAATGTAGTAAAGTAGTTTTGCAGAATTAGGGAAAACTTTGAAACTGTGTAAAGTGTCCTCTTCTCATGATCTATTGTCATCACCCAATTTCATTATTATCCTTCCAAACTAATATACTTAGGAAATCCAAGGATGCCTGTCCTACATGCTAAAATCTTACTCGAGCGAATGCTCTGCAGTCTTAATTCTAAGTTCGAAAAGTTAGCGTATGTCTTAATCCGCTTCACCTATTTTTTAAGAAGATATCTTAGAAAGCAAGAACCAACTAGAAGGCTAGTAAGTATCCTTAACGCTGACTTTCTAAGATTAACCAGTTATTTATTCCGAGTTGATGAGATTAATAATGTTCTTCTCGGACATCGATCTTGGAACTTTGTTTTGCTACCCATTGTTATACATATTTAGTTATTAAGTTGCTTTCTGGGAACGCTAAATTGAGGTTCCGGTTCAACGAGATGTATCTAGGTTAGTTTTTATGGCATATAACATTAACCGGGTTGGAAATGTCAATCCCAACCCGGTTCAGACTCGAAACTATATGAAATCAAAACTTTGCAACTTTCATACATAGTTGTGGCGTTCGCGCACGTAGATATCTATGGTGTATATTTTTGTCTCAAAGAACGATGGAGATAATTCTAGCGCTATCCATTTATGTACAAAACAAGTGATCCAATTTTGCACTGTTATCCAGTATTCCAAACTTCACGGGTTGAAAATGGCACTTTGGCGGTCGTTCATAGGTTAGTTTGGCAAGTATGTTGATTTAGCCAAAACGATATGATTATCTTATTTGGTGTACACTAGAAACGAACATTCTTATTAATAACAAATGCAGCTAACTGCACTTGTATCGAGGCGGTGGAGCAGTTTCACATTGCTCCTGTTATTCCCAAACAGACAAGCCGTTTCAATGTCTGTAGCTTACTTTCTGTCGTATTCTCGTTGATTTATCCCCACCATTTCAGAGTCGCACAGGTAACCATGCGATGTATTACCGTTTGATGTAGTCAATAAATAATATTTACTTTAAATCCGCAGGTTTTATAAAAAGCTATTGGCTTGTCCAGAAAGTTATTATGGCTTCCTTGAGGAGAACTGTGCCTAAATAATTGTGCGTGTGGTCAAGGATTACTACCAGATGTTTGGCTCGGGTATCATATACTGGTTGCTCTATATTTACGAATGATGTATCCAACGAGTACGCTTTCGTTTTGGTAAATACACCCTCTATTATTTTTCTTGAAATTAGTCCTTCTTTTGTATATCATCCGATGGTGGCGTTGAGAATATTTTATATTAGGTTGGTGATGACCTACTGATGCTTTTTTGTTATCTAAACGTTATGAATTTTGTAGGTTATTATTGTGTTACCTGTAATAGTAACGATTTCAAAGATGATCGAGGTCAGTTATCATTACTTGCATTATAGGTCCTACTGGGCTCCTTCTAAACATAAAAAATTATACATAAATAGTAAGAAACAGACAAGGAGTCTTTGCCGTTGGAACTCAATACCAAAATAAAGGAATATCGGGGAATCCAGCAAATAAAACCAATTTTTTAAATCGAGTTTTCTATTTTTTTAGCCAATATTTCGCACTGTATTCACTGTTTCATCAGGGCACAAATTCTTAAACTCAGTGAGAGAAAAATATGTGACATAAACTACATTAAAACCCAGGATGACCGTGGATTACTATTTCTTTACATGTTGAAGTTGTAAAATTTGTAAAATTTAAAAAATATGAACACCACACATACACGTTAAAATTGCCATTTTAACGTGTATGTGTGGATTCCCCGATATTCCTTTATTTTGGCATAAATAGTAATATAACCTAGTATATTTAGCATATATATAATTTTCGATCAAAACTGAATGATAAGCAAATTGAGTTCACCTTGGAAACTCATTCCAAGGGCCGACGAATTGTTAAACTAATTTCTAAAATTAATTTTCTCATCAAGTAGATTTAGGAAAATTATAAATACAAAACATAACATATATACATGTATCCTGTTCTTCGGTCCTCAGTCCTCCTCTCGGGTGGTAAGGGAGTAACGGTATCGAGGTTCGGCTCTATTTCTTTATCCTACTTTTCTTCGTATGCGTCTTCGTTAAATTTCGCCTTTTAGTATTTTATGTTTGATTTGTTTTCGGTACTGGACATAGTTAAGTTTATATTATATATTTATATTTATAATCAATAATCAATTAACCATTCAACATGGAATTTTTCTTTGAGAAGTTGACGTCACACCGCTAATCATCAGCTTATTCATGGTAATTGTATGAAAACAGTTGATCACAGTGTAGAATAAAATTATTTTTAAATATTTGATGGAAGTACTACTGTATATTATGACTGATAGCAACATCACTTTGAGACTAACACAGCCAGAAACTACTTATTGTGTACATAAGGTCGTATATTAAATAGGATTTCAATTAGGATTATCCACCAGATGTCGATTTGATGAATCTTGACGTCTTATTAGGTACTAAATCATTAATTACTTAGTATATTTAATGAGTATAGAGCTGCAAGATTTGGTACAAAATTCTGCTTGCTTTGAATGCGTCGTTTAGGTTTTCTTATAGTCGTTTTATATCTTGATTTAACAATTGTGCGTTAAAGCAATAATTGAAGGATGTTTTTCGATCACAATATAGTATTTAGAGAGGAAGTAACGGCTGTTACAACGTTAACTAAACGTAGATTTAGCTTCTGATGAAGAATTCCATAAAATTTGAAAGCTTAAGGTTTAGATAAATGAATCTTATTTCTATATTAAAGATCTTACCATTGTCTGCTAACCCCATTAGTTTAGGATCATCGAAATCTACGTTTAGTTATAGCATGTTAGCAAACAAATCGCAAAATAAAGTCGTTGATAGTTGCTGGTTATGCGTTTCTTATTTGGACGAAGACTGTCCTTACAATAGAAGGAAATACCTACAAATATGTCAATACATCTGGACGGAAAATTTTCAGGCACGTAATTGTTCGCTAGCCATGGTTTTCAAGGTGAAACATGTAACCTAACGTCATGCAATCAGTGGTTAGTAAGAAAGCGCATGGGTTTACTCCATGAATGATGCAAAAAAGAAACCTGATGATGTTAAATATCATTTGAGATAGGATAATGAATAATTTATTGGAAGAACAACGAAAGTAAAAGACGTCTAAATTTTGCGATGCTTTATCGACCTTCAATACAAAAATACAAATATTCCATAAGGTACTCTGATGTACATACTTTTCAGTATACTTACATTTTAGTAGATCTATATTAACTAAGATAATTGCAGATGACATTAATTATTTTGAAATATTCGTTTAGTTCATCCACTGCATAGTACTTAACGTTCTAATTGTTGCATACCTTTAACACGTTCCTGTACCTATCTTTGAAAAAAGGTATAAACACAAAAGTTGGACCTAGACATTAACGAATGCATAAGGCATAAACAGCGTATTCAGCAGAAAAGCTACGATGCTAATTATGAAAGGGATGATTAAGTACGTTGTTCTGTAATGCACAGAAGTTAAATTACTCGAGGCCACCAACGGTGGCACAGCATTTTCAACATGAACGATTGATCCCAAAACCACTCCGGCACAAAAAAAATATCATTAGTAAAGTACACCAAGACGTGTTACATTAATATACATGTGAGTTACCGCTTGTGAATAGCGAGCTAATGAAGCCCATTCCTTTCGGATGCACGTAAATTGGTCAGACGCGTGATGAAAAAACGAACTTCTGTCAATCATTTTAATGCCGCGATAGCATCTCTTGCATTAATAAAGCTATTTTGTGCGCTGTACGAATTTATTTTTGTATTCGATGAAATATCATTAGTGGCTAAGGTAAATCGAAGGTAGAATAGTCACAGTGGCGCAGTAATTTCTACTAATCTATGTATAACGGCGTGATAAAGTTGACCTTTTACGTTCTACCCATTTAAGACTTGCAAGTATAAAGGAAGATAGATGCTAATTATTTATAGTTTATTGCTTTCCGTATAGCCTATGCTATATAGCTTATTGTGGTAAGTTCTTTGTAGATATGAACTTCCTGTTACGAATGTCACAAGTCATTGAAATGTTTGCTACAGTTACATACATATAAGCTCCTTGTAGCTATTTCGCTTTCAGAAGAAGAGTGCATTCCTATTACCTCAGTGCGGGATACATCATGTCAATTCAGTTATGCTGAGCAGCATACTACTGCGGTAGCACCCACAAATTTATAGATTCTACTTTAAACAGTTGTATTTGAATTGAAACTTTTATATTTAATTTTTAGTATATATATATATACTATATATATATATATATTTCATAGACTTCGCGAGATATACTTAGAAACAATGTATATTGTCCTTTGCGGTTTACCTTCCAGATTATAATAGTAATACACATGTCTAAGAGTGAAATGCCCATATTTCTTAAAATGGCTCGAAGGGAGTATGTGAACAGGCGCGCATCAATAGATAAAAAACCATGGACATCTTTGGAAGTATTAAAACCCAACTTAGAGAGGTCAAATCGCAGCTACTCTATAGCATACTTAGTTGCAATAGAGAAGATGATCAATCTAGAGCGAGCCGAATAAAAACACCAAATGCACCATAATTAGTTGTAAAGGACGGAAGGTGAGACATAGCGGTATTGTTTAGAACGAAAGAAGTGTCTGTCTATATCACAAAAAACTATAGAATATAATCTTCTCCGAACATTGGCATAGTAAGGTTCAAATAGAAATGGACAATAATAAGAACTTAAATGAAGAAAGCATAATATTTGAAGACCTGAACGTGAAATCACCCTAAAGTGACTAAAAACAGAAATGGGAAATATCTGAGTGATTACCTGACGGAACTACATAAGGTTGCGCAAAACATGGCAATAGTAGAGATATCACATTTATCCAAGGTATAGCAGCAAATATAGTAAAGAAACGAAGAAACAACAAAAAATCAGATCTACATACGTGTCGGCGAAAAAGTTAGAGGTAGTTGCTTGAACCATAGCTTAGATATTTTGGCAAAAAAAACATCATTAACAAACAGCGAGTAACGGAGACAGTCGCTTAAAGAAGGATGCAGTAGAATCTATCACAATGTAATAGCGGGAACGATACTACTGAAACAGCACAATGGACAAAAAACCTTAACTGGCAGGCTACAGAAAGTTCAGTACATCCAAAAAACAATTTGGTACGACAAATAAGTGATGTGTGTAAAGTCTAGAATGTGACTGACAGTCTAAAACATGTTCTCTAGCTAGAAACAGGAAAAGGAAAGACGGCGAAAACAGTAGCAGCAGATATTTTTTAGATGACAATCATACGGAGTAAAAAACCTGAAACATCATAAAGACCTCAGCTAAAGAAATCCTATTTGTAAAAGAACTAGAAGTTAGAGACGCAAACTCCTCTTAACTCCTAATCATCAAATTATAACTTGAGAGAAGCAAAACATAGGGCAACAAAGTAAAAATAGTTCTGTACTCCTGATGTAATGCCCAAATCCGACGGTTCTCGAGTTTAAACAGTTCAGTTGAGACGGGATAGCCTATGAAGTCTAGCGATTGACTAACAAACTATTTATTTCGGCAGGCAACAGCCTTTCTTTTTGATTTATAATTGCAGCATTTTTAAACTAAGCCGGACAAAACTTCTAACGCAATAGAAACATTAGTACAAATAAACTATATGCTCGGCGCACAGAACTATAACTGGCACTCCCCAAACTATAGTTTCAGCAAAATTCTTTGTATTTCATCGATGCACGCTCTACTGACCGAAAGCTCGCAGTACCAATGTTAAAGCCCGTCTGACACGGTCAGTTTTAATGTTGTACATACAATACATGTTATCATTTATTCAAGTAACTAAGAATTAAAAGACACTTGGATAGAATCATTGAAGCTGAGATTTTTCTGTACGTACAATCCTTCAATTTTTTTATGATTTTTCCTTCAGCGCAAGCGCAGAGCTCTGCGAGCATTCGTTTACAGCTAAATGCAATAAGCGCATTACACTTTTGCGCAGAAAAATGACAAAAAAATATCCCATTATTTAAATGTACATAATAACTGAAACTAAAAATGATTATTTTTCCTGCAGAACACGATTAATTTTTTGTTATTTCAAGAAATTACAAAAACATCTATGTACATTAAAATTGACCGTGTCAGACGGCCTTAACAGTTATTATATTTTGCATTTTAAATTATTTAAATGGATTACGAGTTACAAAGCTGTCACGGAATTACAATAGTAATAAATATTTTTCTTTTAATATTATTTATATATAATAAGTTATTTCAAAACCGCTAGCGACTTCGTGAAGAACCGCCAATATTACCTAGTAAACATCAAGTGCAGATTAATATGTCGCACGTTCGTTTATTTTCATTTAAACAAAATATATTTATCTCCCATTATTAATTCTAAAATTTTGTGTATGCAGACTACATTTAAAATGGAAAGTTCAGTATACTGCACTAAATATATAGTACATACCTGAATGGTCAAAAATTATTTCTACTCTAACGCCATCTTATGGTTGGTACCTTAATTGAATTTTAATTACAACATCCTGTCTAACAATTTTTTCAGTATACGAAATTTCAGTTCATCCATATCTGCCATTCGCTTGACCACATATGAATAGAGCTCTCGCCCGTGTTCAGAACCGAGCACGAAAGCTCGACACCCGGAGCTTTCTAGTGATTGATTAAGGTCCCGTGATGTATGATCGTTGTAAATTCACAAACTGTTCGTTTTATTAGCCACTGAATTGCTCTTTAAAATATTTAGTAGTCGGATGCGGAGAGTTTTAAATATTGTGTTCGTTTTTAAGTTTTATTGCCGTTGCCCAGGCTCATAAATATCAAAAAGCCGGAGTCTCAACGGGCTGGTTGCTCAGTCTCCTAGGTTGTAAATTACGACGATCTGTGTTTATGACAGACGTGTGTTTTTGACCCCCTACTCCAGCGCCCACCAATGCGTGTGTTTATTATCGAAAGGGAAAATATATTTTATACCGTAGGTATTGTTCGGGAACGTATATTTCTATATCAAAACCAGTTTCGTATTGTTATGGGAATATGCCTTCAGATAGTCTTATCCTTTAAGGTTCCACATTAAAACAGATAAAATTGCCTTTAGCAATACAACAGTTAGTTTATTACTCCGTAGACATTTCGCAGCAAAAATGTGATAAATAGTCATATATTGAAATAGGGTTAAATACTTACTACATTTTTATAATAGAACTTGTTTTTAGATGATAAGCGGTTAAACTTTTTCAAAATATTATATTATTTCGATATTATACTAGTTCTGGTATTACTTGTAAGGAATCTATGTATTACAATGTTTAAATTTTAATTGCTTCTTTTTAAAAATAATATTGCCACTAGTAATATTAGTTAAACGCTTCGATAGCCGCAGGCAACTGACCAGTGTTGTGGCAGAACGATAGGAAAATTTTCTGGAAGGACGGTCACATCTTTTCAGAGAGTTGGATCGATTTACCATTCGCTGTTGCGACCAAAGTGATTAACAACGCGGCATTATAAAAGGCGATATTATGCTGTTACAAAACTATTTTGACACAATTTACACACAAAAAGCTACCGCGAGAGTTGCACTGATAGTCAAACAAGTAGTACAGCTTACGGAGTCAATGGAACTAAGCACCCACCACCAAAAAAAAGTTAGTAAGGAATTTCCAACGTTAAAATTTTTCTTACAAAATCAACGCCGTCTTCCTAGAAATGACCAGAATTTTGTTTTCCTGTTGGTGAGTGCAGTTGCAGGAACTATGTATATGTATGGTATGTTACAAGCTTGTTAAGATTGATTTCCAGTATTATGGTTTTTGGACCCTTCTTCTCTATTTGTGTATGAAATGGCTGCTGATGTTTAGTTACAATTTAACTCAAACAATTTTCTCACCAGCACGTACGTTCAAATGTTTTTATCGGTCTGTTTATAACATTTTCATCAGACCTAATTTTAAATATGAAATTTTAACAAAATTTCTTTTTGAAAATAAGTTCAAAATTTCATTCGCTACTCTAAAATCTCAAACATATTTGCAAAAGTGTAAGCGATTATTTAGTAGCGATAAGAACAAGAATATCAACAGCATCAGTTCGGTTAATCGGTAAACAATCTATGATGATACTGAATGTAAACCTTTCGTAATGCATAAGCTTTCTTTAAATAATTTTACTGAAGAATTTTCCAATAAACGTATCTCAGTCGACGAGCTTCAAAAGAACTTGACCATAGCATGTAAAAAATATCTGTGATTTTTTCAGACCTTTCATAATATATTGTTGACCAAATTACAGTATTATGGCGTTCAGGGTTCCGTTAATGAAATCGTTGTTTTCTATTAAAGTTATCATAAGCAATATACCAAGGTTAAACATATTGACTAACGGCAGAGGTGTTCCGCAGGGATCCGTTCTGGGTCCATTGTCGTTTGATATTTACATCAGCATTCCGCAATATTTCTTTGTTTACTCTTCCCACTGACGACATAAATATTATTGCAACTGGAATTGATGTAATTGCATTGACAAGACTAATGTGTGTTAATATACTCAATGAACTGTTTTATATCTTGACAAATCTAATATAATAATAACACTGGATGATTCTTAAATGGTCTTTGTTTGACTTCAGTACCCCATTGTAAGCTCTTTCTGTATTTTGTTTAGACCGATTCACACAGTAACTACGGCCTATTGTTTTCGGCTAACCCTAGAAGTGCGTTCATAAAATAACGGACAATCATTTCATTTTTAATTAAAACAAACAACTTTGATAAAAAATCCCAGGGCACATCGCTTTCTGATTTAAATTTAGCGTATTTCTCTATAATAATTCAATATACAGAGTGAACATTATTCAAGTAATGATGTTATCGACATTTTATTAAATGGAACACCTTATTGTTTAGACTTCTTTCCTTGAGTTGATTCCAAAAATTTAGTTTTCTTTTAATCGATAAAGTAACGCATAAATTCATTTGTAGGTACACCAACTTTGTTGGAAATTCCCAAGAAAGGTTGATTTTCATTTACTTTATTCTCACATAATAATTGAATACCTACGTCGAACCAAGAAAACACAAACGTCAGCAATAGCATTACAAATTAAAATTAATTTTTGAATTCTGTAGAAGATCCCAGAAGGTCACGGTAACTCGATCTGAAAATCACGCTAGAGGTGAAATCATTCCAGGTGGTGACATGTCGAGTTACCGTGATCTTCTGGTATTCCGCTTTTTGCTCGTGCATGAAATAGAACTATTTAGAATTTTACATAGAATCTAAAAATGTGACAGTATACAGAATATTCTATTTAAAATCAGGAAGTTGGTGACTTACTTTAGTACTTACAGTATCCCGTGGAGTGTGGCCACCTTGAAAATATTTTAGTCAAATGAGGGCCATTAAATTCGTTTTAGCATGGTGCCAAATTCTCAGATTTCTGGCAGCAGTTTCTCCGCAATCGGTTTTGTTCCCGGTAGACCACCGTAATTCGCTGCTTTAATTATAGAGTTAGAGTAGAATGAAAAAATGTAGCACACTATTCGAGTTTATTTTTTTAATGCAAGATTAAGACCATTTAGTTCAGCGTTTAAATTTTTCTGATTGGATGCATTTCCACAAATTAATAACCAATATAAGCCATTTATCGACTAATCCATTTAACACTCTTCCTAATCGCCTTAGTATACTTACTCATTTTAAAACCAAATGTAGCAAGCTAAAAACAATGCTCTAACGTGTTGACTTGATTAAAATTTAACTTTAACGTAATCATTGTATAAACGTGTTTCGCCAACACAGGGATTGCAACTTCGCAGTAAGGAATTTATTAAATATTCAGGAGGCACGTTAGTGCGGAAACTAACATCCCTAACGGGGTGTGTATTAATTTAACAATTAGCTTCCCCTATATTAAGGTGAGCTCCTCAAGCTCTGTAAGGAATAAAGGAAGAAGATATATGCGTGCTGAGTTTTATTAAACGTTTATTAACGTATTAGTTTATCCATTAGGGAGTTACGCACAGTCAAAACACACCTGAATTCATTTTACGTATACGCGGAAAAGCGTTTGGTATTATATATAAATATTAAGTTGCATAGTAAGACCTTCTAAATAAGGTTACGAGGAGTTTTCTGAGGAAATTGTTATGGAATACTTTCATTACAAAGTTTTCTTTATGTGAGGTCTATTTCGTGTAGCTAGATAAAATTAGAGCTAACTTTATATAAGGAATAGCCTCTCCTCCACATTGCTGTTAAGCAAATAAATTTATGCTAAAGTACAGAAATGTTGTACTATAAGGAGGTGACTCAAATCAGCGCCTATAGGTTGCATTACCATGTGTAGAAGGAGATTAATCTAAATTAGTTTTTCCGATTTGCGTTACATCAATTAGGTGCGAAATATTGGTCTAAAATAGAGGACTACTTAGTACAACGAATTTTGTTGCTGGATTCCCTGATAACACTGCTCTTTAAATATTAATAAATATATTATGACCTTTAATATACCGTTTTTCCCCTGATATATATTTTTTTAGATCAATAATATAACAATAGATCAACTCAAAATCAATTTATTTCAGGGCACATAAATTGTGTTTTCGTTTCAATAGTTTTCGGTGGAACAAATTGATAATAACGTCTTCCTGAAATCTATTATTGGTATGCAGCAAATGCAATCATCTACATACCGTTTTATAAAATTCTAGAGAAAATCTACATTAACTTATAAAGTGTGCTCATGGTCGCCAACTAGTTTTGAGTAAACGAAAAAACTTCTCAAGATTTTATAAGCTAACGTATGAATTTGCTATCATATTATATTATATTAAATATTTTGTTTTTACTTCTCTAGATAAATACATGGCCTAGTGAAATTTAGGATTTTAATAAAACAGATTCCACTGAATATTTATTTAGTTTAGACAGTTTATTAAGAGCTAGTATAGCTTAATAGAAAAAAAACTAAACTTTCAAGTGATCGTTTACAGTTTTTATACTGAATTAACTGTTTTTCCTTCAAAGGCATTTTCAAAGCAGTACAGACCATAATTTGTTTTCCAATTCTGTTCATAATGTTTAGTTAGTGTTGTAAATTAATTTGACTAAGTTGCTCACTTACAGACGTTCTTGGGAACCTTCGTCGATCTCATGGTTGCTCACCTTTTATAGGAACACAGATCCACTAATAGTATTCAAGAAAATTATATTTTTTATATAATTGAAAATGGAAATACCAACATCTAACGTGTATGCGAACTTATTGTATTTTATTTTTTCAGTCAAAGACCGTCTAGGCTTCTCTCATTTTAACACTGTTGAATAAACGTACGTTTCCCGATAAATTATGGTGGTACAGGAGGAAGAAATGAATGACAGACAATTTGACAATTTGGTGGAAAATTACACTATAGGCAGTATTCTAACCATTTTGCTGTTCTTATTCTGCTGCAGCCGTCGGTTATTAAGCGTACAACCTCTATCTTTGCATCGCAATTGAAACTGTTAAGAACGTAAGGAGCAGCTGAAATGATCTCATTTTAGTTTCTTTAGCGGTCAAATCATGTCGGTATAAAATTTTTTATAGTTTTATGGCTGAGTTACAGTTTTGGATGTTCTGTTGCTAATGTGATATTCTAGCGATTAATCTGTATACTAAAGTAACAAGATTGCTTTGAAATCTTCGACACCAGTAAATTTTTTTGGCATTCAAAAGATATGACCATATGATCGCTGTTTTGGAATTGTTATCTCTTAATAAATCCTAAAATGTATTGATATGGAATTTATGTACACGTTTTTCATTATCCATACTTTTCTACTGCGCTGGCAATTGTTTCAGTTTTGCATACATCAACCTTTGGAGACGCAAATGTAATACTATATTGTTTCAGAAAAATATTTCTAGAAAAACACTGTTTACCTTTACGGTGTTTTTCCACTTGATAATTATACGTTTTTCATTTATTTAATTGAACGGTATTCCATTCACATTTTGTGCATGCATGTGTTTCGTAGCAAGTTAAAGATTTAATAAAATTCTTTATAATCTGCCACTAAAGTTAAAATGGTATACTTCACAATGAATGTTCTTGGTTTATTCTTAACATTCTCATTTTCATTGTTAACATTTGACTGCCACTGTTTGTTTGGGTTATTTGTAACGTAGCGATTCAATATTTTCATCATGTAAAATATTTTCGTTGAATTTCCTAATTTCTGTCATAGTTAATATAGAACATTGATGTGTTTTTGTTTTGTGTCTGCATATGGGAAATTTAGATAAATATTAATGAGAGTACCTGAATCAGTACTGGGACATGCTCAATTGGGACTAAATGCAACAATCAATTGAATTAACTAACAGCATTGTAAAATAAACCGTAATTCTTTAGTTACCGTTAGCTAACAAAACAAGCTTACGAACTTGTTTCTTCCATTCTTATTTATTTGTAATTTTTTTGGGTTTTTTCACTGGCACTTGGCTCAATAGAACCTGCTCACCAACTGGCACTAGTTTGTTCCCTAGTTCCTCATGACCCTACATAAACTTACATTATATAGGTAGTTTGTTTTAGTAGATATATCACATCCTGCTTGTATTAATTTAAGATAACCTACAAACAATATCACGAGCCACGTAGTAACTAAAAAAGCCTAACCTGATTCATCCAAAAACAAATGGTTGCTTTTTCGTTAAAATTTAGTGCACCTACATATGTCTACTTTAGTATCTGAAACTAAGTTTAAAACGGCTATGGGAGCTTAAAATGACTCTTTGTGCTCTTGGATATCAGAAAATTATATTTCTGGTACATTTTACAAGTGAAATCATAGTCATCTTATTTATTGAGAAATGCCAAGTGTTTTTTTCTGCATCTGTAAGCTTCAATTACTAAAATTGCTATTAGAGCAGTTAAAAGAAAGCTTATCGCTGTACTGAAATTCTGTTTATATATAAATAGTTTACGGCACGAATGCAACAGAGGAAAATACAACACAAAAATGATTTTCTCAATTTCAAGAGCTGACATAAACACTTAGTAACAGTCAGGTATATCACCAGAATTGATTATTGTCTGAATGCCATCCATCGCGGAAATTCACCAATATACGAGGGGTGGCTGAAAAGTAATGCACACTTGCTTATAACACGAGAAGTTAATGAGAGACTCACAAAAGTAAAAAACAGAATTAAAGAACAATTCTTTAGCTATAAAATGACATATTTATTTTTCCACGTAGTCGCTATCTCGCTCCACACAGCGCTCCCATCGGTGAACCCATTTTTCAAATCCGTTCCTAAAGAATTCTTCCGGCTGTTTTCGTATCCAACTGCGTACAGCGGTTTTCACTTCTTCATTATTGGCGTATCTGTTTTCCTTAATGTCCCTTTTTAATAGAGGAAATAAGTAAAAATCATACGGAGCCCAATCCGAGGAGTATGGAGGATGAATAACAACATCAAATTTCAGGCGCTCCAACGCTTCTTGAGTGACTTATGACGAGTGCGGTCTTCCATTGTCATGGTACAGTAAAACTCGGTCACTGATGCATCGTACTCGTCGAACACGCTTCTGTAATGTCTGTAATGTCTGAATGTAGCGTTCCGAATTTACAATACACCCTTTTTCGAGGTATTCCATCATCGCAGCTCCTCGAGCGTCCCAGAAAACAGTGAGCAAAACCTTGTTCGCTGAAGGCGTTGTTTTGAATTTTTTAGGCTTCGGTGAATTGCGCTGTCGATACTCCATACTCTGCCTTTTTTCTTCAGGGTTGTAATGATGAATCCAACTTTCGTCTCCAGTCACAATTTTGAAAAGAAATTCGTCTCCTTTGCGTCGATAACGTTCCAAAAGTTGTTCACAAGCTTCTTTTCGTTGACGTTTATTTTCTTCCGCATACACGGTACACAGCGTGCAAACATTTTTCGACAGCCCAATTTTTGAATAATGAAGCATACTCTTTCTTTTGATATTCCTAAAGCATCCGCGATCAGTTGTTGAGTGATTCTGCAATCACTTTGAATGATATTGTCGACGCGAGAACAATGCTCATCATAGCTGCGAGAAATTGTTCGTCGGAGATATTGAACGGACCCAGCTCGGAATTCCTGCTTTCCATGGCCCACCTATTCACAGTACTTCTGTCAACCGTTTCAGCTCCATAAACAGTCTGGAAACACTGATAAATTTCCATAGGCGTCAAAAATTCATGTTGTTTCAAGCGCGTGCACATAGCAGGTGTTCGGCTTGCCATTGTAACACGTATGAACGCGTAATCGTTCAACCGATAGCTACGATATTTGGAACGTATGGAGGGGCAGGTTGTGGCTATCAAATGAGTATGCGCGCGCAAACGTATTATATTTTCTTCGCCCGTTACGAACAAGTGTGTATTACTTTTCAGCCACCCCTCGTATAATAGATTATAACGAATCGGCCATAGTACTACATTTATATTCTACGTAGAAAGTTGAAATATTGGCTGTCTAGTTACGGTGAATTTTAGAGAAAATTACAAAAATCTGCCGGTCAATCTTTGCATTTCTTTGCTAGCTAGTTGTCAATATTAACCCTTTTTGTCCCAGATTACTACTGTGAACCCTTAATGTTGCCTTTACATTAATATCAAGAATCTACATTAATATGTAGACAAGAACAGAAAAGAATGCATTGGTTTCACTAGAAAAGCTATTCGATGAGCAAAATTTAAACATTTTTAGTTATATAATTTAATCAGCTAGCCGAAAATAACTATTTCTCAACCTCCGTTTATTTGCTATATCGTTTTTGACCGAGTGTACAATTTTATGTATAGTTACTAAGATTTTATCAATAACACTGCGATCTACCACAAAGATTAAGAAGTATGTGTGATTATGCTATTAATGGAAGCCAATAACCACTTTTAATTTATGGCTTATGAACAAAGTTTTTATGCATAGAAAACAATCCAAAACTTAATCGACAAGGCGCTACCACCTACTACTAAAATACAAAATAATATTTGAACGTGAAAAAAATGGTATTCAGCTTCGATTAAAGTGCGAAAACAGGAATGGTGCCGACAGCCGATATAACGAGACAAAAAACTAATCTCACATACATACATACACGCGAACTGATAGCGAGGCGAATAACATCATGACGCGAAATAAATTATTATCAAAATCCAAAGTCGGTTAACGACCACGACTACACAACAAAGGGTCGCAGGATAGTAACAAACGACAGTTTGATGTGCTAAATGACGCAAGGGTGAGACAATGACGCTATCTGGAAAGAGTGATGACAACTGTGTCAGCGTATAGTGGGTGGACATCAACGGCGGCTGTTGCCACCGTTGCCTCTTCTACACTGACTGCTGTGATGTTTCTCCGCTACGGCGTCTAAGATAATTGAATTCTGCGCTCATTGCTCCGCATTGTGCAACCGAGAATACATTCTGATGATGTGGGATTTAATGATGTCTGCACTCAAATATAATAATTTTTCCCGTTGCCGCCGCATCAGTGTTATGATGATGGAAATCCCGCGAGAATCAAAGATTTAAAGTGGCGGTGGCGGAGGTACTAGCTAACGTTACGTTCCTTTTACACGTGATGATGTGTGTATATGTGTGTGTTACACTATTACTCGTTTCTGTTTTAATGTTACGTTCGGATGAGGAACATCGAAATCACAAACGACTTCCGTCAGAAATAGACCCGTACTTTGTTGTCGAGCATCTGACTAATAATAAATTGTTCCGTTCCCTTCTGTTTGCTTGCTTCTTTTTTGATCTGCTCGTTCACCGAAGAGGAGACGTCGTCGTCGCCGGCTTACAGAGAGAACTTTGTCAAGATTTTAATAACGAGACAATTCATTAGAGGATACAAAAACTGACCATTGTCTTTTTGATGATTAATTCCACGTTTTTAGAGAATAATGTTCGCAGGAGTAATTAGTCTCTTAGGATGTATTATCCTTTGAGCATTAAGATATATAATTGTCATAAGTTTATACGAAATGAAAGTCGACAAGAAAGATACTTTTCGTTTGTTTGTTTTTTCATTTTACAGGTATACTCTTAATTAGAAAATCGCAACTGCGGTAATTTTACTTTAGACGAATTAATTTTTGTAAAACTTCCAGTTTTCCTTCTGCATTGTGTTTCTTAAATGTCATACAGCTACCACTAATACTTTTAATATGTAGACATCATACTTTTATGGACGAGACCTGTACAGAGGACTTTAGTATGAATCACAACAACTAATAGGTGGGTTGATACATGTCGAGTTTGTGTCGATAGAGCTTTCACATTTTATCGAAGAAATTCTACATTTACACACTACAGTTTCCATGTTGTTAACAAACAAGATGCTACAATTTAGTCCAAGAATTCCTTGGGTCCTGTACTTATATGTACGTAAATATGTAGTATAAATTAACTTTCGAGAGAATAATTTCTATTTAATAAGTGTAGAGTGACATTTTTATCGAAAATAAACTCGGTGAATATACATGATGTGGTACTAATTTAAAATATGGGATATATCTTAATCTCTAGAAAAATTTCCCTCATACACAGTTGGCACTACATTTTTCCTGAAAAAAATCAACACCAAATGCTCCTGGCTATGTACTATATGAGGTCTATAGCCTGTAGCGACATCGACAATGTTTCTAACGAATAATTACAAATAATTTTTAATAATCCAGCAAAAAGAACCATGATTGTGGTGTATTTAAGGCATAAAATCATTATTGCTCCAATAATCTGTTATCAGTTTAAATTTTTGCTTTGGCAATCCACATTTGGCATGACAAGTGAAAGTGTTAAGTTTTAAACTTCACCGTGCATGTACAAATAATTTGTAGTAAAAGTTGAGGGTAGTACAGCTATTTGAAATATATCAGTGCTTTACCCACCTACAACATTTCTTAATTGTATATAATTCTCAATTCTTAGCTTGGCCTAATTACTTTTGATGTAGTTTAATCCCTCAGCTTCTATTTTTCTATATACTTCTACTAGATATTGATCCAGGGGAGCTTGGAAATACAAAACTTAATTATTATAACTTGCTGGTGCTATCAAAGTGAGTTCTTGTTTAATTTATGCGTCATATTTTGAGCTGAAGGATGAAAAATGTAATAAGAATAGTCCATGCCAATTACAAGGGTCATCGACTAACAAAACTATCATTTGAGAAATTGCAGCGAGTCAAATTTAGACAGGAAGTACTAAAATTGACTATTTAGCGGTCATATCTTCACATCAATTCGACTTACTCTTCTACCAGGAGCGTAATTTAATTTAACTTCTGCCTTCTGTTAAAGAAGCAGTTCGTGAGAATTTAAACGTTAACCAGCAGAAATTGACATTTAATATTAAATGTCAATTTCTTCCACTGAAGAAGTTTTTTAACGAAAATATATTATTATTCATAATTCAGGAATTGAAAGATATCACCAACAATAACGAAGTTAGCAATAGTGCGTACTTAACTTAGACAGCCTATACACGAATGTTCATTTTGAAGAATGTCTTCTGTTTCTAAATGTATTTCTTACGTTTTATTTGTTCATATTTTGTGTTTCTTTCACTTTAGTGTAGGTAGTCTTCATCGACATAGAACGATGATCTACTTCTGGATAATAATATTTTACTATAAAAGCTCCAATTCCAGAAAGCCCTCAAGTGGAATACTTCTTTGATAAACAATTATTCCAAAATCGTTTTCATTACATTTAAGTCTACAGGACAGATATCAAAGCAAGAAAATTATTTCTTCACTGATAATATAACTCAATTCTCTCAGAAACTAATTTTGTAACCTTTTATTGTATCTAACCTTAGCAATCAATTCTTTTATGGAAACATTGGTTAGAATGAAAATTTAGTACAGAAACTCTTCCTCATTTTTTTTAAATAACATTCAGCAATTCTATTACTAACCAAGAAATGTGAAAACCAGTGGGAAATGCAAGAAGGACAATCAACGACAGAAAACAGTGAAAGAAGCTTATGGGCAATGTACATAATAAACGTGTTAACACGTAAAAATAACGAAATAGATTAAGTAGATACTTGTACAATGATATCTGCTTCTGACATTACTGCTGTATATCTTATTAGTATCAATATGTGCTAAACTCGATAAATTCTATATAAGTTTTTGTGTAATTCAATTCAAACCGGCGAATCCACCATTTTGGTAGTTTCCCTTTTAATTCACCCAAAGTTAATTGCCACTAACTTTTCTTCATATGTATAACAAAATGTTCCGATACGAATATATTAGGAAAGTTGGAACATATTACAAATCACCGAAATGTTAACAGGCGCTACCTACCGCCAATAATGAAACTAGAGACCCGAGATCTGCGTAAAGATAAACACTGTAGTTCGCTAGAACCTACGAACTTCAGGACAGCGAAGAATTATCGCGCGTAAAAGGCTAAAACTTTGTCGTGGTTCGCAATTCGCAACCCCTTTCACCTTCGCACTGCCGCTGTCTGTTGTTGTTCGCAGTCGTTTCTCTTGACACTTCAACGTGATCCCAACGGAAATAAAACGTCTTGCATAGCAGTGAACATTCTACATATGCGTATGAGAGTGTGAGTGCGGCTGTCAGACTAACCCATATCTGGTTCCTTCCCGGTTGCAATCGCGCCTCAATCAAGCTCATTGTTCTAACGCCTGTCAGAGGCACGCATGACACATGACGTAATCAGGGGGGCGGGGTCCGGCAATCAACTGTCTGATTTAATATTCACCTCGCTCGACACCAGGCGTTCCCGACTGCTGTTGACAACCTCTTGTTATACACGCAGTCTAGATTATGTATGTGTTAACTGCTATGCCCACACTTAATAGATATATCATTTACTGTACGTACTGTGAGTACGGTAGTGGTAACTATAGATTCAAATTATTCCTGTAAACGTTTCTACATCCTAGACAATTTATAAACGTCGTAGAAGGAATTTTCCAGATCTATTCTTTACAGCTTACGTTTAGAACAACGAAACTTTCGTAAAGAATACTTATTGAATTTTATGAAGCATAACAATTATTCAAAGCAATAACCTGGTAGAGTAAACAGATTTATACTACATACATGGAAGTGTATACCAATATATATTTAGTTAAAGTAAGTAGATTTTTTGTTATTGTGAGTGCAACTGCAGCGGCGTCGTAAGCCGCATTGCTTGTCCAGACTACTCACTGAAGCTCTTGCGGTGTAAACTTTGTGTGTGTATGTTTCCATAGCTTTGTTACAACATTACTTCGCCGTAAATAATGTTTCGCTATTAATTATGTCCTAACAACAACAGTACCGATCTAACGAGCCACAAACGTCACCGATAAACTTCGTACACCGCAAAATAAATGCTCTCCTACTCAAGGCCAGCCGCTCTTAGCTCTGCGACTATTGAGCTGTTGCCTACTAGATGCTAACTATTCAATAAATCTGTTTCTGATTTTTTCAAAATGCGAAGTTTTCTTTTCGTCTTGCCGAAACTAAACACTAGAATTTCACTAGCAACATCATACGTATTGGATCAGGTGCTCTATTAATGACTGTGATCACAGTAGAACATTTATCAACAATGGCTAGAAAGATCACCCTATACTGAAATAAACGCGTGGATATTACTGATTACTTTCTTGATTTTTACTTGTCACACAATATATGACATACTTACACTGATTGAAATTGATCACATTTTGCTAAACACCATAAGATTTTCGTAGAAAAGTGTGCTACAATTGTAATACATAACAGGCTACAAATGTAGAAAAACACATATAGAGTTGCTTTCGCGGAAATGTCCTTCTATGGTGAGATTAATAAATCCCAATGTGATGTTTTAAAAAAGAATTTCAGTACTTCTCTTTTATAAAAATGTAGGATCTTTCATAGAAAATCATTAGTAGGAAGTAATGTCGTATTTTGCTAAGGCCTGCATTATTAATATGGTGTGATATGATTATTATTATTATATTATATACTGATGTCAAAATTATAAAATTAGCTAGTGGATAATAAAAATTAAGGAAAACTTTTTATTAATATATTTTTTCAGTAGCGATGGTTTAATTTCAGATATTCATCATGTTGCATCCTTGATTACTCATTGTACTTTATCATATTCTTCCAAACTTACACTCGGAATACATAATTTAAAGGCACTTAAGCTTACAGATTTCAACGCATTGATCAAATAAATTATTCACTATATTGCCAAATATAGAATATTGAATCTTTATTGGCAACTAAAGTATCTTAAAATGGACTAAAATAAATAAGTATATAAAACTTACAAGTTGCACTCGAAGCGAAAGTATAATTATCCAAGTTGGAGATAATTACCTGCAAAAAGAAAAAGTATATTACTTTCCACCGACTGCGGCACCACAATTCAATTAAAAATTCTATTAAATTTAATGAAACTCCTGACCTGAACTAAGTGTTCTTCAAGCAATCTCAATTATCTTATTAAACTTTGGGTGAGAACCAATTTGTCGTCTCAGAGGAGATCCCAACTTCTTCAATATAAGTTAGCAATAAATATTTTTATTTGTGTCGGTGTCTCGTTTATCATGGTATTCTTACTCAACTACAATGAAAAGGAAAAGCATAAGTTTCCATAAAATCGCATAAAAACGATTTGTACAAATAGTTTCATAAAATTCATATTACAATTAAGAAAATAACATACATTCAATGTTGACAGCATATATTTGTATGATTTTTCTATAAGAAAACATTAAACAACACCAGTGAAACATAAGCGTAACATAGTGTTACCACATTACCTCCTTAAAAGGTGTTTTTGTTTCCAAAATAACCTACGTCAACGCTATTGATAGCTATTGCTATCAATAGAACATAGCTCGACTTTACAACTATCAACTTACTCACACAATAAACGCAATGCTTATTTCAATATTACTTTAGTAGACTTTGTCATGGAAATACATGTTTCGCGCGTTGGCTAAGTATCTTACACGTAGTAAAAAATAAAAATATGCTCTGACATTGGAGCTACAAAAAGAGTCAACTGAAAAAAATTAAACCTATTTATCATCAAATAACAGAAATTTGTTTTATTTTAGGAAGTTATGTGGGACACTGAGTGAGTTGTCGATATTTAAATGTATGTGTGATATTTTGTTTTTCTATAACGTTACACTTTTTCTTCGCCAAGACAGATTGTTCTCCGATATTCAAATAGGAAAAATTTTAGTTTTTTTAACAATAAAGGTTATCCGTGGCCTTGTCGTTTCGTCTCCTTGTTAGTCATCATGATAGAGCACGTGTTGTAAAGTTGGATGTCCTAATCTGCCTCTCTTACGTCATTCCTTTACTTGTTTAAATTTTAATACTTGACCCTGTTGTAGCATTCCTATATTGAATAGAAGCAAAACACCAAATCGAAACAACCATTTCGTCTATCAAATCATCCACCAATATATTCCACCAATATGTTACATTTGTACATACATGGGGAATCTACGTAATGGGTTTGAAGAACCAGAATTTGAATTGCAGAAATTTTGCGATGAGAAGTCTAAACTGCTTGAAAACTAAAAGCATTACAGAATTACAGATTGTCAATAATAATATATGAAAAGGAATTGATCAAAAAAATTCAAACGATATGAATTATATAGCTCTCACTGAAATTAAAACAGATTTGCTGCAAAGCTGTCAGGAATTTATTCAGTATAAAGTGAAAACTATTGAATGAGATGTGTAACAACTGCAGAAAGTACAATATTTTCCTTGTAATTTTTCTGCTAAAGGACAGTGAATTTGGTGGAATACCTGATGCTATAATTAACGTTTCCAAAGTAACGTGTTCTCTGCTCGTTATTATTATCTACTAGAAGATATGATTCAGGACATATGCTTTTTAGCGAAGGATTTACCAAAACTGACTACATGTTTTTAATTGCAGAATCAAATAACATTATACGCGGTAATGTAAAGGATGTATGTACAACTACACAAATGATTAACTTATTAATTCCTTCAATGCTGTGTAGGCCCAAACTATATGGTGATTTCGGTGACTTCGTCAAATCAACATATGTATATCGAATGGTATCGTAAACGGCAATGATCAGTTAGAAAGCTGGTAACTTTCCTTAAATGTAGATGTCTAAAATCAAGGTAGCTTCTTGTTCCTATTTGACGAAATTCATAAATTTCTTCGCTTGAATTTGTGCGGGCGTTGTGAGTTAGATTTTGAGGAAACCACCGAATGCTGGTCTGACAAACTACTTGTTGGTTCTCAGTGGTAGAAGTTCATCTGCATTAGCGTTTCGATTAGTTGAAATGCGCTGGAATCCATATCAAGGATACTCTGTTATTTGCGGCCACTTGGGTAATATTAACTCGGCATTCCCCATTTTAGACTCAAAGCTGTATGACATCAACACTTTCAAAACAGTGGGTACAGATATAGATATATGTTTCCTTCATACTTTAGTTAAAGAATTCTTGGGCGCAGAGTATAGCGTGCATTGGACGTAGCCCTCTGAACAGTTGTCGACATGCTGTCTATTGATTTGTCTAATGATTCCACTTCTTCTTGAAGGTATACGAGAATATTTAAACGACACGTTAATCTGTGTGTACTGAGAAGGGCAATTATTTCGACTATGACTTGTAGGTATGTAGAATAATATTTACAATTTCTAAAATAGTACTTTTATAATGACTCTACTAGTGTGAAGAACTAATACTATATAAGCAAAATGAATACTTGTCTCAAAAAGCAAACCATAGAATTTTATAAAAAATACTTCTTGATTAGTAAATGTGTACAAAATCTAATAATCTACCATAACCATTTTGAGGTATAAATTATACCCCAAAAGCTGCAAAATATTTAAAGAATTATTTAGGGTAAGATCTTGATGTGATCACTCTACAACGTATTGTGCAATCTTGAAAACAATATTTAGAACGCAGTAAAATTAAAAGCGCAATGATAAGTACTTGAAAGGAATAGAAATTGCTAATAGTGATAGTGCTCAGTCGATAATTTGTAGAATTTAGCTAATGTGTAACTCTTTTTATCTCAAGCCCACGAAATCGTCTATTAAAACGAACATCAGAAAATAGCTCTATTTAATAAACAAATACATATATAATTTGTCATTTGTAGAACGAATATTTCCATCAGTTGAAACATTCGAAAATTGTTGCTGTGTAGAGACTTACCAGATAATTATCGGCCGATGTCTTTGATTTCCGCTTTTCCTAAATTGCTAGAGTCAATCTGCTAGTCGCTTGAATATATTCGAGGCGTTACATATTTTTTAGTATGGTTTTTAGGTAGTTCTAAAGCGTCGAGACGGTTCTAGAACTGTATTATTAATCAAATCATGACTTTAGTTGACAAAAAAGTATTTCCAATCGATATATGTATTGGTAGATTTCATAAAAGCATTTAATTGTCTGGATCACCAAATTTTCTTGAATCGATTGCACAATTACGGGGTTAAAGCGCTTTCAGTGTCAGAACATGTATACCGAAGTGAATGGCTCTGTATTCGAGTTCCTGGTGGTTAAGATGGGGGTGCCACAACAATCCGACGTTGCACCTTTACCTTCTAAAAGGGTGTCCCAACAGGAACTTGGCGATTTAAATTCCAAATAACATGCGTAGTATTTAGAAATTCAACGATTTATTAACGTAAACATAAAATAGAAATCCTAAAATTATATGTGGAACAAGATATCGGATAAATGTCCACCGTGACTTCTATTGCACCCAGCGATTCTTTTTTTAAAATTTTCAATGACTTTATCACACATATGCAAGTTAATCTCGCCAATAGCCGCACGAATGTTATTTTTTAATTCATCAATTGTCTGTGGATTATTTGTGTAGACTTGATTCTTAAGGAAACCCCAAAGGAAAAAGTCCAGTGGTGTTATGTCGCAGGATCTTGCAGGCCAATCCACGTCACCATTACGAGAAATCACACGTCGAGGGAATTTCTCCTGCAGTAAATTTAGAATTTCCCTGGCAGTGTGACAAGTGGCCCCATCTTGTTGAAAGTAAAGATTGTTGAGGTCCGTATCTTCCAAACGAGACCATAGAAAGTTATTCAACATTCGTCGATACCGCTCCTCATTGACAGTTTCTGCTTCTCCATTCTTATTTTCAAAAAGTAAGGTCCAAGAACACCATTGGCCGAGAAACCGCACCATACAGTGACAAGTAGTGGGTGCATGGACTTTTCAATAATCTCTCGAGGATTTTCACGCTCCCAAATGCGGCAGTTCTGTTTATTTACGTAACCCCCTATGTGAAAATGGGCTTCGTATTCAGTGACGAATGATTCACTTACAGAATTCTTCATCAAATTCAGTTTGCTCCAAAATCCAATTGGCAAAGATACGGCGGTGGTGATGGTCCCTGGGCTTCAATTCTTGTGTTAACTGGATCTTGTATGCGTGTAGCCGAAGGTCTTTTGTTAAAATTCGTTGCAGAGATGATCTTGAGATGGCCAATAGCTGTGACCGATGACGAATTGAAGTTTTTGGACTTTCGGTAACACTTTCCTTCACCCTAGCGATATTTTCAACTGACCGAACGTTACGAGGACGTAGTGGCGTCTCTACATCGAGAACAGAACCAGTTCGCTCGAATTTTGCCATTAAATTTCTAATTGCCGTATTGCTCGGAATATGATTCTGATGAAAAACAACGCGTAGTCGACGAATTGTGTTTGTAATGGAACGACCATTTTCATAATAAATTTGAACAATTTGGATACGTTCTTCAGTCGTGAAACGTTGTATGATGACTTTTAGAAGTTTATAGATGACGTATACCAAATATTAGGTTGCTAAGTTACCTTATTTGAAAATAATATGAAATTTAAATCCCCAAGTTCCTGTTGGGACACCTTTATTTATACTAACAAGCGAGATGATTATCTGAACAATAATAGTGAGCTAATCATTAATTACGCAGTTGATACAAACATCTTTGTTACAGAAAACGATAAAGTGTATATTGAGAAAAAAGGTTCATAGCATAATAAAAAAACTAACGCTTATAAATCAGTTGCATATTAACGCGGAAAAAAGGAAAGCAATCATTTTTTTAATCATAGGAATGTGAGGATGGAACTGCATGTTGCTGAACTTCAATTCTAAAAGTTTTATCTTATAACAAATAGAATAAACGAAAATATGCACTGACTTCAAATACATTGTAGCTCGAAAATATTGGAATTCTTTTTGGAGATATTCAAAAAACATTTTTTCAATGTTCAGTAATGTATTTATCCGGTTAACCCCGCCAAACTGCTATACATAAACTTAAGTGCTGTATAAAATATATATATAAATATATAAATTGGGCATTAAAAAAACAAAAGTAGAAAACTCTTGTAAGATCTCATTTCATCTTATTCTGGAAGTCTAACTTTGGTATGTTAAAAATAAGGTCAAGAAAAAATACTTTTCTAATTCTCTCTTATCAGTTTCTTTTTGTGCTCACTGCTGACCTCAAAAATTAAACTTTGACTCCTCAAAAATATGTATTATTTATTTTGTGTCTAATTAAATACCATGAAAAAGAAATTCTTCTTGTAGAAATATGAGAGAAATCGATTTTGTTGCAGTTACTTTACCATGTTTCAACGAGAAAATGAGTGTACGCCTCATATTGCGTATTCGCCATCGTCTCCTTGTATAATACTCATTATGTGTGTTTTCTAATCGCTGTACTTTATAACCTACGTATTATATATAAAGAATAATTTCTGTAAAATGAATTCGTGTATACTTTTCATTGTTGTTGGCTGAAATTTTGTCCCCCAATGGGGAAGACTACAGAAAGTAAAATTCATATTAGAATTATTCGATCTATTTACTTATATATGACTACGACATTTATCTATTTTGAGTTCAAGAAAATAACAATTATAAGAGTGAAAAACAGTACGCATTTAAGCTGTTTAACAATAACTTCTCTACATTAAGATGATGGGTTCATGCATCACCATGGAAACAATTATTCAGGATATCATAATCAAAAGGAATAAATCTCTGTCGTTTTATTCTATACAACGGTCTAATACAACAATGACCGATCGCATCGGAAACGGTTATAATCAAATTGACACGCAGCACATATATACTGGAGCGGACACATACTTGAGACATCGGATAACCGAGAAAATTATTAGCGGAGGAAGAGCGATATCATCTGTGCGTCTGTGTATGTGCTGTGACCGCTATACAGTCGATTAAACAAATCTCGTGGCCGCGCCGGCCAATATACTGAATTAGATAATTTGATTTGGGGTCGAGCGTCTTTTGTCCGCCTGGGAACACGCAGCTGCTACCGGAAGCACTCCAGTGACACTCCACGAAGACAAAGTGTTCCTTTACCGCGATATCCTCCGTCTTCTGTACCACGATTCTCTTAAAGTAAAAGAACAAATAGCCAATAATTTTCTTCCAAGTATTGCTGAAGTATTATACGTGGCTAGCATCCTTGAGAGTTTCAACAGTGGAACTAATAGTCAATCAAAATATTTAGTTTAGATTTAACTCTTGTTAATTCAGGCAAATTCGTAATTGTGAACTAAACTATCGTAGTGATACGTGAGTTCAATACCAATATATAAGTGCATAATATAATCAAAACATGTCAACATGGAAATGTGTCTTGCCCACGTTAACATACTTGATTTTATTCAGATGTTTATCAAGTATAACAAGTAAATTACTGTGTTTGCCCAAAAAAGACCTCATCATTTGTTTCACATTGTGTGTTTTTAATCCAACTTGGCTAATATTCTGAAGAAGATTGTCTATTTCAACTACAGCTTGTTTCAATTTCAGATTTTTCTTGTAATTCTTTTTTGCACAAGTTGTGTGTATCTTCGGAAGTAGAAATATCTCAGAAGCTGAAATCTCACATTTATGTTTTTGGGGTTCTCTCTGAGGATTCTTTTCATTTGAAATGCATCAGCATTGGAAGCTTATGCAAGAGCAAGGCTAGTAGCAGTAAAAATATTCGAATTGAACTTGTGACCTTTCTATAAACCTTAAATTCATGTCCTTTAATTCTTGCAAATGATTAAAAAAACATTAGCTTCTGTTGTAGAAAATTGTGCAACGTGGAGCTAAACTTGTAGATTCGTATACAAACTTGATAAACCCTTCCCTTGAGTTAACTTTTATAGAGAATTTTATTTGCGTTTGCATATTTTTTCGTTCTCTACTGGAGGTTTTCCATTCAGGTAAACAAGATAACACAGAACAACAAATTTTCATTTTTTTAATTTTTATTTATGAATTGTATACAAACTTATTTTGTTTTATATTCCTAATAATTATTATAAAAACCAATATCTTCTATCACGTCTGGTATTATAAACAAATGAAATTCATATTGATCATACAACATTAACTAACTACATGCTATTCTGGGACGTATTTAGAAATTCTTTCTTTTCACTTTTCTTTTATATTGGGATAAAGAACATTCCGAAATTAAAGTCCAACAGTAGTCAGCAAGCATCTCGCTACCCCAACTGCCCTGATAGCGTTTTTCAATAGTGGAAATATCCTGATGAAATCTTTTCCCATGCTCGTCACTAACATCGCCAAGATTCGGGGAAAAGAAGTTCAGGTGTGAATGCAAGAAATGTATTTTAGGACTCATATTACAGTCTAATGCTTCTAACAAGTTCACTAACAATTTCCTCGTAATCTTCAGATTTTTTATTTCCTAAGAAATTCTTTGTCACACTTTTAAATGCATCCCAAGCAGTTCGTTCTAAATCGCTCAAGATTACGTCAAATTCTCGATCCTGTTGTAACAGATTAATCTGGGATCCTATAAAAATCCCCTCTTTAAGTTTTGCCTCAGATATATTAGGTAATTTTTGTTTAAAGTATCGAAATCCTGGTCTCTCTTTGTCCAATGCTTTAATGAAATTCTTCATTCTTTGTGAATTCAAGTTGTAGACCAAGTAGAATTGCAACTACTTTGAGATCAGCACTGATGTACCATTTATAGGTTTTGTAATTGATTTTATAAAGGAGACATGTCATATTATCATATCTTTCCTTCATAGGGTAGATGTTTCCTATATGGAGAAGGACAGCTTTCAAACTCAATTTAAAAGCATCTATAAAAAGACGCCATTCTTCCGGTTGGTGTTTGTAACCTAATTCTCGCATTAAACCGTCAACATTTTTGCAAAATGAAAGACCTTTCTCAGTTGAAAAATACTGTGACAGTTCTTTCTGGCGATTTCGATATACAGAAATACGCGTACCCGGAGCTAACAACTTCCATCCTTGCAGTCTTGATCCTAATATTTCTGCCTGAGTTTTTGATAAATCGAAATCTCGAAGTTCCTTACTATAAAGCTACTACACTACTATAAAGAAATTCGTAGTAAATGAAATTGCAAATTCATTCTTCCACACCTAATTATCTAAAAAATGTATAAATTTAAGAACGAGTTTTCAAATAGAAAACGTATATAAAATTCATAAACATATTAGTTGTCTCTAACTACTCTAACAGGTAAGTTGTGCGAATCATAGCGTTTAAATATTTTGACAAAAATGATGCAGTACATTTGTAAACGAAACACCGTAAACAAATACAGAAACCTGTCAAGGGTGTGCAAGTGCTAAGACAAATGTCTGTTGTTGACGCAGAAATATGAAACTAAAGACTCGTGCGTTGGTGTGTCAGGGGGAGAACTGACCCGAAGAGTGTGCCTTGACACGCTCCATCTGAACCATCTTGACCGCTCAAGTTACTACTTAATGTGTGTTCCCCGTCCGTTTTGCTATTAATGCTTTCGATATATTAATATCTCAAATTTCATATCTAAACATCAATAGGAGAATGATTTTTGTTTCTATCTGTGATATGCTTGGGCGAAAAACAAAAACACAAAGCCGATTTTTATTGTTACATCTAAAATTGCTTCTCCATTATTTGTCTAATTATTCATTAGCGCGACCTAAGGACCGATATTGTTCGGTAATAGCGTGCATGTATTAATTACAAGTAGAAATTGAATATCATTATAAGTGAAAGATATTTCCTACGCAAGTTGTGGCTTCTGCAGAGCAATAGCTCAATAGAGCGGCGTTAGTGACGGGGTATTTACTAGTATTATTGGAACATTAACTGTGCTCCCTGCTGCTTGCAATCAGAAACCCATTAGACTCGCAAGGATTCAGAGTGGATGGCCCTGACCGTTCGGTACATGAATAAACCATTCTTGTGTCCACTATTTCTATTGATACTTTGATCTCATGCAAACACATTTTTTCTATTTAAATCCTCGTTCTGCCGGTAAACGTTATTTGCACTTATTGTTGGTATATTTACCCTCGTATGATGCTATTATTAGAAAAAAATATGTTTCTAGCGTATGTACTGTAACGAAGAGTAAAACATTACATTTTACATAATATTGTTGATAAAACTGAAAGGACGAACTAAATTGCATTAAAATGTATACAGTTAGTAGAGACGTAACGTGTGTAGGCATACACGCAGAGAAATATTATCTTGAGTTAAAACAGACTGTTTCAGTTCAAAACAATCCCGTATTTGTATATCCGCAAAACTATATAGTGTTATCACAAGAATATTATTTTCTAAGGAAATTGTGTTGACGCAAAACAACATTATTTTAATCTAAGAATATAATGGATTTGTAAGATTTCCGTATGTCGACCACTGAATTGACAATTTATAGGTAATTTAACAGAAAGTACAGTTTTTACTGAGTCCAAAACGGCACCCCTTTTCTTGCGGAGATTAGTCTAAGATACCTAAAAATCGTTCTAAAAAGTGTTATTTCTAGGTTATGTTTCGCTAATGTGAAAATCCTCCCAGAAATGTCAAAACACTAGCGAAACATAACCTAGAAATAATACTTTTTACAACGATTTTTAGGTATCTTAGACTGATCTATGCAAGAAACGGGGGTCCGTTTTGGACTCAGTAAAACCTGTACTTTCCGTTAAATTGCTTATAAATTGCCAATTCAGAGGTCGATATTCGGAAGTTTAGCCAATGGATTTACTTCAAGTACAACGTTGGTTGAAATTATTCCTCTAATTCCCATGAAGCTAAAATATACGTCACATAATGCATTATTAAATATGTACTTTTATTACTGCAAATGTCCACGCCTTAACTACCTATAAAAAACTTATATGTCTAATTCTTGCAAAATGGTGCATGCAGATAAAAATGCACGTATAAACGCTTCATATACACATATAATCTCGAACGCAACTGCTCGAAATTTGCAATTCAGCTATTTCACAAATAGGGAAGTTATTCAGTTCAAATACGTATTTTACAACAAATATAGTCTAGATTGTATTAAACGCATTTACTTATTCCAAGAAAATGTATTTGAATCAAAACAGAAATATTCTAGCATTAAAAATATTTGGGTAAAACAATATATTTTCTTAATTCAAGAACATTTTTCTCTGTGTGTACGAGGTCAGTTTTATAATTTCTAGGGCTGTTATAGAAAAAGTAAACTAAACAAAGTTTATTTATTAATCGATTAATATTTTTACACTCCTGTAAAAGTAATTTAAAGCTTTTGTCTCAAAATGTTGTATTACAGTTGCAACTATCCTTGAAAAGCGGTCCTCTTAAAGCTTATTTTCACAATTGAAGAAAAAATTGTTGCTGTCCTGACTATGTGGTAGATGCTCCAATTCCTAACTGGCAACTTGAGAGATTGGAGGGATACGTTGTTATGTAATAATCGACCACTTTTTCTGATTTTTTATAAACGTCTTGCACGAACATTGTCCTGTAGCTTACGTAAATGGCCATGCAAGAAAGATTAAATATGTTAAACGTGAAAATCTGTATAAGCCAGTCAGGTCGAAAATTCATAGCGCTTAAATATAACCGAACTAATTTAGAGTGATATTTTATTATTTAGTTATAATTTAAATGAATATTTATTCCCAAAGAAGGAAATATTCAAATAGCAGATGATGATGACTAGTTCCCATATTGTCACATATCTCCAAGATACTGGAGAAGATAGCTTCTCTAAAAATAATTGACTTCATAAATAAGCATGAGATAATTCATCCAGCTCAGCATGGTTTTCTGAGTGGTAAATCGACAATTACGGCCATAATGAAGTTTCTCTCTGCTGTATACGAGGAAGTCGATAACACAAAGAAGTGTATGGGTATTTTTATGGACAAGTTATTTAACTATGGACTACGGGGAATTATGCATAATTGGCTTCAGACTTATCTTGCATGTAGGAAGCAAGTTGTTGCGATTTATGATCAAATGTCGTCAAAATTGGCTATGACCACAGGTATTCCGCAGGGCTCCATCCTGGGGCCACTGCTTTTATTCTATTTGCGAATGATCTTCCACATGTCATAACTTCAGGAAACCTGGTTATGTATGCTGATGATAATAGTTACTGTCTTTTAGATGAAAACGTGGATGGTCTACTCACAAATATGCAACTAATGTTAAATAATTTTGTGGACTGGTTTGGACGCAATAGTTTGCATTTGAATAGAACTACGACAGTATTTATGAATTTCACGCCGAAGAAACAGGATTCGACAGAGAGTTATATATTAAGAGCGCAACATCAAACTATTCAGCAGATATCTACTGTGAAATTCTTGGGTATTCACATTGATTCTGATTTGGGTTGGTCGACCCATGTTGAGCAATTGGCGAAATATTATTTCGCATGTTTTGAATCGCGGTTTCGTTACGGTGTAATATATTGGGGTAACTATGGACAGGCTTCTAGAATTTTCCGGTTACAGAAGTGGGCAATAAGTAATATTTGGGGTGTGACCAGCCGACATTCATGGAGGTACTTCTTCCGGAAGCTAGGAATTTTACGACTACCGTGTGTTTACATATTGGAAACAGTACTGGTAGTGTATAGAACTCCCATGTATATCCTATGAGAAGAGCCAACGATGTTGTGTTGCCTGTTCGCCGTTTATCCAGATTTGATATATACGGGATGTAAATTTTATAACAGGTTGAGTGATCAGATGAAGGCAGTTAATGGCTATACTAATTTTAGGAATGCCTTAAAGGTCTTCTTACTATCACGGTGTTATTATTAAGTTAAAGAATTTTTAGATAGTTAGATGAGTATTTCTATGGTTTTTTTTTCTTTTTTTCTATACTTTATATGCTAATTTCCATTAGACCCGTATGATTGTTTATACTTTTGTTGTTATGTTTGCTGACTTATCCTATATCTTGTACATTCATTTGTACTTTAGATCCATTGAATAAATATATTATTATTATTATTATGATAATTGAAACAATGTTATAATTTCTACATTAGAAGAAGCTATATATTGTTAGCATTATAAATACGCAGTTGCAAAACTAGTTGTGCATTATTTACTCCAAAACTGATTTGTGAATTGTGGAGTAAGAGAGCGTAACCAGCTTGCAGCTGTCTAAAAACAGCTTCAGGGTATTTAGCGTTTCATTTCAGAATTGCCATATCTAGTAGAATCTATTTTTTTCACTGCTAATGGTATCCGTTTGAGATGTCTATAGTTTCTTTCGCAAGTGAACACACACAGGTGTCACCTCCTGATTTCTACAAAACTTTGTAAACCGAAAGAATACTTGGAAATATGAACCATGTATTTTGTTAGCCGTGGAATCGCCCAATCTTCTACTACTGAATACCTCTTCACTATATTTTACTTAATGCTCAGTTAGTTTTCTTAGTAAGTCTAGTGCCAATCTTTTGCTACCTATTCTTATCTTTTTAAATTACCAATGCAATTTTTGCATCATTATGTGAACTGAATTTATTTGAAAAGTAATAAGAAGTACATGAAATCAAGAACATAAAAATAAAGTAGGTACTCGTATTGTCACGGCCTATGCGTGACAAAATTGTAAAGTGGTTTGTTTTCTCACATTTGCTTTTGAAGGCCATTATTAACTATAAATCACATACCCCAAAAATTTCTGTTCACATAAATGAATTTACCTACAGCTACTTACGAACATCCCAACTAGATATTTCTTGGCAAGAGATAAATCTACAATTGCGAATACATTTTTTAATCTTGTATGGTTACTGGAAAAGATGTCAATATTTTTTCCTGTGCTTTTATGCATGTCTCGATTTCATTCTGTAGTAATATATACAGATTATTATAATATATTAACAAAAATGCAACATCTTACTTAAATATCACCTGAAAATTGAAAACTTTCGTGCATTCATTTAATACATCATATATTTACTTTTATGTGAAATTCGATGGTATATATTCTCTTGGCCAAACAAAAAATCTAAATTTTCGTTTGCAATCAAAGACAGCACCAAACACCTTTGATTTGTCTGCTGCTACCAATTTATTTTGTCCGTCAAAACGTAGCAGACAGTATCTCAGTTATTACATACATAGATGTTTCGAAATAAAGTAATGTTAAGGGAAAACCCTTATGATACCAAACGATAATTTGGTAGATAGCCTTCGCTTAACCAGCACAGAGCATGGCCAAGACGCATACGAATTGAGGGCGGTTTAAAGTAGATGGACAATGTACCAGCAAAATATTTGCACAAAGTACTGAAATTCACCAGAGATTTTACGAATGAGCAAATTGCAAAGCAGTTCATGGAATTTACTAATAGCAAAGTTGTGTGCTCTGATAAGTCTAAGTTGTTAATTGATCAGTAACGCGGAATTATTAAGCTGTCCCACGAATATCTTCTCATAAGTTAAAGGCAAATTAATATTCGGATTCTGGGATGGTAGACTTAATTTTATCGATTTGTGGCTACTTTCAACATTGATTACTTGACGTTGTAGGTATGGGGCGATGCTCTTTTGCATACATACATCTAAACTGCGATGTATTGTTAAAATTTAATTACAGTATACTTTTATTTAAGAGAAAAACAACACTTAGTAAACTTTCGTTACTTTATTTACATAAATACACATAAAAATAATATATAATTGTTAAATCCATTATGCATATATGGCCAACATATAACCTTTTATTATTAGTTTGTTAATTACTCGGATATAAAATTGAAATTTCCTCTTTCAACTTCTAGGTCTTCACTATAATAGCTTTTTCAGCTTTAGCTTTTAGCAGATATGCTTAGTGAAATAAAGAATTAGCCACACAAAGGTACTAAATAATTAACTGGTGTTTAGAAGCAAAATATTGTTGGCTAATCTTTTATTTCTACAAGCATCTCTAAAGAAACGATTAAATTTATCCATTACTTTAGGAACTCTAACTAGTAACACTATCATTTCAATCTCACTTTTATTAGTAGCCTGATTAGTAGCCAGATTATTTCACCACATTATAATGTCCTTATTATTTTGAAGATAAAGCGCAATCTGTGAGCCAAAGATCAATGCGAGAGAAAGTGCAGTCGGAGATAAGCAAATTAGAAAAAAAGTTGATGATGCTTCGGAATAATATTTGGTTTCGAGTTGCTTTTACAGTGTAATTGCTTAGCTCTGTAGCAATACGGATGGATAGTGTGTGTTGGTGAACGGGGAATGGTGAAGAAACAAACATCCATACTTTGATCAGAGACGACAATTACTACATACAAGGTATAATTCATAACATTGAACCAAGTAATAACTTGATTCAACGACCTATGGAGGGGCTATCTATTTAAAGTCGATATTGATACGTTCTTTCAGCGATACACACCACAACCTCCACTAAGTTTACAATTTGCTTTCCCAAATGAAACCAAATCAATGCCACGTTATATAAGAGAAAAGTGTTCATGCAACTTTTTTATATATTTACTAAAGTATTTATTAATTGTTGTTATTTATACATGGATCGTGAATGGGAAAATAGTACTTGGTGTTTATTTAAACCTTTATAGGATACTAGTATATAGTTGTCATATAATTAAAAACGATTGGCAAAATAAAACGTACTTGTTTGATTGTATTTTATCCATTCTGTATATAAAATTCTTTGATTGTAAAGACATATAATTAATTCCAAGAATTCTTTGTAGACCCCCTCGCGCTTTTAATCCGCTTTTCCACGAAATAAAGGTGTTATTGTTTTCGCGATACCCTTAAACATATAATTAAAACGCTGCAAATATAAAGTATTTGTCGGTGAATTCGCTTAGTGTTCACATTAAAAATTTATTATTTCAACCGTGATATCTGTTATCACAATGTGGTAAAGCAAACGCTGTGACACTACAGTGAGTGTATAATATACTTACTTGCCTGAAAACGATAGTTAAACATTCAAAGTATTCGAAAACAATGGTAATGTTAGCGAAAGCGTTTAAACGCCATATCAAGAAAGCACACTACGTAAGAAATCATTAGCTAATTTACTGAATAGAAAAGGTAGACAATTATTGGCATTAAGTCATACTCTGATGGGATGAAATCAAAATAAATCTAAACTAAGGATTGCATGACAATATGTTTGTCGGAAAACCTACAGAAATTACATTACAGTATGGAGGTGGCTTCGTCATTGTTTAGAGATGTTTTTCTTGGCATGGAGTCGGTCCAATTCACAGTATTAAAAGAATTATAGATCAACACATATACATACATTAATATTTTAGACTATTCTACTACCTTATGCAGAAGATAATTTACCGGTCATTGGGAAACTTCGGCATGATAACTACCAGGCTGGTAGCGAAATGAGCACAAATTCTGGGATATACAGCACAAATTAGCACAGATTGAGCACTAATTTTTCAGACTACTTTGGACCAATTTGGTGGCAAGGGTCCATCCAGCATGAAATTCGACGGACCCATTAATTTTTTGAAAATCTCGACAACGAAATTATAAGATATACAGTACAAATTAGCAGCGGCGGCGTAAGGAGGGGAGGTGGAGGCAGTTCGCCCAGGGTGCCACCAAGGCAGGTGTGACAACGTGGTGAGAACTCACTCGCGGTCAGGCGCCACCTGGAAGCCGTCAGCATTTCTTGCCAAGAAGCGGTCCAGTGGACTACCTTGGAGCTTCTGAAATTTATTGTAAAATGGGACTATTCTCAGTGTGTTCCAAGTCTAGCGCTGTGTCTAAGATTTTTTTAACTATTTGTGTTTTAGTGGTTTCTTGTGAGAGAAGCATCTCAAAGTTAAAGTTGATTAAATGTTAGTTAAGATCCATAATGAGCCAAGCTCGACTTACCAATCTTTCCATTGTCCATGTGAAATTACTTTTTGGCAAAAAGAAGTAAATTTATTTATTTTTAGATTCTTTTATAGTAGGCTCGGTAATATTAAGGCACTATGACAGCTAGCATATCGAATCTCTGCTACCTGTCATAGTGCGTTATTATTACCAGGCCTACGATAAAAAAAATCTAAAAATAAATAAATTTATATAAAATGTGATACATCGTTGAATTCGTAACGAAAAATAGATACAGTATGTAGTTTTTCTCCGTCCATATAAAAAAAAAAGTTGATGATGGTTTCTCAAAAACCAAACGTCGAACAAAAAATATAAAAATACAGCCTTGTAGAACTATAAAAGTGCCAATGAAGAACTTTTATTTATTTTTCGATAATTTGTAAAATAAAGTCAGAAAAAATTTAAACGAAAATTAAAAAAAAACGCCATGTAAACGGTCACAAAAATGCGCAACTTTTCGCCCATTTAAGCAACTTTGTATCTCTTACAGTTTCCGAGATCCCTCGTGTAGTTCATTCTTATCTTGGAGACAGTGTATAGATGGAATCTTCCAAAATTTAAAATCTTGCTCTTTTAAAGATAACTACTATTCTATATTATATCCAAATACTTAATACAATAATTTTATGTAAAAGTAAAACATGCGGAACCTAAAATTCTTTTGTCAACTTTTATTACACAAGGGGATAATCAACTCGAACGTTAACTCATGTCTCAATAGTTAATACATACTAATATAGCGTTTTTTATTACTGTGTACTAAATTATGATCTAGCTTTTGTTTGCAACAATTACTTTATGGGAGTGCAAAATACTAAAGCTAGAAATATATTCAGCAAGTGTAATTTTCAATAACAAACACTAAATAACGCTTCAATTAGAAAAGTTGTTCTTTTTTATAACTACTAACACTAGATATTAAAAACTAACAAACCATAAACAGTACGCACATACATATATATACATACGTATAATACGTACGCACTAATGGGACTGTGTGATTAGAATAGAATGTAGCAGGTACGCAGTAGGCCACGTTGAGGGTGATGTTTAATTACTGAGTCGTTGAGGAATTCCAATATCAAAGTCCCTCAACGTTCGATTAGATGAAAAGACGGGAATAGTTCATACCTGCCCCGGTTCTGCGGTTACGAAATCACTATTCAGATACAGCTCTTACATACATCAATCAGTTTAAAATTTAAAATAAATAATATGAGATATTTCTATTGTATATTGTTAAATGTTAAAATAAATACGTTTTATATATTATTTGCATTTACAATAAAGGTAAAATGATTGTCATGAGTAATAAAATGGCAAATTTCTGGTCAATTGTTTAATCTGGTTACTAATTCTATAGATCTAATTAATTAACTCTTCTTGATTAATTCCAATTTGAGTATTGGTCTTACTAGTAAACTTTGTTCTTTATTCTTCTCCAGCAGCGACAGAGAGTTGTGTTTCCCGTTGCTACAAATTCATTTGCATCCTAATTACAGCAACCTAGCGTTTTTGAGGAAACGAAACAGTATTGAAACTGAACTAAGGGAATGATATTGTGATCAATGGTTGGTTCCATAAACTTTCCTTGTGTTTAGAAATGCACTTATTGAACCCATGATTTGCAATTTTCCACTGGAATAACATTGAGACGTTTGACACCAAACACACTTTTGAAAGAATAACATTTTATTTTAATCATATCATTACTTCAGTGGAAAATAGAAAACAAAGTCAAAAGTTCTAATAACTGCAATATACTAATATAGTATTCAAAAAATTGCCTGACTAACAAAGCGGTTACTGTTCGCATTATTTCGATTCATGTATAAAGACTATTAACGTTTCAATAATCATAGCTGAATAATAATAGCAATGATCATAACAATAATAACAACAAAAGCGAAAATAGCGATAACAGTTCCTACGATTTCCTATATGATTGCGGTTAAGCGCCTTAATTATTCGAACTCACGTGTTGAACAACGGCACAACATCCGATATAGTTAAATTCACAATATTAACGAATGAAACAAAACATCGAATAAAATTGTGTTTTGAGCACCGAGGAGAAAAGCGGTTTCTCTCTTTTATTTATACGCGGTATCGTCATTTAGCGCTGTTTAATGACTCGCATTAATTTTAATTTTTTTAAGTTATGGGATACTAATAACATAGTAATTTACGGTATGAAGCTACGTATTCATATCCATGCGTTAATATGTGTGTTCATAGACGTGTATGTGCACGTGTGTTAATATATACGTGTGTTCATGTGTTGGATATCTTTAAAATCTGACTGCAATATACGTCATGCTGACGAACAGCATGCCCGAGTAATTAATTATTAGGTTTCAATCGGCCGCCATGACTGGACAGTTTGTGCCGTTGCCGTGGTAACCGTGACAGAGGCTACACCTACTGGTTACCTGCCGTACCAGAGCACCACTGGAGCGACCTAGCTCTAACATCGGACCCGTCGGTCAGGACACCTACACGACCTGATTACTAATTTATGTCGCATATATTCCTCTTAGACGACTGACGACGAACTCGTATATGACGATCGCATTTAAATTGGAAAGGAGTTCGTATAATAACAACAAGCGTATACCAATGTTTATAATTTAAAAATATCAGAGTATCACAGTTGATCGCAAAAATTACAACAATAAGTATATAAATTAATGCTTCCGCCACAGGATAAAGTAATGATCGTTCCTTATTGTTGTTGTAAATGGTAAAAACTTCTCTCATTGATACATCATACTTTATCATATATATTCATGCAAAATTTCTATAGTGCCATATAAACTTTTGAACAGAATATTTGATTTTCTTAATATTTTGCCGCAAAATATGCAGCAAGTTAATGCTGAAGTACAAAGAAACACAAATACAAGAAAAAATTACAAACAGCGAAATTATTCTTTCTAAATCTAGTAGTGAGTGTTAGATCCTCTATTCAAAATAACTTCAAGCGTTCAGGTCTTTATGCTGTCTATGTTGTTAATGAACTTAGATCAATGTTGAAATGAGAATATCATTCGAACAAATTTATTGTTATAGCAGATTTTAGTTCTTTGAAGCTTTCGTATTGTTTATTATTGGTATACACCTTTCTTAATAATACTCCTCGAAGATTTTCGATGGGATTCATATCGGGCGAGCGAGCAGGCCATTGTAATAAATTGATTTCCTTTTGATGAACCCACTCCTTTGTATGTCTGGAATTATGGATAGTCGTATTATCTTGCTGAAATATCCAGCGTCGGAAATTGTTTACCAGAGTCTATCAGAATTATTTCCAGAAGTTCTGTATCATAACCAGAATTCATTCGCGTAGAAATAAAACATGTAACTTCAGTGTTCTTGGGCAAATCGTGCCAATAATATTTGAAACCATCAGGACTGTCCAATTTAAATTTTTAATTATTCCACTTATGATCGCATTTCATATAATCTTGCGCAAATTTCAGTCTTGCCTGTTTTGAGGGCCACCGAAAACGTTTACTGCCGGATAAAATTTGCTGTACATGTCGGTTAGTTACCGATAAATTTAAGTTACATTTTATTTGTTGCGCGGTTACATTGCCAGAAAAGGCTAACCCAAGTATCGATTTGATTTTTAATTATTCCCCTTAAAACAATTTTTGCCGCGGCATTACCCAACTTAATGAAAATTGTGGATGAGATGATGGGATCGTCCTATTTTCTTAGATATGGCTCGGTTTGAAAACCCACCCACGAGAAGCAATGTACCTGTCGACATTTCTATTAACTGGTACGTATACTTCATATATTTAACAATAAATAAAGCTTTCAATACGTTTAGAGGTTTTTTTACACTAAAAGGTAATGTCTGATTTCGTAGGATGGGTATCTAACTCTGTCGAACTATAGAAATTTTGCTCATATTTATACATTTATATGGCAGGTACGTAGAGTAGGAGAAAAAAGTATCCGGACAGTGCGCGAAAGAAGGAGGCTTCTTACTCAAACCCCTACTTTATTGTGCTAGAGTGCATACAAATAATGTCTGTGCCACAGACAGTCCGTGTAGGTATACTAAGCCAATAAAGTACCCGTGCATTTTGAGTGGAGGGCGTCTTTCTTACATGCACTGGCAGGATACTTTTTTCTCCTGCTGTACGTACCTCCCCTACATATCTAGCAGTTGTAATATTCATAAAATAACGTCCCTGCTATTTCTTTACATTCAGAAATGTAATTTTAGATAATTCCTAATTCATACCGACGCGAAATGTTTAGGAGAACTTCAAAATTAGATGGAGCTATAGACATTTTTCTGAGTGTAGATCTGTATATACAAAGCGGAGCTTTGTTCGCGCAGACTATAAGATTTGTACAGTTCTTTTATAAAAGTATTATTTCCCATACAGACTTCGCCATTCTTTCAAAGGTTAAATTTTAAACCGCCGGAAAACGTGTTTTATTATTTGTATTAAACAGCATTAATATCAAGTTTCAAGTAAATTTCACAATAAAAATATTATTTTCCGTGCAATTAATAAAAACCGCGAAGAACTTGCTTAATCGATTTTGTCAAAAAGTATTCATATCAAATTTCAAATAAATGTGACTATAAAAATATGATATTTAATTTTGTCATATACAAATTTTGCACTCCCCTTTACCCCGTTAGGAGTTCAATTTAAAATAACGATGCAACATGTGTTCCATTAATTGTGTTAGAAAGCAGTTTCAGTTATTGGTATTCATGAAAATTTTGTAGGAGTTTCCTTTGGTTCAGATCCAAAGCTATCCTTGCCAGAGCTTTCCAGTTGCAGTTCCAGTTATCGTTTAGAGCTTGCATGTATATAAAAGGGACGTGCTGTTTAACTTGCTGGATGTTTTGAGGTAACTTTTCAATAGATAAAATAAATAAATCCAGCGACCATAACGTGTGGGTAGTCTATTAGTAGTGGACAAATCAAACAGATACCATTGCTTTCAGTGAGTTCAAGATGAGAAATTTAGGAAGAAACCACTAAGAATGTGAATATTCTGGCCAAGGCAATAAGTGTTCACTGAACTCCTTGTAAAATAATCCACCGTTAATGTGTATTGATTTGAGATCCTGGATGCGGTCTACCTTAGAACTCAACTTTGAAATGTATACCTTAATATATTAATACAGGAGATAGGAATCTTCCTTCTGCCGAATAACATTGTACAAACCTCACTGTTTCAATTTCGTCTCTAGTAATTATTTTGGCCACGACCTTAGTAGTTTATTTATTTGTTATATAAATTAAAATGACTTTTATAACAATTTCAAACTTAATAATAATAATTTTAATATAGACGTAAATACACACTAAATTTATAATTTATTCTGTGTAGGAAATGTCTCGAAGAAGCAAAAATTGAGGCTTGTATACTAAATTTTGTGACGGCATTGCCTTCATACATTGCGATACAGACCCCTCACCCCTTCGCTTCTTGGCCACAACAGCCAAAATGATGAACGTCAACCGGAAATATTTATACTACAACTTATTGCCGCTAGATATCCTTATAACCTAAAAACTGCACCCATTTGCCATTAAATACGTGTGTATTCTAAGGGTACTAAAAACATGAAGGGGAAATATAAGACCTATATATAACGCGTACTTTCCTCTAGCAAAGTCTTCATCGTATGATTATGTGTGGGAAAATCTCCCTGGTCTGAGACACTCCAAGATCTTCCTTGGAAGTTACATCAAGCACAGAGCAAAAACTTTGCTAAACTAAGCGGAAATTGCATCCTCAGAGGTTTCCTCACAGGGCATTGTTATCTTGGTTAACACATGACAAGGATAGGTCTAGAGCAGAATAGCGACTGCATATTCTACGGGGTTTAGGATGAAAATCCGGAACACCCGACATCTTAATGCATCGCCATCATGCAAACCCGAGTCAACTATCTCGGCAAAGACGTCATAGACGAAGAAGAAATACCTTCTCTGAAACCATCACAGCTATTGCAGTTTATTGAAGCTCTTAGACTGGTTGGGGAGCTTTGAGAGCGACCATATCCCAGCAGCTTACAGCTCATGCACGAGGACACTATAAATTCATAGGTCGCAGCGCAATATCACGCTTACTTAAATCTAAATCTAATGATTATGTGTATTCTGTATAAAACTTTTAGTCAAAAGCAGATTGTCAACAATACAGAAATACTACAGCTGATATATAGAATATGTTTGATGGATGTGCTACAAATCAGAAAATGCTACACAAACTAGTCGACAGTAGAATAGCACACCTACCAAAACAAAAAACTGAACAAATCTGGGCATGACAGGATTGTCAAAGACAGTAGCGATGATTTTGCCGCGAAAAATAAAGAACATTCGATATGGTATCGATATACGTAATAAGATAATATGGTAGGTACTGTTGGGTTTTGATGGAGTTGGGAAGAAGTTTTTTGTTTCTAGCTACAATCACTAAATGAAGCAATTATGCTACCTACAATAATTTTATGCAAAAAACGCAATCACTAGTTGAAGCTCCAAGGTCATATGACACTTTTGCCTAGAAAGCTGTAACTAAGTAGTATAATGCTGAATAAAGAAAACATTGTAGGTCCTTAATTTGGAAACCTCTATGCAGAACTTATACTCCAATTTTGATTTGATCAGAATACCATGCTTTCCAATCGATTGAACACAGTGAATGAATTCTTCCATCAGGCACCTTGTCTTAATGTGGAATCCATTTTCTAAATAATTTAAAGCAAAGGGGTAAGAGTCACCACAAAGTTATTTTAGAAAAAGATACATATGTGATGTTCTACAACTTGGGATAGCTTTCCTATACGATTCTGAAAGCAGAAACTGAGAAAATCCACATTGAAAAATAAAGATTCAAGGAACAGAAGTTGATACAAATTCTAGAAGGCAAAATCGGATGCGAATTGGAAGTAGAAACTGCAATTAAAAAGGGCAGTCCACAAATGGTTTCAGCATGTTACAGGAATGAAGAAAGATAGACAAGTAAGCTTTTTGGAATGAAGAAATAAATAATATTAGAGATATTTCAACATAAATACTAGATAATATATACAGAATTACCAAGCTCAAAATATTAATTGCAGACAATATTAATACCTCACGATATTAAGTTTGAATAGCTAGAGCAACTTAATTTGAGCGCTTAATAACATTTCCTCATACTTTACGTTACTTGAAAATACTTTAGTCATCCTGCATTCAATAAAAGTACAGTAAAATTTAATTATAAACAAATTCCTCTCAGTCTATGCGTCAAAACATACTAGAATGCTTAGGTATTCGAAGTATTTCATTCTTTTCAAATCGATCTCTCCTCTCTTAACAACGGCAATGCGTACTGCTGCGTTAATACGATATTCCCATTAATAAATCTCAGCTTCCCGTCTGAACGTAGCAACACCTTGAGCCACCGGCATTTAATCTTCACCCCGACGGCGTGTTTAATATTATCTATTATTGAATCCTCCCGTTGATCGCATTCAATGACTTCAGACCAATTTCGTCATCGAATATTGCTAGATAATGTATTAAAGGGAACAGTGAACACCTAAAGAAATACGGGGGACATTATTACGGCAACAGGTATAGTACAATTTATAAAGTATTATACAAACCATGTATTTGTAATATATGACAATTTGCAGAATCGTCATTAGAACGTAAAAGCTTTTTGTACTGTATAGGTAACCAATAAAAGATAAGATTTTAACGAATTTTTAAAGTAGATCGATAAGTAGACCATGTTAATAAACTGAATTTTTTCTCTGTGGAAAGGACGAATCACCCCCTTAGTAATGTGTGCTTAACGTACACATTTATCTAATTTTTAAGAAATCTGTCTAAAACTCGTTTAAAAACCAAAAAGAACTACTTGAAGAGCGCTACTATGACAGTTACTTGAACGCTTACCCTTCCTATCAGGTTTTATAACATCCTTCGTCTAATCTTCAGCTGCAATATCAATATCCTGTGACGAAAAAAGTAACAGGCGTTAAGGCAGAAGTTCTCACATCTTACTCCGCCGGTACGGAGCTTTACTGCGAAGCCCGTCTCCGGGGAGATGTAGTGAGATAACATAGTGATGAGCACGAATAAACACCCTCGCTAATCTCACATTGATTACATACGCAATATTAGATAACACTTCCCCGTGCCCAAAATCACCCTACTTCATGCAGACTATGTCCCATGTATACCTACAGGAGCAGGGTTGTCCCACACCCCCATCCTCGACGATTTAGTGGATCTTGCACCTTGCTTACTCGCACATCGTATCCAATTGCGCATACGGAATATAAATATGGGCACTATAAAATCTGGAGCGAAATATCCCCTCTGGTTTATGTACGTGTACAAGCGCTTGATTAAGGCACACCTTTGGGAACGCTTCGTTTTCGCAATGACTTGTTTACATTGAACTGAGACAAGTTAATTATTCGGCAGAGGAGATAGTGAATGTTGTACATTGTCGGTATGTCAAAGATACTTTTATTATTTGACTTCCAAATATTCATTTGATTAAAATTTACTCAAAATAAGAAATAAATTGTTATCATTTAACATTTGAATTGCGCTCGTACCTATACACTATCCTTGTTTTTTAATAAGAGGGACAAAATTTAAAATCGTCCGCCAAAGTATAGGCTTATGACAGGTTAGTTGCCAGTCATGTTTACACTGCTCAAATTTGCCAATTTTAGTGCCGCCATATTGCAAATACAGCTGTTGAGTAAATACTTTTGTAAAATATTTTTTTTGTGTTCCTACGGTATTCAAGCAATAAAATTAGTTTTTTTAACACTGTTTGCTTATGATAATGAATTCACAGCCTAGTACAAGTGGATTATTAACAGCGCTTCCAAAAAAAACATGCTACCTTGGGACATGGACATTTGTTGGTACAGGAAAAGCAAGCTATATTAAACATGTATAAGAAAATTATTGGTGGTTGTCCTAGAAGAAAAAGGACACAGATAGCACTGCAAATATCAAACATTTTAGGTAGTATACTGAAATAAGCGTACTTCTGTGTATTTATATTCCATAACGCGAATAGGAGTTTCAAGAACAAGTGTTTACCGAATAATTCCTGAATATAAAACCAAAGAGCTAATTTCACCACCATCAGAACGATTAGGGAGGAAATCAGTGCTATCTACATTTGACGATACTGTTAAGTACTTCATGAGACAAATAGTACATAGTTTCTTTTACGATGGAAAACTTCGTACACTAAACAGGATTTTAATTAAATTAAAGTAAGATGACAATATACCTCAAATGGGTCGTTCTACTTTATATAAATTAATGAGAATGCTTAATTTTAAGTAAGTTTTGATATTAAATTATTTAAATGTTTTATATACTATTTATTTGTAGGTTTTTAAGACGTAATCGCGAAAGTATGCTACTTGAACGTGAAGACATTGTTTTATGGAGACGAAGATATTTATCTTCGATTAAAAAAGTATAGAACTGAACAACGTCCAACATATTATTTAGATGAAACTTGGCTTAATGAAGGAAACACAAAAGCAAAAGTGTGGGTAGTTATTGATGTTACAATACGCAGACAAGCATTTATAGAGTGTGTAACAACGGGTCTGAAAAATCCTGTTGGTAAAGGTAGAAGCTTAATTATTTTACATATTGGTTCGAAAAATGGTTTTGTTGACGATGGCTTGTTGGTATTTGAGGGAAGAAAAGCAGCTGATTACCACGATAAAATGGATGCAGATGTTTTTGAGAAAACAAAAATTGCCTGAGAATAGTGTGATTGTAATGGATCCTCCATGCATCCTACCATAGCAGGAAGAAAGAAAAAATACCATAAACATAAAAACATATTGTCTATACTATTATTGTATTTCTTTACTTAAATATCAATAAACATAACATAAAGGCATAAACTACTACCATTACTTTTTTATGAATGTGATCTGTTCATGAAGTTAAGTAGTAAATATATATTTAAGTAGTAAGTTCATATATTATACTGGTATATCACTTCATTGTATCTATCATTTAAATTTACCGCCAAAATTTTCAGTTATTAAATTTACCTAATGTGATGTGGGCTGAAGCGTTTTGTCCCTCTTATTAAAAAACAGAGTATAGTAAACTCTGCACTGACTAACAATAAGCACCAAAACGCATATAAACTATGATAACTGAGACAGACACTTCGTTGGTTACTTAAATCAAATATAAAATAAAATTTATTATGAATTAAAATTTTATCTACTGAAATGTCAAAACAAATACTTAAAACGTTGTAAAGATACAGACACAACTTCATAAAATGTTGAGAATATCTGGGTTTAGTGTATCAATTTGGATTGATATTGTTATCATTTTTGAGTAAAATTATGTTAAGAAATGATTGATTTTTATTTCATATGTCAATTGTAATCTGTTGTGGTTAATAGTAAATAATTGCTCCTGCTCATTCTTTGGTATTAGGCAGTCGTTGTTTTTATAGATACGTAATTCGGTTTTTCCCCGCAACACCTAACAAATGGTTTGCTAAATATTTATATGCGAGACACTATTGGTCCTACGGTGTTTTTATTTTTCTGCAGTTTAGATTAACCACAGATTTTTGGTGGTTGGGTATTATTTAGTTTGAATGAATGAACCTGGTAATTAAATCGTTGTTTTTTTTCTATGCTTTGTCAATTGCTGCCGTTTAGCATTTCTTGCGTTCTTTTATCAAAGTCATTGGTGTTGATAAGAATAATCTTACTGCCTTTCTCCACTCTTAAAATAGTTATTTGAGAGTTATTTTTAATAACATTATTTATTGCAGGGAATTGTTAGTGAAGACATTGTAAATATGGAAGTCATTGTTATTCTAATATGATATTGCAAATTATATCTAATTAATTCAAAGAAATAGGTTAGTAGTAATAAAAGCAAAGCGCATTTGTAAATGAATGAAACTTTCTAAATTACTTCAATTTCATCTCTTAGTTCTATATTAACTGAAAAAAGTCAGGTAATGTAAAATGGTATATTCTGATGATCATAAACCAACTCATGACGGAATGCTTCATACTCATATAAAATACTCATACTTCAAGATACTTAACCAAGCAGTAAAGTTTAAATCTGTTTTGGACATTAAAAGTTTATTTCACTGCTTGAATGAGGCCTAAAATACTACTTTCAAAATTGAATCATTGTAACGAAAGATAATCTTAATTAATCATTGCTGCAGTTAAGGGTGGTGCAGTTGGTATAGAGTAGACTAACTAGTGCTACTAGTATCGACTTAAATTTGTGAGCAAGTGAGATCATTTTAGCGTGTGCGATAAAGAGGGTATGCAGAGTACATAGAATATATACATAGAGGAGCGAATACTGATTTTAAAATTTTCTTTGACGTAGTGCAATGGTGAATCAATTATTCACGAGTACAAGTTTCGTAATACTTGCTGGCGATTTTCATATAATTTGTGGTTAACATTGAGGAAATACTAATTACTGAATTTTTCGATAGGCAGCACGTATAAGCAACTATTTACTAGTAGTCTAGATGATTTTAAAACCAGCACTGCACACAACTGTATTGGTATTAATCAGTTTTATAAGTTTATAACCTCTAATATAAAGAATTATTTTAGAATTTCTGTCCTCTAAAAGATCTTTCGGGCTTAAAGGCTTAGATATGATAACGCGATAAGTAAATCGTACAAATGTGATTACTGAAGTCACAAAAAAATGTATCCTACAGGATGATACAGCTATTCATAGTTCTGATGATAACACCATTACCAATTTTAATTTCGTTGCAGTTGAATGTAATGGCTTTTTTGCAAGCACATCACATAAAATTTCAAATCAAACTCCTATAATAGTTTTGCTCCTTCTCATTAAACTTATGAGCTAATCATTTCAGATCAAAATTATCAAAAATCATTAAAACTTACATAAGTAAGACCGATATATTAAAACAGTAACAAAAATGTGTCCAGAATTACCGGCCCGAATCTGAGATTGGATAACTGGGGTGTTTGCAATTTATGAATTTTTAAATTACTTTTAAAGCAACCGAAAATAAGTATTTTCCCATTGCAAAATGTAACTGTAATCATACATTTGATTGTGTCGCTACAAATGAAGAATCCTGCAGTTGTAGTAACACAGGGGGATTTCGTATATTTTAATATATGTACAAGCGTGTTGCGAACAACCAGGCATAACTGTCATATGTAGACATGCTGCTATTCCAATTGACAAAATTTATTCATTTTATTTTTCTACTATTAACATCCAACCCCTAGAAGTAGTACTAACAGTTTCTTTATAATTTATATTCCTCAACAAATAATATGATCAATGCAAGTAACCAATTAATATACGACCGCTATTCGGGTTGCTACTTTTAATGCATTTAATAATAGTAAGTGATCAAATTTGAGAAATAAAATATTGGCAATGTAATATACTAATTAGTAACTTTTCGAAGACATTTTCGAAATGCATTATTAGAGGATTTTTTGTTATATAAATCTCCATCTACACGTATTAGTGGAGCGATATCTGTAGCAATAGGACCAATGACTATGACTGACAAAATTAAAGCAACTGTACTGTGTGTATTAAGAACATTGGTACAAACTGTTCTGGTAGTCACTTAATGATCCATAAGCAGACACTTCCTGCTAATATCGTTTAAAATAATCTCTGAGGACATATGTATATGTATGTATATCATCTACAGAAACCAGACAATTATCTCGAGGACAACATATTACCAGTATTTTTTGTGTTTAAAATTGCTTATTTAAGCAACATTGGTCAACAAATCTATTTTAATACTTCAGGTCAATCAAGCATATACTGCTCTCAGAACATTCCTACTTTCAAATTAATGATCAGGAACAATTTTGGGTAGCTTGTGTACGCTCCAGCGAATGCGATTGATTCAAGCGAAAGTTGCTGCTAAAGCTTGATTGTTGGTATTAGTTATAAATCCAAATAGTACGTCATTGTGTTTAAAACTGTTTATACTGCAATATTTTGATGCATAGTATTTGCAATACGGAGTTATTACATATTTGCTAGAAAACATTTAATATCCTTGATCTCTTTATGAGAAGTTCAAGAGTTACATAAAAAAAGCAAAATATTCAGTTGTTTAAATATGGCACTTATATACACTAAGAGAACTACACAAAATATTACGCATTGTAAACGCAATAACACTTGAAATAGCAGCATTACCATTTCATAACAATATTTAAATAAGATACAAACCAAAACAATGCAGACTGTTTAACAATAAAAGCCGTATTAGCGAAAACGCTGCACTTTTGCGATGTATTTTCACAGAATTAACTAAAATGTGCACACATCATTGGTATAAACTCCCCACAGACTAAATACTTAACTATCGCCGAATGAAATGATTGCGTGAGTTGCAGCAACATCGCATTCAGATTGCAGAGCGGACTAATGCGATTTGATTTGACACTAATCCCGTTATCGAATTTGCCACCCCACGCATCATTGTGAATTGAATTATATTAAATAGCATATGCCGGTGATCTAGTCGGAATTCGTTTATCTCTCCCCGGGGCTGCCGCTCAAATGAATTTATAAATTATTTAAATTAATCCTTGATTGAAAGTTTGCGTTGGTAGACAACAGTTTTATATATGAGTTATCTTGTCATCTACAGTACGTATAATATAGTCTATATTTCAGAACTGAAGTGAGAAAATTTAAGTAGGACGTTACGCAAGACTTTTGTGAAATTTGTAGGAATTTAAAAAACTTCAACAAAGATATTTGGAGTTAAAATGTTATTATTCCGTTATTATGGATCAGGTTACTCGAAATATGATTCTACTTCTCCAGGGTTTAATGTATATCCTAGAAACTACCATCACCAGGTATACTACAATTTATAAGCTTACACAATTTTAGTACATTAACTAACTAAATCAAAAGCTTTTATAAAATAAAAATATCAAAAACAAATTCCCAAAGAGCATACCTCAACCATTTGCAGTTTGTTTCCATACAATGTGCTAAATTATTTTCAGAAGTTCTGAGGTTGAACTATAAGTGCAAAATAATCAAATACACTTGTGAAATAAGTAGTGTTACAAACAAAATCAGCAAACTAATAATATTCAGCGACAATCTGTGAGGAATTAGTTAGAAAATCATTGTAGTGAATATTCACAGGTCGCTTTTTTTCCCCCAAACTTACATAAAATTTTAGATAGACTACAAGAGATTCTCTTAAACCTAGTGGCAGAAAATATATATTTACAAAATACTAATCAGCAATGACTTCAATATAGACCTGAATAAACAAGATGCTACAAGAAACCAATCTGAGGATACCATCCAAACATACAACCTTGTACCATTCATCAATCAAGCAACAAGAAGAAATTTAGATATAATTCTAAGTATTCTGAGTATTCACATGTAATACAATTACATCCACACTGTCAGAGAATTACACTAGAGACAGAAATTAATATTAAGTGTAACCCCCGCGAACATGAGAAACAGTCTTTTTCTGAGGCAAGCCTTCATTCATGAAGAAGTGCTATGAGAAACAAATTGGACTGTTCAAATATATGATGATGCCAGAATAGGTTATGAGATGTTTGCACGTATGCTGATAGTAAAAATTCGAAACTAGTAGTTAGAAGACTCAAAAAAAGGGTCTTCATTAACTGAATACTGATGTCTAACGATAAATAATAATAAAGTGAAATAGCAAAGGGGATAAACTAAGTCGACAGTTTAACAGCAACAACATAAGCAGTTTGAACACAACATGATAGCCTGTAAGTAGATGAATAGGTACGTACTTTATATATACAGGGTGTTTCAAAAAGATGTGGCAATATTAAAGGGGGTGATTTTCCAGGTCATTTTGTACAAAAAAGTTCCTATAAATATAGGTCCGCAAACGCTTCGTTACCGATCTACAGCGTGTTGAAGTTTAGTTTAAAAAACAGTAAAAATTAGATTTTTCCAAAACGACTTGAGATATCATAATGAAATTTTAGGCGTGTTAATAGCTGTGGGAGACACATACTTTGCAATACAACTCGATGTTTTAGTCGTACCAGTGGCGCGCGTATTGGCACGTCACAGGCTATCATTCAAGAAAAAAATAGGACGCCGCTGATTTCTCTAAAAATAAAAATATGTTTTTATTCTTTGTTCAATTGTGAAGAAAAAAGCTATCTCCCACACGCCTAAAATTTCATTATGAGATCTCAAGCCGTTTTGGAAAAATCTAATTTTTACTGTTCTTTTTTTAAATTAAACTTCAACACGCTGTAGAACGGTAACGAAGCATTTGCGGACCTATGTTTATAGGAACTTTTTTGTATAAAATGACCTGGACAATCACCCCCTTTAATATTACCGCATCTTTTTTAAACACCCTGGATATAATATACAGCTCTTCATCTCTATGTTCCCTCAGAGGAGTACATTAGAGTGAGGAGTCATGTTAATTCTAGACAGCTGATAGCAAGACGATTCGAATAAATATTGTACTGTTAAGAAGAACTAATGCAACTGTCATGGTGAGGTTTCTGTTAAACTTTTGCGAGGAGAAATTGGAACTCTGCTATCTACTATACCGATAGACCACCATACCATAGAAAATATTGCATTCTCTAGGATGACTTACAATTAGTTCATACTCAAATACCATATCATCAAAAATGCGCAAATTGGATTCACTAACGGTGTCTCTACAACTAGAGCTATCTTCCAGCTCCCGAAGGAGGTGGTTGCCATATTGATAAAACTGAACTGGGTTTTGGGGGTATAACATTAAAACGGCTAATACTCTATGAAAAAAATAGGAATAAAAAAAAAAATAAATTGTTGCAAATGATACAAAGGGACGTAGGATATCTCCGAGCAAGGAGTTAGTAAAGTTTAGAGTACCACAAGAGTCCATGCTCGGTCTTTTAATTTTTGCGCTATATGAACGATCTGCTTTGCGCGGTGGAATACCCTACAATTTTGTTTACGGATGATATAATCTGGTGGTAGATCACCATAATAATGACAAATGATTTAATGCTATATAGCATAAATTAATTATGCTATAATGTGCTAAAAACACATTATTGTACTCGTATTTGCAGAAATCCGCCTTTGAGGATTTTGCTACATTTCTTGATGTAAAACTCTACTTGGTATTATCATGGAAGCCATATTTGAACGAACTCTTTGCAAAATTATTTAGTTTCTGCTACTCCCTCGAGTTTTCTCGGAGTACTATTGCTGTGGAACCCCTCTGTTTATTTTTCGCATACGTTTAATTACAATTGTAATATGCAATTCACTGGAGTTATCTAGAGCATTTGTCCACAAAAGAAGGATTGAGTAGCGTTAGTAGTGAGATATAGAGACATGTGTGGATGTATTCAGAACTACTGAAGTATCTGCCTTGCCATCTTTATGTGGACAACATATTGGAACATGCTTTGTTTAGAAGAACTCACTGTAACAAAGTATTTGTGGTACATGAAACTAATTACAATCACAATACGCACAGTATTTGTAACTTTCTTTTAGTACTATCTCAAACACATTTAACGCTGATCCCAAAAAATACCCATCCACCAATGCATAAAAATTTATAACTGCTTACCTGTGGCAGCAAAGAACCTACCTAAATGGCACAATTTAAATGGTTTACTGAACGAGATTTGTATACTATTGATCGGTTTTGCGAAAGTGCAGTACAGTATGTTGTGATATTGAGCAATAAATAGGCTCTTCTAAATTATTCTAAATAAGTTAAGTAACACCGCTTAAATACACTTTTCATCGAAGTTTCCCTAGTACTTAGTGGGGTATAACCTTCAATGAAAGCACAGAATTCACAATTAGCAAATGTAGTACATTCACATCTTTAAGAAAGGTGACAACAATTCTTTGAAAACCAATTTACGGTGTCCTAACGAACTAAATATCTGAGTACAGTATTATAATTAATGTCTCCTCCTATGTTAGACTATTCTATAAAGTTGTCATCAGACATTGCCAAAATTTATCAAATCATTGTCAATAAACATTTAAGTATTCAGTAATATATAACTACAAAATTAAACCACTAACACAGGTCGTTCTGGTTTTTTTTTGCCAGCAAGTAATGAAAAGTTGGAGCAGAGTTAACTTTATCTTGGCATGTGCTAGAAATGTTGGAAAAGTTTTATCTCGCAAATCACATCATCAAGTGTTGAAATTGGTAGTAGTGATTACCGATTGTTAATATTAAACTATATGATTTATTAAATAGCATCAGACAAGGTGTTATCCTTCGTCATGAATAATGGTGCCATATTTGTACGACATACATAGCGAGAGATATTTCGAGCGTTATAGGACTTGCAATCAATAGCTCGTCGTAGGTATGAAACTATCTTTGAATTGCAAATTAGAATGCAGTCATATCGTGTATAAATATTCTACAATCGGTGAGCTCGCTTAACCGTCCAACGGTGAATACAGTGCGTAAATGTTTTCTTATAACTTAAATTAAATACAAAATTGCATGCGTACGCTGCTGGCATGTGGATCGAATGTGCCACATCTAGTCATGAATTACAGTTAGGAGATTAATGTTACAATTAATTTAGATTAATTATTGTTTATTTTTACAAATTTCAATTTTGTTATATACTAGGATAATATAGTTATGATACTTTATATATCTGCACTTATAAACTAATTTCGCCATATTAACTTCGTTTATAGATATTACATGTCTTCACAATTCCCAGTTATTATGCGTTTATGCTGAACAACGAAGCCAAAGTATTGATTCAAAAATAAAAAGTTTCCTAAAATGATTAATTACAATCCCCGTCCACCGTTTCTACGTTGTACATATCAAACTTAATAGCAATTCATTTATCTTGATGATGGAAAATCTGAATCTTCTTCTTGTACTAGTACCGTACAAAATTCAACATCCAACCCCTATGTTATGCCATATGTATAGCGGACGGTGCAGCGATATCGAAATCGAACGGGACTCACGCAATGTGCTTGCATTTGATAGCATTTCGATTAATATGAGAGAGAGCATGTGAAGCTCGTTTGGATGATGAGATATGAGATCGCATATTCAGCAGTTTATCACTGCTTGGATCCGTCCAATTCATTATCTTGATTATTTACGAGGGACCATTGTAATAACCAGCCAACCTGGATCGTATCGTGAGCGAGGTACAGCGTGTGTTGTATGTATTTAATGTTAGTGCCCTCGAGGTATAATCTTTTTGAACGACTTCTTTTGTGTAATATTTTGCTACAAACAAACTAATAACGATTCTCCTATTTTGTGTGATTTTAAAAGCCCAATTAGAAGTAAGAATGATTTGTTTTTGCTGTATGACACAATTTACGGTGTCCTAACGAACTAAATATCTGAGTACAGGCTATATTATAATTAATGTCTGCTCCTATGTTAGAAAATATACCCAAATTGCCTTTAGAAGAAGTAATAAAGAATGCTTAGAGAAAACATCTATCATAGAATGCTTAGAGAAAACATCTATACATATATGTACATATGTATATATGTATAGTACAAATACGAAGTCGCATGAATATGTACGAGTTTATACGTTGAGAAATAATCAGTTATTTGCCAGTTCTTATGTATATTTAACTTCCGTGGAATATTTTATTTTTATTCATAATTTAAACAAATTATCAGTCTGTTCATTAAATGAGCAGAAGCATAATTTTCTATTTACGCTCTTCCATTTACGGCTCTAAAATGCCACTTGATTCACACATAATTTTGAAAGAAAAGCTTCTAACCTTGGTAAAGATATGCTTAGGCATTGATAACCAAATAAATAAGTCTATATTTAATTGTTATTATCCATCTATCATTTAAAAATGATTGTGTGTAATAATCCTGTCAATAAGTTATCCAATTATTTGGTTTAATTTGTAATCAATCCATTTTGGTAGGTATTTACTAACAAGGTATGATCCGGGTACTGTAGACTCAATCGAAATAGAAATTGCTTCATTATAAATTACACAGACATTAATTGCTGTGGATGTCTGCTTGTATTTTTGTATCTGATAGCACGTAGACATCTATACATATATATAGAGCGTTGCAGAAGCTGTGTGCAAGCGGCAGCAAGCAGTGTCCGGTAGGTAGTAGATCCACGGTTAATGTAATTTATCATCTTGCGACTCTTTTCACATCAACGAGAGTAGCGCGGCCAGCGAGCCCCCATCATTTGTCTTCTCTCACCTGTCACGGTTCCGACCAGCGCTTTGTATCGGTTACACTTCTGCTCGGCGCGCTTTTTGGAAAGTAACGCTTATGATTTATTATAATTTTTAACCCTTCTGGCCATTTTGTTAGATAAAATTAATGTATTTTGCATACGTCGGCTCTAATGCAGTTTCGTTTCCTGCGCGAAGGCAAAAGGAATTTTCTTAAGAAATTAATACATCAGAGCACGCTCCCTTTCTTACATTGAAATGTTATTTGTACAAATTTTGCTCTATCACAGCTGTTAGTTAATGTTGCTTTTGTTATACGGTACGATTTTGCTTCCTAAGGTGCATTATTTGATATAGAATGACTAATTGACAATAGAAACTCAATATAAATTTGCAGTTTGTCACTTACAGTACTATAAAAGAGAAAAAGGATATTGTTGTTTGATTAACTTTTGTAACCATAAACTAAAATTGTTAAAAATCAGCAGTCTTAGATTTAGTACGTTTCTTTACCACGCATGTAATCTGTGGAATTTTTAAGGGCATCTCTGTTTGGTTTCTAGTCAATAAAATTATTTACTTTATCGTATAATATTTCTTTGGAACATTTTAACTGCACTTGGGTTTTGGTCCATAAATATATTCTGGAGCAGCAAGAAAAAAAATATCCCTAGCATAGACTCTTTAAGCTAAATTAAAAGGATAGTATCTGCTTGTACTTTAAAATCTTATTTGTGGGTAAATATAATACTAAACTATCCACCTGTTAGTGTTCAAGCAAAATCTAATTAAATGCCAATACAACTTGGGTAAGCGGATATAAATAAGATATAAGTCCTTCATGTTATCAAACATATCCACTCCCTCCATAACTTAATTAATAAAGGTGGATTGTTCGATGTCACTACATTTCTAATGTTGTACAATCTTATAACTGTTCTATTGTCATTAGAAGTTTGCAATATCTGATTAGCGTCTGGGTTTTCCTTTATTTTAACTTTTCAGCGGAGCTTTGTGTGTATGCGTGGGTGGGTAACATTTTTCTACCCACTGAAGCCATTCTGAATGAATATTTATTTCTCTTTGAGGTATTTAATGTGATTCCCTTCTTTATGTTTTCCAGACGGAATAATTGTACGAATGGAATATTATTCCTGGCACTGAAATCTTTAGTGTTTTTGTTTTCCTAATGGTAATTTCCATTGTTTGCTTCAATACTTCTTTTCAAATATTATGCTGTGTCAGAGGTCGTTCGGCACATCATCTGCATGTGTGTTGTCACTACCTTCTGATGACAGAAGCACCAAGTACATTCTTTTTACAGCGGCCTATGATAGATTATACATTATTCATAATGCGAACTTAACCTTTTAAACCATTTAACAGTTCTTCTGCGTCCTGGCGATCAAACTATTTTCTGGAAATTAATAAAATTACAATGTTGTAACATTAAAATGTCATAATTGTAACCATATACCATCTAGGTGCGTACGGTATGATATATCACAAGATCACAGGTCCTTTTTGTACGACTTATAGAATTCAAACTTGGACAATAAACACTTGTAATACTTCTCACAAGGGAATTCAAATGTAAAAATACAATATTTTTCAAATCACATTATGAGAACTGTTGTGGAGAAGCTGTTAAGTAAAGTATTTGTAACATTGCTGGAAAATTAATATATCTATGTTATGACCTTTATGTACTTATCTTTAAATTTCTGAATTATTTCCAATTATAAGTCCATGAAACAGCAAATTAATTAAATACCAATTTATTCCAGAAGATATAAAATTATGTTTTCGTTAATAAGACTTCTTCAGTGGAAGAAATTGACATTTAATATGTGTCAATTCTGGACTAAGTTGGTATTCAATTAATTTGCTGTTTGATCTATAAGTGGAAACAATTCAGGAATTGAAAGATAAATTAAAAAATAAATTGCTGGAAAACTGAATATAACAACGTTACCTAATATTTTTTTAAAGAAAATCAAACAGTTAGAACTAATTCCTTATAAACCTTAGATAGTTGCTATTAATAATGTACTCTCAATCTTACTGTCTATCTATTCATGTTGAAGACATTCATATGTATATGTAATCCACATTATATTCCAAAATTAAATTGAAATCACATATAATTGCATCAGAATTAAAACTAATAAATTTTACTAGGTGGAAAAAGTAAACTTCGACATAAACAAATCAAATGGAACATATCTTGTTGGTTAAAACAATAACAAATAACGTCAGACAAACCCAAAACCAAACCAACAATCCTACTAAATATCGAAAATACAAGTCGCTGATTTTTATATATCACTGCACTCACCACAAAAAAATTATTTAGAATAAAATAGACGCCTTAATTAAAGCTGCCAAAATGACCAAATTTAGTGCCAAAAATATTTAATTTTTTAGAAATATTACGAGAACTGCGCATATAATACAAATAAATAACCGCTAAAGCACGTTCTTTGCACAGCCAAAGAAAATAAATAGTTTTGTTTCGTTTTTATCTTAAATTTCTGCAATGGATTGCTTTCGTAAAAGCATAACATAAAGTTATACCCGTTACATATAGAGAAAGAAATGAATTCTCTCATATAATGTCTCTGTTCTATTAATGTTCATATTAAGAGACCTTCCCATTTTGCAATCTAATTCTCAGTTACCTTTTTTGGGTTTCCTGTAGCCACTAATTTGTCGCTTTTTCTGCGCCATTTAAATCTGAAAATTCATAAGCTTTTCAACTGGAGAAGCGGATGAGGGAAGAGATTGTAGAGCAATTGACACTAATACGGTTGGGCAGTCATTTAAGTAGGAGCCTACGGAAAAATGTTTTAATACTCTGAACCACTGTTGTTCTGAAAAAGATCTTGAAAGAAGAAAATGTCAAACATAGATCGTCGAAGATACCATATTATAGTGTATAGCGACTTAATAGTAAATACCAGAGCAACAATTTTTTATATATGATGGGCGCTTAGCTGCATTGACCCCGTAAGCTGTATCGCTTGTATGGCTATCATGCGACTCTCGCGGTGTATAATTGTCTTCAAATGGCTTTGTGACAATATTAAACCGTCTTTTATAATACCGCGCTGTTAATCACTTTGCTCACAACAGCGAATGGTAAGTCGATTGGATTTCAATTCTCCGAGTAAAATGTCACCGTCTTTCCGGAGAATTGAAACTCGGCTCCTATTGTCCCACCACAACAATAGTTAGCCGCCTAACCACTGCGGTTGTCGGCCCAATAATTAATAACACTATTTCATAGTTTAAAGGTGTTGTAAAAATATAAAGTATAAAGTATGAATAAGGATATGGGAAAACCAAAACCCACAAAAATGTTGATATCAAATGTGGATATTTTCAGCATCTTTATCAAAAAGTACATCTATGTGAATATTTCGGTACAACTGTTAGGAATAAAAAGTGAAATAGGAAGAATGCTTTGAGGAAAGTTTATGAAGACCTGATAAATGGCAAAAGATGGACAGAAGACCAAAGATAGTAACTAAGAAGATGCATAAAATATTAAGCTTGCGCACCATGGTTTACACATTGATGTGGTTGATTTTGACTTTAAGTTATTTAAAATTTAAACTGATTAGTTTTAGTTTTAAACTTTTTCATATAAAACACCAGAAGATAGGATGATAGTTCGTCACAGCGTCTAAACAGGTATTTTAAATAGCAATTATAAATAATTGCCGTATAGACTACTTAATTAAAAATTAAGCTAGTAAAACTATCAATTCGATGCGTATCAAACATAACCCTAGTGTCTAGATTAATAAACGTATTCAAAGGCGTTCCCTCAACGTCTACCAGACATGCACAACATACCTCTTAAAGAAAAAAAAATGCGGAGATGAACATAGACGCACCGTTATTGTTATTGAACACGACTTTGAAATTTAAAATAATGACATTTGAATTTTGAAATGTTTAATAATGATATTGTCGGCACGCCGGTAATTTACTACACACAGAGAGCGAGCAATGGCGAATGATGAAAGTTTATAAGCTTAATCTCGCTTTCGAACGGGAAAAGAGTCGTATTATGCGAAGCGTACCGAGCTCTATATAATCGACAGTTAAAGGCGAAAATTGTACGGATTTCAATACAACACCGCCGGTGCTTATATTGCAGCACGTCGTGACTCGATGTGTCTAACTAATTAGGTAAACGTTATTTTCCCACCTTCCAAAGAACCGCTTTGAAATGCCGCTCGATTTTGTACATTACACTGTTAAATTCCTATACACCATGTTTAAAGAGTTGAACAACACATTGTACGGTCCCTATACCACGATAAATATACTAAAATATTAAGATATTATCCGGGAATAATTTTAGTATGGTTCACGTGCTTGAAATAACAGTTTAACGTATATAATTTCATGCTTGTTCGTTTTGTCTATTCTTAATAAAATCATTCCACTTAACACAATATACAAACGAAACAAATCATTCTTGCAGTAATATAATAAGTAAAACATCAGTATTTCGTGTATCAAAGTAAAAAAGTTTGTATATTTTTCTGCTCGTTCATAAAATTTTCGAGTTACGTGTAATCATAACGGATAGGCTCATTTTCTAACAGAACATATCTTCCCCAGAAATTCTATTAGAAATACAGTAACGTTAGGTAAGAGTTTTGCCATTTCCACCATTCTCACAGACTGGCACCCTTTAGGAATTCTAGGAAACAACACTAATAAACATTATTTCATCAACGTTTCATTATAAGCTTCATCAACTTCGGTGGTATGAGGTTTTGTATTCTTTTCAAGTACAGCATAGCCAGCAGGCTATGTTCAAGTATTACTGTCATTATCTTCGATTCTAAGCTGATAAAGGTGTCACTTTGATGTGGTTGATTGAGCCTCGGAAAGCAGGTCGGCCCCTTCTGTAGATGTATACAATGTCAGTAGTTGGGTTTACAATTAGCTCCACAGATCCATGCTATTTTTAGGGTCTATTAATTATTATTTGATTTTCAAAGTGCTGACTGTTAATGAAGTAGCACTCTTAGTAGTTTCATGGGCAATCTTATGAATCAGAAAAAAGTATGTTTCCATGAATTAATAACTACGGTTTTCTTGCTCATGTACTATCGTTGACAATTTTGAAATTTTTATTGAAAGAGAGTGCGATTATAGTTCTTATGGCTGCAACTTTTTCAGATCTAGTCCGAAAGTACTAAAAGCTTTCAGCACATATTGGAAAACATATGAAAGAAGATAGCAGAAAATAAATAAATTACTACAGATAAATATTGCTAATTGTTGCTATTAAAATAGCATGACTTACTAAGCACGCTCAGTTTATCTCAAGTAATTTTATATAACAATAGCGACATCGATTTAATAAGCACTGGGCAAATATTTAAAAATTATAGCATTCTACAATGTTATGTATAAGTTTTTGCACCCGTACATACGAATAGCGAGGTAAAGGTATACGTGTGTATATTCGTCAGCCATATTGTCAGGTGGTGGACACTGATTGATGAAAGTCAAGTGACGGGCTCAATATCCACGATGAAAATTAGGTGCCGCTGTATCGTACCAGGCGCTACTATTCTGCAAAAGGCCCGTTTTCGGTTCAGCTCATCGAAGTTAGTCTCCAGTGACATTAAGTTTATTACACTACGTTTCCTTTGTACATACTTCTGGTATTTTATTAAATATAAATTATAATTATATTTGTGGAAAATGTAATGTATGTTGTATCCTCCCACAAGCAATCTAGTGGATGTATCTGAAGAAAAACTAATATAATACAAAATGTGTGCTTGTGTGTTGTCCTGCACAAATCGTTATCATGTGCAGTGTATTTTTGCTATTAGGTAAGATTCTGCGTCACTTCCTTCGTGTTTAGGAAAGCGTATTATATTCTACAATTACTCTATCGAAAATTTATTTTCAGCCGCAAATGATGTAGATTAATAGTATAATATCTGAAACTGATAATGTTTGAATTGGAAAATATATGTAGTATTCATTTCAATTATCATTAAACACTGCCAGATTTGACAGACATCAGATTTCTTTTATTCCATTCTTTAATCGCCTAAATGAGGTTACAACAGGTTTCACGAATTGTTTGCATGGCAACATGCGATTTTTGCACAGTGGTATTGTCCAGCAAAACAAAACATCTTTGGACAATTCCCGCGTCGGTCCTCCATAATGTTCTCTGGTAGAGTGGTCAGTAACATCGATTCATAATTCCCAGTTATTGTTCCACCCTTATCCAGAAAATCAATCGTAATTACTCCACAGCTATCGCAAAAAACAGCAAGAACTTGTTAAGCAGATTTTTGAAGACAAAATTCCTTAGGCGTGGGCGAACCATAGTGCCTCCATTTCATCGATTGTTGCTTTGTTTCTGGGTCGTAGAAATATACTCAAGTTTCACCCACAAATATGAATCATTTTTAAACTGCATCATGCATCATTTTTAAACTGAGGACAGACCGAAGGTAATGCTTTCATCTTTGCACGCTTCTGTTCAACATTCAGACATTTGGAGATATATTTTGTAAACAGTTTTCTCATGTCCAAATCGATTTAAGCTCATCTCATCGGTGTTGGAAATTTGCGTCGGCGTTAACTTTTTTGTCATTTTCCTAAATTTATTCCGATACGTTTCTGCATCTACGTTGCTTGAGAGATTCTCCCGAAACAACTGACAATTTCCATCCAGTCACAATGCTTCCGCCTAGCAATCAAACCTATACTAGCACGCTCCAATTTTGCATTTGAGCTCAAAGCTTTTCCCTTTGGTGATCGGACCAATTATCAGAATGCCACTTCATGTTCGAATTAGATGTAAAAAACATAGATTAGGATTTGTTTTTTGCTTTTTTATTTGTCCATCGATTGCATTTTATTTTTGTCTCTTTTTAAATCGCAAGCTGTTTCTTCATCAACTTCATAACGCCTTTTTTTCATTGTCACAACACGTTTTCATTTTTCCTCTGTAATCTCAGAACTTCTGGCTCTGGATATCCACGCTGTTGGATAAAAGAACTGCCGACTAACGCTGAAACTAAACGGACAGCACTGCGACACAAAAACTTTGGTGTACCACCCACTGTGGTTTCGTTGGAAACGAGTGAATAAGAAAATAACACATTCCTGTAGCAGTTTATTTAATTATTTAAGAATATTTAAGTTTTCTAAGAAAACCAAATGAAACAATTGGCGTTCATCAGTTCGGCGTTTTTCAAAAGGCAACTATATCGCAGATTACAAGAGACTATTCGCCTCTAGCGTGGTTTTATATACATGTCAAGCTCCAGCGTTATTCCATATCGCTGTACCACCGACTCAGTATTATTTTAGCTGTCTTTTTCTTATTCCAGAAGAATACTCTGATCAAATAGGTGAAACCTCAGTTACCCAATATGCAGGTTTATTTTTTTTGTTTTATTTTCCTTTTCCCTTATTTTTAATTTATCTACTTCTTTAATCTTGTATTTTTTTTTCTGTATTTTCTATTATATTTAAAATTGATTTTTTATTGTATCTATACGTATTTCATAATTCGTATTGTCCGCCCAAAGTATTTTTTTACTAAATTGTTGTAAACATTGATGCAGAAACATTTCATTCAACGCTGTCGATGCGATATATGTTCTGCTGTAATATAGTTTTATTAAATCTCATTTTTTTAAGAAAATATTTTACAACAATTATATATATTTCGATTAAATATTTTGGGATGACAAACAAAAATAATTCTCTGAATAAAGACATTTCAAACAAACTTATTTACAAATTAGTCAAGTTTAAAGTCCTATTGCTATGGCTGCTACAATACATCTATGATAAATACGATACTATTTATTACCAGCATTAATCTTCCTCAAATAATTATAATAACAATTTCCTTGTGCATTCTGAGAATGGAGGAAGAATAATCTTACGGGTATATCAATCGAAAAGAAGTAACTGATGCGGGAAAAAGAAAGTTTTGTCATATGCGTGTTTACGTTCTGACGTTCTGAGAGAGAGCGAATGTGATTGATGAGAGGATTATTGAATTACGCGCCTCTGAGCGGAAGTAGCCGCCTTTTGTCTTGGGAGTGTCTACCAACCAGCTTCTCATTCGCTGCGACTCCCGCCTTCCCTACGGGAAGAAATGGAACAAGAACGTGCAACGACTTTTTGTACTTCCAGAGAAGTTACGCTGCTAATAGTCTTGGTAGTGACGTGCGATAGTGTAATATGGATATTTCCAAAAGGCGTTGGTGAAAATTACGTGAATTCGTAATTTGAGGCAGATCTTCATTTAAAATGATTTTCGTATTGCCATTAGTTTTTTTCTAGAAATGCAGGTCCATTCATTCAGTACTAATAAAAAATATTTTCATAAACAGGTAATTTTTAAAAATAGTTATTTATTTTGAAAATCTTTCTAGGAGAAAATTGTTAACAATTGGCAAACTAGCCATAGGAAACATAATTCGTGAAGAATACATTTATAAAATATTTTGACATAAAATGACCACCCCAAATACATTTTCCTTAAGCTAAATACAGTAGTGTGAATATGTTTTAGACCAGTAGCACATAAATGGAAGAAAGCATTAAATTAGGAAATTTAAGTAAAATAAATTCGAATGTTGGTTGGAATTAATGCATTTAATGAAGTTACAAACATTATACAACATAAGTACACAATGTACACAAGTATCTTCACTTAATCGCCGTCCAGAAGGTATAGCATGCTCGCTCAAAATATCTCGATAACGTTCACCAGTTAGTTTTTCGTTAAATATGACTCCCCCGGTCCATTTGCTGAAATAGAACTCCAAACTAACACAGACCCACCACCATGTTTAATTGTAAGTTGTAAATATTCGGGGTTGTACGCTTCTCCTTTTCTCCGACGAACCTACTGACGTCTTTTGGTACCAAAACATTTTAATTCAGCGCTATATAACACTCGGTTCCACATTTCGGCAGTCCAATTTGTGTGTTCTTTCACATACCGTAAACGCTTCTGTTTATTATCGTGAAGAAATAATGGTTTTCGAATAGCAAAACATCCCTTAAGTCCTTGCTTAATTAAATGTCTTCTAATACACGATGACGTTACTGACACTCTCGTCGCAGTTTCAAGATCACGCGCTAGTTCTTTTGAAGATTTTCGGCGAATTCGCAACGACTGTACTTTGACATACCTTTTGAGGGTATTCTGAACTTTGGGAATCCGTTCACTCTTTGGTTTGCCTTAAACGGAACCTGTTTCACTAAGTTTTTTAATCAACTCTCTAATTGCAGTTTTCGAGAAATGTGTTGTTTCAACTATTTGCCGCTGTGTACGTCCTTCATTGTGTAACATGATAATCCTGTGGCGTTCTCCGATAGGTATTCTTCCCATTATGGAGATTTAAACGTTACATTAATCCGATAACTTTGCGAATTTAACACAACTTCAAGAAAATATCACTAAACGTAAAAGGTTTAAAAGAAAGCCTTAATGGCGTAATACATCACACTAGATATGGCACATGTACACACTCTAACGTCTATTAAACTAATGGCATAACTCGAAGTATCGGAATCTTTATTACACCAACCGGTCAATAACTAAAAGGTCTCTTTACCTGTCAACGATTTTTCTATTATATTAAATTTCTGTATAATGATGGTACTTTTCTATATAATGAGGGTAGTTAGGCTAATTACACTTTCTAAACATTCCTGGAAAGTTTAACTGTTGATAAGTAAATTGCATCATCCATGTGTGCAAGTTTAGATATAGTTTCAGTCCCTCAAAGTATTTTTTCGTTTGTGGTCTAAAACATATTCACACTACTGTATATCTACAATTTTGGTGAAGTTGCTGCTTTGCTTGAGTTGCTAACAACTCATATAATGCAGAAAATAACAAACGAACGCCTTATTCAAAATTGCAAAATAATAAATACTAGTTGGCTAAATGGCACTGGTGTATCCACCCCTGGCTTGAATTACAGCTTCCATCCTCCTTGACATGCTGCGTATGAGGTCTGCAACATAGTCTTGTGAAAGATTTTCCCATTCTTGTGAAAGTACATCTTCGAGTTCTTCAAGGTTATGGAATGCTCGCCCGTGCCGTTTTAAAGCTTGTCCTAGGTGGTCCTAGACATGCTCGATAGGGTTCATGTCTGCGCTTCGTGCAAGCCACATTAATACCTGCAAATATTGCTATACAATTCCTGCTATGTGGAGTCGTGGATTGGCATGCATAAAAACACAATTTTCGCCAACAAAGGGCGCATATGGTTCTTCTAAAATGTCGGTGATATATCTAGCTACTGTTAATCTAGCCTCAGTTAATGGCATCAATGCTGTATGACCCTCCTCATAACATCACGGATCCTCCTCCAAAAGAGACACAAACTCTTTTGCAACCTTGCCTAGGCCTTCTTCTATAGTCCCTAGTTTCCCTAAATCGTGCCACTTGCTCTACTTACAGTTACTTACCGCATGCTACGGTCATTTTCCACCAGTGTGATGCATTTCACGGTTTCTTCATACGTAAGATGTGAAGACACATGTTGCTAAACATTCATAACGGTAATTAAAAAAAAAATTTGAACCGATCTGACTAACAAACTACAATATTTTAAATGCTATCTACTGCACGTCTTCGGCGGTTATCAAAAAACAAGCATCACATTAATGTTTTTTTTTTTTGGTATGTCGTTTAGATGTCAGTCTGTCAACGAGAAAAAAGGTCATATGATCAATATAATATAATAGTAAACAGTACGTTTACATGGTCGTAGGCTCAAAAAATTCAGGTGTTGCCATAATTATTTTACGGAGTGAATTTATTCCAACGACTTAATATTGAATTTTAAAACAATATCGATTCCTTTGTGAAAGAATTGTGAAAGAGCACCGTACACGCAATCAAGATTCAAGTCTTGGATACGACTATATTTGCACTACAAGCACATGCTAAATCATACTATCTTTTTTCCTAAAATTATTAATGGCCATAAATGTATAATTTAAACCATAGCAACAAAACAGCAAAATCATCAACCGTTACAAGCATAGTAATATAGATTACTAATTGATGTATTCGAAAATACCATGAATAATTGTATTACCTACAATTTGCATAAAAAGGAGAATTGCATTGTATCTTTTGTATTATATCTGGAGTTCAATAAGCGTTCTCTGTATTTGGTGAAGGCAGGAGCGCTCCGATATAATTAGTATTTTGATGTTTCTTTTACTTTTTCCTCCGTTCTTCCAACTGAACGCTTCCATTGTATATATTAAATCTACCGCAAAAGATGTTAACTATGTAAAACTGATTTACTGTTTTGTGGATTGAATGGACACTCATAACTCTTTGTGCGTGTTTTTATATAAAGTCTGTAGTCGTTCACGCAGTAGCATTTATAGATTAAGTAGTGCCAGAAGGATCGATAAAAAATAAGTTAGGATTAGTAATGGGCAATAATTAATTACGTTTTATTACAATATAAGTACATACTCACCTTCTACCATTTCATAAGAAACTTATTTTCTTGCAACACTCCTATAAGAAGAAACACAATTCTCTTGATTGATTGTTGATAAAAATTTAATACGTATTTTACACGAAAAAGTATTTAATTATACAAATATGTTAAAAAAAGAAAAACAGTCTAGAAATGTGTCCAATAATTGAGGTAGTTATACTGTTGCTCTATATTAAAAGTTATTAAGTATAAGATAAAATTTAGAGTTGTCCAAATTAATACGAATATCGCTTAATATAGATATTAAAATAACTATCTGTAATGCATAATATTTAACATTGGATCTTTCTTTAAATGTGGCTAATTTTTCGATGCATGACTTTTAAAACTTTAGAATGAAATCGTCTAATCGTTACAATTAAAAAATCTACCTCTTTTTCCGTCTTCTGGCGTTCCTCAAATGCCCAATTTAGAATCCCTAATATTTAATGTCCTTTTTGAGAACTAGATCATCACGATATCGTCTCAAAAGCTACTATTTCCTGATGAGCTAAAAATGTTCGCCTGTGTGTTTTGTTTTGAGAATTTTGCTATTTTACAGAATGATGTTGATAAATTATACAGCTCGTGCTCAAAGGGCAGTCTCCTGAATGTCTGTCCTGCCATAAGTTCATGTCGTGTATCAATTTTTAAAGATCAAATCCCAAAATACTCGTAAACTCGTGTACTTATAACTTGCAATGCCATCTTTCTGAATTCTTCTAGTTTACAATAATAATCTACACCAATTTGCAATTGAATTTTGTCATAAGTGATTATTATTATTAAATTATGTTTCAGTGACATTTCGTTAGAACTGAATTTTGCTTTTTTGTTACAGTCTCTATACTTAATTGCTGTTTTGTAGATCCAGTAGTATACATAAGCAGATTTAAGTCTAAAAAGATATCTCTCAAGGAATACTATAAACTTCGACAGTATGGTAATAATACAAATATAAACATACATTACCCGGAATATGATTTTATTGCTATAAATTCTATCGGGAGACAAATCGTCATAGTAACGAACACTAAGCAAGTATCGGTTGTACTGAAATGAAGCCAACTGAATTCGAGTTTTTGGGAATACTGGTACAAAATAAACCGAATAAGCTACAACAGGGACCAACAGTATTTTCATACGGTCATAACCAGCAGGCGAGTTAACACAAAAAGTACGTACTAGAGGCACCATCTAGCAATAAAGCCAGTTAATTTTCCTTGAACAAGATCTAGTAGGTAGTAGGGCTATCCTGAAAACGCAAATCTACAATCGGAAAGCAGTGTGAGATCTAACACTCACGGCATCCGAAAGAAATTAGGAAACATTCTTACTCGTATGTAAATTGTCTAATAAATAATAAAATTAACCTTCAGTGTGCAAAAGGTGCTACAATTAAATTAGAAGAGTTTTTAAATGATACTTCCATACTTTGATCAACCGGGAACCGGAATTAATACAGGCCATCAACCCTATAGTCGGTGGGCGTATATTGTCAATATTCTAACGAATAATAACAACTACTTCTGAAAACATTTCAAAACAGAAAACCCAGAACATTGGATATCAAATTACTAGGCGATTTCCTATAGAAACTTCCAGTTACTAGACTTGACTACTTTATTTATCAACACCATGATTGATACTATAAATTCACAACTTTAAATTGGCTCTGCAATTTTACCTTAATTGCTTCAGACTCGCTTCATTTAATCAATGTATTATTTGTTTACACGTTGTACATCTTATACGTATATCCAGCGGACAATGTAATTTTCTACAATAAAAACATGTAGGATCGAGGACTGCCGAGTGTATCTCTTCACGGTTTAATGTGCATCCGCCATATCGAATGAAGCATAACATTCGAGCCAAACAGGAGGACATCGGCGTACCGCGCCGCCGCCCGCGATGTTAATTCCGCGTCTCACCGTACAGCGACAGCTCGGCAAAGTTTCGGTTCCCGCACTGTCCGCGTAAAAAGCTCACCCGGGCTCGACCATCATCAATCATCGTACCACCGAAGTTCCCCTCACCTCGCTACTTTTCGATGTGCCGTCCGTGTATGTAGCACACACTATCACGCATGTATGCCGAAACATAATAAGTAATTAAGGGTGTACGCGATTCTGTACCGCGACCTTTCGTGTCATTCGATTAGTAACAGAGTTAGTATTGCAAGTTGGAAACGAAAGAGGAAATGGATATTTAAGCGGTGAAGACGAGTGCTTCGTTAATTTCAATAATTCATACAATATATTTATTCACGTTGGTAGATAACAGATGGTTTTATACCATTGTAAAAATAAAGTGTTAAGCGATTGATGAATAATTGCATTAATCACTATGTATATCACATCTAACGTGATGTCCATATAATTATCTATGCCCATGAACCGTGAACGTTAAGCAAAAGTTATCCTTTAGTATTGTCCAGGAAGTATGATATATCTTATAAAAAATCTTATCTCTTTTCACTGAAATTCGCGAAGTACAAGAATTATACAATTTATTCTACCCTATAATTCTGTGGTATTTGACAGGTATTACATATCAATTTCATTCTAATTCAAAAATTAAATTACTAAAGTACATTACTGTGTTACAAAATAAATTAAATAATCCTTGTATATCGTTTCATTGGGCCATAAATGAAATGTCAGAAAAAAAGAAAATGAAGTACTAAGGTTATAAATTATGCTAATTTCCAGAAATGAAGCTTCTAACTACTACATTTTACTTACTACATTTGAGATGCTTTAAATGGAAGATATATACATAAGTAGAAAAGTAGTATCATAAGCAGCGATAAGTCTAGCCGACAATTTTAAACTGTGCACAAAGGAAAATTGCTAACATATCAAAGTTTTGCATAAACAGTTATTTCTTCCTTTTACGTTAGCTATTGCCTTTTGTAATGAGAAACAAGCAATAAGCTTCCGTCATTACAATTATTCCAATATCGTTTTTCATTTCTCCAATATTGTGATGGAATCTTTCACTCATCTGTCCTAAATTAACAGGGAAGAACTCCAAACTTTTGATTTCCCAGGAAATATTTGCAAGCATTTTTAAAAGAGGTCATGCTGCCAGCTCGAAATCATTCATGATACGTTCAAAATGATATTTTGAAACGTATTTGAAACATTTCCTCCTTCAAAACCTTTTAAAACTATACTGCATTACTTGCTCCACCTTATGTGAACTCTAGTTCCTCCGGGTAATATATATTTTAGTAGTTACTGACAGTGTGTCTTGAAACGGCTAGAATTACAATTACAAACCTGGCAAGAGAAGCTAACCGTACATTTAGACAATTTCCAAAGACTCTGCAAGTTGTTTCAGCGCCAACATTTTAAAAGTTTTTGTAGGATTTCCAAATAGAAATGATTAACAAAATATAGTCAAGAAATAAACTTTACGAGTCCTAGAAAAACAAAACCTAAAAAGTCGTTCCAATGTTGTTCGAGTTGTTCTAAGCATTGTTTAAGTGTTTCAGTTTTCTACCATGCCTGATTTACGAAACAATTGAGAGTAACCAAGTCTCCAATACCTTTCCAATAAATTTTCAATTATATTTTTGTTGAAATACATTTTTAATTAATAAACCTTTCATTTATGGAACTCCTTCATTGATTGTCTTCCCATGAAATTAAATGCTTATGTAACCATTTTAGCAACCTTATAAAAATAGCGTTAGTTATAGTCAATAAAATATTTCATTAAAGCTGCAAAGAATTAATATTAATTAAAATTTATCTTAATACGTTTTCATTTAAAAGCTTCTCTCATTTTGGAGATGCCAAATTCTGTCTGAAGTTGATAATTTATAGATTTGAGCTTAATTCATCTTTAGTTTAATTTTTTCCTGCTTTATCTTTTAAAATCATTGAGTGTTTTGTATCTTCTCGTTATTTAAAAAGATTTATATATAAATATATTTAGCATTGTTCTTGACTTTTTCTTTTCCTCAGTGCAGTTATATTATTTTAGAATCATGATTAGGAATTTTCTACACATTATTCTTGCACAATTCGCACTGGATACCATGGAATTTTGGAACAATAACTGGAAGTCTACGATGACGCAAACGATGCCAAAATTTATTATTTAGTGGGTCGGTAGAGAATGATGTCTTTCACTATTAGTGTGGGAATTATACTACAGATGCTTAAAATGTTAATAGTTAGTATTTAAAAAGAAGAAGATTTAGGTTGAAGAGCGAGGGTGCAGTGAAATTGGAACAATATACTACTAACCTGGAACAACTCTCAGTAGACCGATTTTCAAAAAAGGGCACGGAAAGGGAACGGACATTTCCTTTTTGTTTACATATCTATTATTTGAAGATATATGCAAATTGGAAGGGTGAAACTTTGAAACAATATAGAACAAACATAGAATAACGTGGAGGACTCCTCAAAAATTCAACTACAAGAGCTTTTAAATTATTACTTGCGAATCATATTAATCAGTTCAATACTGCTTTTCGTTGCTTTGGTTTTTAACACCAAGGTGTTAAAAACCAACAGGACAGACCCCCAGAGGAAGGAAAGGCAAAGCAACACAGCGTTATATCGCCTTTATAATGCCGCACTGTTAAACACAGTATTGTTGCTCCCTACAGCGAATGGTAGGTCGATCGGAATCCAGTTCCTCGAGAAAAATGTCGCCGTCCTTTCGGAGACTTGAACCCCGGCTTCTATCATTCTCCCACGACGATAGGCAGTTGCCTAACCACTTTGTCTATCGACCCATTCAATTTAAAATATTAATATAAAATATAACAGTCCTCTTCAAAAACTTTGTTGTAAGTTATTATATAAGCAATTTATATGTAGTTAAAAACTAATATTCAGAGGGGGTGGTGAACATCATAATTTATTTTGAAAAATGTTGCAATAATTAGAGATTTAAATTGTCCAAGTTTATCGAAATTAGATCCAGTTCCGTCTAAGAGTTTACGCTTTTATATTTAATCTAACACAAAGATATACAGATATATTTTCATTTATTTGGTTTATGAAAGCTAGAAATGTAGTTGTTAATGTTAATATTTTTTGTGTCTAATCGATGGAAAAACTAGCTGCGACTTTATTTGACTCTGACAGACACAGCATTTGAGATTCTAAATTTTCCGAACCACCGCATAGGACAAATGAACCCCGTTCGACAGTTATGATGTATATCCGCCAGTTATGATCCATGAATATATCAAGCCAAACTGCGGACCGCGTAACAAACTTGACAATTACACACGGACTATTGCGGAATGGGTTTGTCAGATTTTCAGGCACGATTGACTGCTCTATTTAATAGAATTGTTAAAAAAGATCAAAATAGTTGTTCCAAAAATTTGTAGTAGTATCAAAACTGTATTTTAATCTCTTTTATGTCTTTGAACGTATAAAAGTTTTTCAACGATGAAGTCATTATATTAATAGAACACAAAGGTGGTACAATTTCATTCGAAATGAATAATCTAGCCAAGTAAACCCGCATGTTCTTCAACAGAATAAACAACGAATCTATTTCAACTTCAACAGTAACAGAGATCATTAAATTTCAAATAACTACCGCCTTCATAAATTGCAAACATGTTTCTAAAACGGTACAACTGGAAAATAAAAAATCTTTTTGTAAACGCGTGTGAGGCACGTAGGTACATACAAAGGACGTGGTGGAGGCGAAGAGGGAAGAGAAAGATAGCTTAGGATGTACGTAATGGGAAAGAGAGATAGAAGGAAACGTGGCGAACGCATCGTAATGTCAGTGCAAGGACTTCTGTTCGGGATTGTTAAAAAGATAGCAGGCTGTGAGTGGCAGGCGTCTCTATGGAAACGTGGGGCTCGGACTTCCTCAAAGACGCCGCCACCTTCATTGCCGACAACCTTCCCAAAGATCCTTTTCCTCATGCGCAGGATATCATTATGTAAGCATTTATTATAAAAAACAAAAAAATTCGATTGACTAGCTTACAATTTTTACCAGTTATGAAAACGTTCCTTTTCAACAATTATTTTAACTTATTTAAAAATCACCAACTAGTTGCAAGTTAAAATTAACTTTTATGTTGTTAACTAATTTGTTGTGAGACAAATCTGTCTATATGTATAAGAACAAGTAGTGTTATTTCTTGCAGTTACCCCACTATTGATTCCGAACGCCAATGGAAAACATTCTGTTAAATAAAATTTAAAGAAAATGTTGCCACTTTAAAATAAATTTGAGAGAAACAAAATTTTCCTACCAGAAAAAATGTTTAGAAAACTGAAATAGTTGAGAAATGTCTACTACATTTTGCTACTATTCTACATATTGTTACTTACTAATTAGTTCATTTTTTCTTTTAAACTTCTAACGGTGTTAAAACATCATCCAATAACTTTCATTAGATTAATTGACACAAGAAAACCCACAACAAAGTGGAGCATCGAAAATTATATAATTTTGTGACAGCACATAACACTTACGTAGGCAAATTACACTGAGTATGTTGATTATTGGGATGAAACCAAATCAGTGCTGTAATAATAGTAGTTGTTCCGCTACCGAGAAAGCAGTCATCCCCCTATGTGTCATATGTATGATTGCCTACCGTATTTTTTATACGCGTGCCTTATCTCTCGCTGTCTTAATTAAAGCCTTTGTACTGTACGCACTGTCATTACTTGATTCCAGTCCCGTTTGGACCCATTCGGTACATCACCCCTATTTCGTACACTTTGCTCGATTACTTCTGATTTCGTACGATATACGTTTTCTTCGTGATTGTATAATAATAAATTCTTCCCATTTTATTCTAGAATTGATTATACATATACATCAAGAATATCTAACGTTTGAATTTAGATACTGTCACACATATTTCTTTTTTATTAAAGCAATGTCTCTTACGATTGCGAAGACAACCTACAAATTTTTCCACGTGAATAAAAAGTCACAGCACTGATAAAAAAGGGAGCAATCGAAATAATGGTGGCCATTACGAGTTCCGGAAGCCGAATTACACGAGCAGTGGTCACTGTACCATCATGCAAACGTTTTTTTTATTGACCGGGGAAAGAAGATACTTCCTTATTACTATTGGGGTCAGCGTCGTCTGTAGCAGCAGAATAGCGCCAATAAATCACAGAACCGCAGAGCGTCATTTTTCTTATACACTTCCAAAGTGCGGTACCATAAAAGAGACAAAAACTTTTTGTGATGATCTGAAAACAATCAGAAACAATTGTAACAAATAAGACGACTATATTGATTACTCTGCTGCTTACGTTTTTAGGTCATGCTTTCTAGAACTCTCAGTATGAGTAGATTGCAGATCTTTTAACTTTCAGTGCAGATTATTAACCAAATTGCTAAATAATGACAAAAAATTCTGCAACAGGAGGTCACTTTTCGGGACAGCTTCATCGCTTTATTTGTTTTTCTTATTGGTGTAACACTATACTGTTGAAGGCATAGTATTCCATTACTCATACTTATACTATTATGCCAGCCGTGTGTACTAGTAATCATACGTTCAAGCATATACTAAAAAATTGACGTCCTTAAAATAAGATATAGGCTGGCTCATACACGAGGTTATTTCAAAATATAAAACTTAAACTTATTTAATATGTGGATAAAGTCATTAGGTTGCTGTTTAAGGTATATGTTTTTCTATAGAAGTCTCTCCTTCTACCTTATCCTTCTATTTTTGCAAATAATGGAGGTACCTTATAAAACTGGGTTTAGTGGTGTAGTGGTTAGTATACTTGGTTCCTAGTCCAAAGGTGCAATGTTTCGATCTGTGATGCCTCTTTTCTGATATTAGTTTTATGTGGTTTTCCGTACTCCTCAGCAAATACGAGGAAAGGTAGCATATTATGTCGGTGCATAGGCGTAGATGTTATAATTATCTATGACTAACCAATGGCGCAACCTAATGGAGGATACGAAGGCAAAGATTGTTACTATTATTATTATAAACCATCTACCTATGAGCCGCTAGAAAACGGGCTATCGCGCACTAATGATAGAATGATAAATAAATGATATGTATATATCATTTGTTTGACTCGTCATGACAGAAAAAAAACCGTTTTTCCGAACATTGACAAAATCATACGATTAGTAATGTAAAACTGTTTCGGGTTATGAAAGTGAAGGGCATATAGCAGTTTACAAAAGTTATCTAAGCATGCATGTATTTTATATAAATGCCAACATTTAGTTTCAATCGCTTTGGTACAGCAATTTCATGAAAATAAAATAGACTGGAGGATATACAAAACATTAACAACGCCAGAATAAATCTCTTTCGGATTAAAATGACCGGACTCTAAATTGCTGTCCTGAAACTTTTTTATTGCCAACATACGACAGTTCAAAATGATTAGTTTGAAGAGTAGTGCGTGTCCCTAAAAACAATCAACACATCAAAGTTGTCAAAATTTAAATGAACAAAGTTACTGTTATGTTTTTTCTTCCTTAAGACAAGTAGTTCTTGAGATATGTAACTGATTTCTTTACATGCTTGTACCGCATGTTTTCAATTCTATTGTTTCTTTAGCAAAAATATTAAAATGTATGCTAAAAGAAATATGTTTTTACATTGTAAAACATTATCCAGAGAAGAGTGTATTTCGTCAATAGAACACTTTGAAAAACTGAAGCTGGTTTTACTTGTAAAAAGTTGAATGATATGACTCTCTAGCTAGACTGTCTCAGTTCCTTAAATTATTGAAGAATCCAACGATCAATTATCAAAGATGGTTAGAGATTTCTTTTAGAGTTTAAAAAGAGAACAGACCTTTGAGGGAAGTACCTACCGAGAATTATATTTATACAAAATTTTAAAAACTATATTTATCTGTACCCAGTAATAAGTCATAAATGTTTCATTAATATATAAAATGCTTTTTGTTTGCTTAATAGTGGACAGTGGTTTAACTTAAACTTGCTAGAGAAACAAAAATAACTTGGTAGATATATACTATAACAACCTTCACCACTTAAAAAAACTACACAACGTATTTTCTACAGCATTTTGTAATATCGACTAGGGGCATTTTCTGGGTATTTGATTTCCTTTCTAGAAACTCGCTAAATCTACACCAAGTATCCATTAGTTTTTACTGTAGCGCGTTATCTGTTTTTCCCTTTCGCTTTCGTCCTCGTGCTTTTTTTCCTCTTCTTATTTTTCTTCCTTCGTAGTCGCATAATGGATAATATAGGATTCAGTCGGTGTGTAGATGGTCGCTCTATATCTGTACGTATGTAAGCAAGCGAGTGTGCGCAAGTTTCAACTGTGTACGTGTATGTGAAAACGGGATTTTCTTGACGGGCAACGGATGCATTAGACGGACTTCCGGCATGAGAACGCGGGAGCCCGATCGACTGTAACACAGTAGCAATGCAGCACTCATGCATATACATACGCTGACTTCCGGATGTGATGTCATGTGTGATGGGGACGAGCATCCGAGTGGAAGAGGGGATTGTGGGGATGTCGATATGCCTGTCAGATGATTATGACTTATACTATGATGACGACGATATAACATACACGACAACGCATATGTATGTGCTACACTGAACACTATGCTTGCAATGTGCTCGCTCTTCTCCTAACTCTGTAGTACGTCATCCAGAAATGGAATATTGATTACACGTAGTATACATACTTCAAGCACATAAATCTACCTTCACAATTAGTAATTTCAGTTACTAATGAAAAGATTCTAATTACTAGTGAAAGCGATTGTTCTTTCTAGTAGAAAATTAGTACAAAAATAAGTAATCAGCGGATAAAACGGAAAAGTTTTATTTTTAAATACCTTGGCGCACTTATTCTTAAATAACCTTAACCTAATATTAACTCAAGGTAATCCAATAAAACAGTAAACGAGAAACAAAAATTACTGGTCTCAATAATGTTTTTTAAAAATTAATAGCAGTACGATCAAAATATAAGACACAAAGGGAGACAATAGTATAATGAGGAAAGAACAAAATGATGATGAATAAAATGATCTAATTGTAGAAAACACTAACTGTGACAACTAAAGCAAGAGTAGATCATTATATTATGGACATTATGTTTGATACTGAAACAAACGACTCGAAATAAAAATAGGAGGACACGCATACAACTGGAAAAAGCTAGAATTATGAAACAATACGAGCAGTTGGAATAAAACACAGAAAAAGGAACGGCAATAAAAATGGGGCGAATACAAAGAAACGAAAATACGTAGAGATATTATTACGCAGCGAAATACATAGAATGATAAATATAAAGTGAGATTCCCGAATTGGCTGACCTGTTAATCTTAAGAAGTGACAGTATTCATGTTATTGTATATGAGTAGCCGATTTTATCAAAGTTAGTGCGCGGTAAATGCCGAAAAGCTTGTTTGACGAACAAATGCAGGAACAAATTCAAATTTCACAAAAGCTTCCTCAAAGGTTTCAAACTGAAGGTAAAGATATTGTAGCTCGCAACATTATCTTAGATGAATCTTGGGTGCATTTTACATTCTAGTAAACAAATAGGTCTTGGAAATTCCAAGATCCAAGCCAAGTTGATCTTCTAATAGACAAAAACTGTCACTATAGAGTATTGCAGTAAACTTCTTTTTGAAGGTAGATGGACTGTAAGAAAATGACGGTGTGGGCTATTAGGCTATTCGCTACAATAGCGTCATTTGTAATATTTAGCTTACTGATGTATGCTTCGCATGTCTACAAATTGCTGGGGTTTGTACAATCTACAGTGAAATGTGAGTAAAAGTTATATTTCTGTTAGGTGCATCTAATTTATTGCTTCTAAACTGCAAAACAATTAAAAAAATTATTGTGGACCAAGCTGCCATCATGCAGTTCTCCAAAGATAATTATATAATTAACACCAAAAATTTTTGGTTACTTCCTTAAATATAATTCAAATGAAACCTAAAAACAACCAGTTGTTATTTCTATAAAAAGAAATACAACGGAGGATAGTCAGGAAGTTCAAAGTAATGAAGCTACTGGTAATTTTCTCTCATTCAAAACCGAGCAACTTAGATGAGGATATCGAAAGCGATATTCGCAAAAATCTTATACAAAAATTAATGTGGATAGATACGTTTACTATTGCCATCCCTAAATATACGTATTCGTTATCTCTAACATAGAAAGTTGTGGATTATATTGTAACCTAAATAAACAAGTGGCGTCTTATGTCAAACGAAAAACAGTATTATTTTAGCTATTATAGCAATAGGCTTGTAGAACATCATAAATACATATAAAAAGGCATTTTACATGTACATGAAGTTATTAATTGTCTAGAGACTATGAAGTTACAACTGGAAAGAATTGTTTACTCGGATAATTTCAGTACCTTATACGCTGGAAACAATCGGTGTAAAGAGAAAAAGGTTATTCCCAAAACCTCTAATGAAAAATTAAAAAGTCAGAGATGTATTATACAGAATTAAAAAATAGGTTGATAAGAAACCAGTTTTGATGATGACTAAACTAAAACATACAGGTGGATTAGTAGATACCGCAAAAAATAAATAGGGAAAGTGAAGGTGTACTGAAACCAAAATATATTTCAAATAAGGCTTAAAAATGGAGTCGATTTATGGCAGCCTTTAGAACCATATAAAAAACTAGCACCTATCTTATTCAGAACTGTTAACGTAAGTAACTCAAATATGCTACTTTCAAAATTTAAGAACCTTTAACATCAGACAAGTTAACAAAAATATTTCCAAACGCTTTTTACATTTTTTCTATAAAACCAGAATTCGTAGGAATCAAAGCAAAAGCGGTGTTAGCTGCTGTAGAAAACTGTAGAATGATCCTAGCGAGAAGCGAAGAAACAGACAAGAAAACACGAAAAATAATTACTTACCACAATGACAAATTAACCAGACTACTGCCTGGAGTGCTTTAATAAATTCCATGTAGCTGAGCTATGTAATTCGACATATGTACATTTTCCAACATCGCATTTGCTTGAAACTAAATTTTCTTAACTCTGTCAACCACGGAACACTTTATACATACATATTATTGTACAGTGCTCATATTAAAAAATATATAGAAATTTATATTAACTATAGAAACGAGTCTAGTATATTGACTGTTTGTGAATAGATGGCACGTCCACTGTTTATAATCAGTATAAACTCTTCTGTGCTACATTATACTCTACAGGATTATCCGGACAGTAAATGTTCACATATTCAACACTAGGTACAAAGTAGAGATGGTGAAGAAGTGTACTAATGACTAGCAAAAACCACTGTGTGGTAAAATGCTTATTGTAATTAATTACAAGTCAAAGAAGGTTTGGATTGATTTAAATTAATATTTTTTTTAGTATCACTATAACGAAATTTAAAATAAAATCAAAATCATTTCAAGTGAAAAGTATAAAAACGTTGCATTCAAAACTGATGGAGCAATGATTAAATGCGATCCATTAACATATCAAATCTACTATATCAAAGTTTGGCTCTAAAAACGTATCATTAAATTTAGGAATTTATTCATAGCATTAGGTTTTGATAAAATTTTTGAAACGCAACTTAAGTTCGAAAATCACGAAACTTTTTCCTGTGCATAAAAAGAGTACCCAGCTTTAACTTAAAGCTACAGGACTATAGCCATCATCAACAACTTTGCTAAAGCTTCTTTACCAACTAATGTACCTTCAAATTAAGAACCAACTAAGCCCACACTAACATAGATTCGTTGATAAACAGTCTACAGTAACTAATTTAGCGATAGTAATCCAAGATATTCCAAGATCACTAGATGTTGGTTGACAAATCAACGTTTTTTACACAGACATATCCAAGGCTTTGGATCGGATAAACCATGAATTACTCCGAATGAAGCTTTATGATAGTTTAGGTTTATCCTCATCTTTACTTTGTTTGTTCCGCACATATTTACACATCCGGAAGCAATATGTGAATCTTGGTGGCCATCAGTCCAAATGGTTTTCTCCAAACTCAGGAGCAATTTGGGACCTCTCTTATTCCTACTATTTATTAATGATGTCTCCAAATCATTGGATTGTCCACACCTCCTTTTTGCCGATGACTTGCAGATTTACTATGATATTAAAACCGTTGAGGATTGCTAGTACCTCCGGAGCCAAATTGATCTGCTTGCTGTCTGGTGTCGCGACAACCACCTGGAAATTAATATTTCGAAATGTAATGTGTTAACCTATACTCGTAAAGCTAATCCAATTCTGTTTACGTACACTTACTACAATGAAAACATCCCATGCTGTGACGTATTAAAGGATCTAGGTATTACCTTTGATGCCAGGTTCTCTTTTTCATCCCACATTACTACTACAACCGCTGCAGCTGCCAAAACACTAGGATTCTTAATAAGAAATGTGCGTCATTTCTCAATATCGTCCATTATACCTATATATTATGCGTATGTACGGTGTACTCGAGTATCCGTCAGTTATATGGTCTCCTATTTACAACGTATACATAGATATGCTTGAGAGAATACAAAGGAAATTTTTAAAATATCTATACTTTAGGCGATATGGCATATATCCACCTCACGGATTTGAGCGTGCAGTTTGAATTCTTAGAAATTCGATGAAAGAAGATGGACATGAAAGTACTCTATCATCTACTGCACTCTAACGTAAACTCTCCTCAAATGCTGGCTCACATTTCCTTCCTTCTCCCATACATTCCTACGCGTGCGCAGTCAGTATTCTATTGCCTTACCCCGAGAACTAACATGCTGCTGAAGTCACCTATTTACAGGATCTGTCACTATTATAATCAAATATCTGACAATTCAATACATATAAATTTTTCCTCATTGCCACAACTACTAAGTGCATGTCACTAATTTTAACTTTTAATTTAATTTTATATATATATTACCTCGATTAAGCGCACCATAGTTTACCATTATTTTCGACTTTTTACATGAACAAAATGTATTAAGTTTCCTTCGTAAGTCTCTTTCTTTCATTTAAATAAGTGTGAAGCTATTTTTGTTTCTCTGTTATTTTAAGTATAATTTTATTTCTTTTTTATATTAGGTGATAGTTATTTAGTTTTTCTATATTATTTTCCTTTTTTGTATTTACTTGTCCTGTTATTAGATTTGTAAATCTGTTGGACAATATACAATTATTATTATTATTATTATTTTCTGCTCACGATGATGGAATTCACATTTTATGTACCGAGTTTGTGACGATACAACTGTTTTAAATAAGTACTTTTTGTTGTTAATTGTACTTATTTGTTTTTTCCATCTGTTTTACCATTGTAGTTCTTCTGATGAAGCAGAAAAATTGTCTGCGAAATATTGAGATATTAATAAATGAGTCAGTAGCTTGACCTTTTTTAAATTGACCGCATACCCGAAAAATTTTCACCTAGATTTATTGTCTCACGTTGTACGGTCGAGTACTTCCCTTCAACAATATTATTATTATTATTAAGTTGTTTCTCTCTTTTTGTTTAATTATTTATGCCTTGTATAGAAATAGAGCCTAAATTTAATTCAAAAGTGTCAGTTGTGTATGTAAAACGGGCTCTAAACGATAAAAAAGGAGTCATAAACATTTCCCTTCAAATATAATAGTATTCCCAATAACATTGTTTTATTCATAATGTCGAAAGCATTGAAACTAACTAATCAAATCAAAGCTCTTTTCTTTCCCAAGTGAAACACGAAAGAAAAAAAAATGTTGAGAATTCCCAGCAGAGAGAAAAAAGAAAACAGCAAACGTACAAGAAACAAAGCTGTACCAATACGATAGAAATCTAAGGCAAAGTGCAATCGCTAAGGAATGAAAAAACGCGCGACAATGGCCTTAAGTGCAAAATCTCAATAAGACCTCGACAGAAAATAACCCACATTAGCGGGTAGAAGAAGGAGTATAACAAACAACGCTACTCAACACAGTTGAAATGCTCGAATAAGTTGACTTGCAAGTCACACGTTTGAACGGCGGCCGTTGCCTAGGCAACGGGAGAGCGGCGCGTTGCCTGGCGACCGAGCAGCAGGCGAGACTGAAGTAATAATCCTGCGAAAGCTCCGAGTTTGAGAGAAATTAGTTGATGACTTGGTCTGAAAGAAAGGAACCAAGTTGCAAATGAGTTGCTGATTCATTACCGCCCTTGAATGACGACGTCGACGACTGGAAGGACGAGGACGAAGACGAAGAAGGCCAAAATATATCTCTGCCCGTCGCCGTTGGCCTGAATTATATACCTACCTAAACACGACCGATCCCGCTTGACAGCCCAATTTATAATCTTATGTACGCAGAGTATATAATTCTTCTTTCAACGCGGGAAAATGTTTGACAGTGTTTCTAATTAGAATTATTGGAAAATATTGAATATTGAAAATTTCAGCGCTGAAAACCACCTGCGGGGCCATTCGTTTACCAGCAACGAAAGTTAAGTATTATTAATGGAAAATGTGACTTGCTAAGAAATTCACATTATTAACCGCACAGATTAGTTTTGTGAATAAGTATAAGCTAAAGCAAAGTGGGTGAACAAAAATCAATCATAGTTTTTTGTATCTGTTTGTCGAATAAATGAATATCAATGGATTCGGTATTTCAACCTTTGAAATATTATATACAGGTGTGTTATTAAATATCACACACTTTGGAATATGGGGTTAAAACAATTTGCAGTGGATCGTTATTTCATAAAATATGGAGCAATTTTCAAACATGTTTCGAATGGACTGACACATTTCTCAATAAAAGTATTTTAAAAGTTTACTGCTAATAAAGTTAACGTGTAGGTAATTTGTACTGGTGTAATTTTGAAGGACATGCCGTACTATTTAGAAATACTAGTACCAAAGTGACGTAGGACACTGTACATTACACTGTCTTCAATAGTTTTCTGTCTGTAAACTACTACAACTTGCTCTTGAAAATATAAATTAAGGACATCGCAATAAGTACTCCTTCAAAAGTTCAGTATAAAATCTTGTTAAGGTTTTATATTTTTTTAAATAACTTGACTTGGGGCAATTTTGATTAAATTCAATTCCATGTCATTCTTAAACATTTGACAAGTTTAAAGGACAGTGATGGCTTGGGACTCCTTGAAAATAGAAATAAGGCAAAAACTGTAATTTTTTTTCAAAAGTACCACAAAAATAACAATCGAGGCACTTAAGATCTGTCCCACAATAATGATCTCTGCATTGCAAATGTATAATAATGATACAGGTCACTATAACGCATACAGGATACTTCATATTTTTAACGTCCTTAAAATCCAACGCACAAACAAAGGTACAAAACACAAAACTGTTTAATAGGACGACTAGTGATCAAAGCAGTTTGTGATGACTTGAGCAACCAAATCTGTTTCAGCCTCAACTTCATTCGCCAAGCATTCTTTTGGTGGGATTCAAACAATACCTTTTGCTTTTCAGGATTGGAAGCATCCAATCTTCTTCGACGTCATTAGTGAGAGCTATTATTGTAATGGGTTAACCTGAAATTTTTTTGATATCTTGGTTATCTTATTGGCTGGACTTCTCGAGCTACTCGTAAGATTTCTTCAAATCTACTATATCATACTTCTTAATTTTTTCTGTCTTTGTACTTGGTAATGATAAGTTTCTACTGACAAAACACGGTGATCTTTCCTTATAAGACTGAACTACCAGTTCAGGTAATTGAGTGAACTGTCATAATGTAATATGAACACTTTGAAAGACATAACAAACCTTTTTCTCTAGTACGTGTGTTGGGTATACTTAGCAGTATGTTAAACTATTATTTCATAACTTAAAATTGTGTTTCTACTGGAATGACAAGGAGAAACTGAAGCAACCTAAATATTTTGAAATCAAGCGTTGACTACGATGTATCGAAGCAAATCTGGTGAAAGTAGAATATAACAGGCAAATATTATGATTAATACAAAGTTACAGTTCGATTAATAAAGAGATTCTTCACTAACATATAAAATATACTTTCCACAGTTAAAATAGAATACACCAATCTTTCTATTATTATTACTATAACCCTCCTACTAAAAAGCAGAGCAAATTGGTTTCACAACTGACAAAATTTAGTTTTTTTCTAGCGAAGAAATATCCTTCCGAATATATGAAAGCTTACCTGATTTTTAAAGGACTTACATGTTATATACAAAACTTAAATTCAGTTTTAAAGTTTTTTTAACGAACTTCTGTAAAGACTTTCAAAGTCCCTTCGAAGTAGATTTATTAATTTTCGCGTCGAAAGGCGCAGTGAATGAAGAATCAGAACCCAAGAAGCGTCGTCGACCCTTCGCTAAATGAAAAACCGGCGTAGTGAATTTGTGGTCTGCAATGAGTCAAACACACGTGCTAGGGCGGACACGTGCCCAAGTGGGTGGCCAATATTGAAAATTGCATAATTTAGATCATCAAGCACCCATATACAGGGTCCCTGGCGAGGGATTAACGATTCATTATTGCGCGCATGAAGAGAAAAACGTAACACGCTCTAAGAGTCTGTCTACTTTTAGTTTATGAAATTTTTAACTTTTATATATCTACTACAAGAACGGTTTACTTTTTATTTCTTATCTACGATAATATAAACAAAAACTTTATACTAATTCTTTGGAATCAGTTTTGGGTACTTGGTCGAGGTAATTGCGAAAGAAAAACGAATTCTTCAATTGTGTTTTTTGTTAGTTGAATTTAAAGAAGTTTTCATTTAAATTTTGTAGCATCATCCTCTGCTGAGGAAACTGAAAGTCCACCATTTCTTTTTACAACATTAGAATTTAAAGGAAACAACCCACAAGCTCTAAAACCATCAATATTAGCGGTTCAATTCCATGTTTTCTGTAAAAGAGAAACAAAGAAATATTTCTTAGATTATATTGACAAACATTTTTGATTTATAGGTCCAAATATTGTATTACAAGGCCTGCAGTGACTTCTCGTTCACTCCAAAATATATTTAATAGCTAGGGAATATATAACAAGAAGATGGACGTTATTTTCTGTCACACTCGCATAAAATATGCTTGCTCACATCAAATATTTACATTTGATATCATTTTCTGATATCCTTTTATGAGGATCAATTATCATTAGCGGATCACAATCCATGAACAAAAAAAAATACATAACTGTACCTATAACCTTTTCCAATGCAATATACGTTCTTAGCTCCTGGCTTCAAATGTTAAATGCCAAACAAAATATTTACGATATAGAGTTTCCAGAAACACTAGCAAAAACATCAGTAAACCGCAAATTGTATAAGTTGATTACAGATTATAGGGGAAGTTAAAAGATTAACAAACCCTCAGTTCTATCTAACAGATAATCTGGTTTTATAAAGGCATTTGTTTCTAATTAATAGTTTACTAGACTAACTGTGTATTGATAAACCTGGATTAAAGACTGGATTAAAGTAATAAAATACATAATTAATTGCGATAAATCACATGAATTTTAGTTGGTCTATGTTACTGCGTTATTAAGTTCTGGAGCCGATTGTTACAAAGTGTTGCCCAAATTTCCGAAATGGACAAATTTAAGAAGAGAACGGTTATCAAATATATACGCAAGAAAGGTTTGTCACTGCAATCCATATGGATATGGTCAAAGTACTTCATATTAGGTAGTGCAGAATTTATCAAAGGATTTTAAATTTGGTAGAGAGACCTGTAAAAGGGTGTTGTGGACAACGGAAAACTGCTGTTTGCAAAGAAAACATCGATCTGGTCAATAACATGCTCCTAAAAGATACACGACTCATTGTCAGACTTATAGCTCAGACTTGTAGCTTTTTAATAGGTAGTATAGAAACCATTTTACATGAAGAATTAGGTCTCAAAATGGTGGCTGCACGATAAGTACCGAATATGTTAACACCAGAGCAAAAGCGCATTTGACAAGTCACTTCAAAGACGACTTTAGCCATTATTTAAGGAAATCCTGAACACTTTCTACCAAGATTCGTTACTGTGAACGAAACCTGGCTTCGCTGCTATGATCCTGAATCAACAAGCAGAGCATGGAATGGAAACACAAGGGTTCACCACCCTCTCGGAAGTTTCGTGTAACAGCATCTGAGGGGAAGATCATAGCCACATTTTTTTGGGATGCCGAAGGAATTATCCTTGTACAATTTTTACCACGTGGTCACACTGTAACTGAGCAATATTATGCTGCTTTAATGTCAAAATTGTTTGATTCTATCAAAGTTAAAGGAGAAAAAAACTCAGATGTGGTGTGCTGTTTCATCAAGACACAGCTCTTGTGGGAATTTCTAGAATTCATAATGTAAGCTTCCAGCTACTATCCAACAACCGCCCTAGCCACTAATAATTTCCATGTATACCTCAAACTCAAAGAACACCTTCATGGGATGCACTTTCGGGACGATGAAACACTAATGATAGAGGTGAACAAATGGTTTGCAGCCCAAAACAAAACATTCATTTATACCAAGTGTATCAACGCTTTAGAGGACAATGTTAAAAAAGAAATTCCACCTTTCCAAGGCGCCTCAATCTATGTCAGGGACATTAAGATCTGAACTGCCCTCGTACAAAAAAATGACGTATCTAGTAAGTGGTACGTACATAGATAAAACTTAACTCTGACTCGACAATCAAATTATAAAAACAAAATAATGATTTAATTAAAGACTGTAGCATTGGCTTATCAATTTAAAATACCTTATGCTACCATTCTCAAAATTTATGGACTTCCAAAAATCCACAAAGAGGGTTTTCCAATGAGAACTGTTGTATCTAGTCCCCAAAGCTCTGTATACAGATTTACTTAAAGAACCTTGCTAGTATCATTAACTAGATAACTGGGAACCATATTTGCTGCACAAAAAACTAATGATAATGTAAAGAATTTATTAACAAAATTCATTTTTCTGACAATTGCCATTAATTAATAATCAGACCTCATTATAGGTGTCCCACTGCCTGATCCTCTGTTGTGGATGATATCTGTGGGGCTACTGACTCAGGTAAAATTACAACACTGATTTTACTAGATTTCTCTCGCGCTTTCGATACTCTTAATCATGACCTACTTATTATTATTTTAAAGTCACTAGGCTTCAGTGATGCTGCATAAGCATTAATCAAGAGTTACCTTTCATTCCAATGTCAAGAAGTAGTTTTGAATAATAAGGCTTCGAATACCCTGCCTGTGCGTAGTGGCGTACCTCAGGGTTTTGTTCTAGGACCTTTTTTATTCACTCTTTACCCTTAAGCATTGTTTTTATCACCTTTACGCAGATGATACTCAAATATATTTCTCATTTAATCGTGAAGATATAGTTGCTGCCAGTGCCACCATAAATTCTGACATTGCTAACATTGTCAAAATGTCAACCGAACATTTTTTACACATCAATGCCAAGAAAACTGCCGTTATTGTTTTTGGTAAGAAGGCTGACATTGATTTTGCAACAAAAAACTTACATCTTGAGATTAATAGTCTGTCTCTGTAGTGTAGCAGTAAGGTTAGCAATCTGGGGTTGTATATGGATTCACAACTTAGATTTAAAGAGCATGTGGAAGAATGTATCAGGAAAGCTGATTCCAATTTGAAGAAGCTCTATTCTCATAAAGATTGTTTGTAGGTGGATACCAAAAAGCCTTTATGCGATGCTATAGTGCTCTCGCACTTCAATTACTACGATGTTGTCTACGGTCCATGCATGGACGTTTGCACGGCACACAGAATACAAAAATTGCAGAATAGTTGTTAGGTTTATAATATGTGGAATTAAAAAGTACGACCACATTTCTCATAAGTATATAACATTAGGATGTGCATAATTTCAATATTCGGTTTCCTCATGCTATTACGCCACCAGCCCATCGCACCTCCTTTAGTTTTAACATTGCCTCTTTCACTACAGAAGTTGAATTTCTTCTGTTTTCGATCACGCGTTAGGCTGTTACTGAACTTCTGAGTACCTCCGCGGTTTGGAGCAATGCAATTTTAACACTACAATTTTGTCTTTCGTTCTTATTAAGCTTGTGTTGGTTCAGTATGTCTGTGTGGATCTCAGTTTAGCGATAGGATATTATTTAAATTTTTCTTTTTGGGCGGCCGAATTGAAAAGCAGAATTATTATTCGGACATTTGTTGCCCATTTGCAGATGTTCACTTTTCTGTCTTCTGCCGATTGCAATTTTAGTTGTGCATTTGGTGTAACAATAAAGAACTTATTATTATTATTAATTTCGTTAGACGTCTAACTTCTAACGTCTAACTGATTCTGCAATTGAAAATTGCTAATAAAAAATGGAATAGAAAAAGATGGAGAAGGAATCTATTAGTTATTTACGATTAACATTTTTTCCTACTTACTTCCTACTTAATGATGATTGCTATATACAAAGATTTAGCTATACCATAGCTTCACTTATCTCTTCCAACATAGTTCAACTAATGATGAAAAAGCTAGGTAAGTATCACATCCCGTAACAATCTACAAAATTCAATTTTTAAAAGATATGTGTGTCACTGGGATATCGAAAAATACCGGTGATCAAATTAGAAGCCAAATGTTTAACGTATTCCTAAGTTACAATTCACACTAGAAGTTGAGGAAAACGCTTAAATACTATAAGTTATATCAATGTAAAAATCACTTACTACTATCGTATGTCAACAGCCTCTTTACAAGCACTACTAACAAACAAAATATACCATTCAATTAAGGCGAATCTGATTACAGTGCTGGATTCTAAAACAGTAGAAATTTGCAACATAAATTCTCTTAAGCTCTGATTAATCCTGAAATGGGAGCTTTTAACAAATATTTCCTCTAGTAGCTAAAACGAAAGCCTAATTTTACTGAATAACCACTATAAAAAATATGATTGTTTGAATTTGTGCCACGGTACGACAAGCGCGCAATCATGCCAAAAGCTCAAAATCCGGGACTCGCACCGACACATGGCCCATTAGCTGATGACCTGCCTACTCACTATTTCCGATCATCATTCGTAGTAAGCGGCACATTCATTGCTAGTATTTTGTCTCATATCTAGAGCGAATTTATAAGATAGGTAATGTAAACGTTTCACTTGCAATCTTCCAGAAGAGAAATAAAAATTGCAGTATGTTGTAATTCTCATATTGTCGAAAATATGAAAGTACTATACATTGTGAGGAAAAGATTTATAAATTATTAAAATTTTAAGAGATAATATTACATTATTGTTGTATATGAAACAAATATTATAGAGATCAGAAGTTACCGTATATACCAAGTTGTTACAGTCGAAACATGTTTAAGGTTTTACAAGAGAGAATCTACGTCGAGTATAGAGAGCATTACTGTTATTATTATCTGCAACACTAGAGGATACACAGTTAGAAAACCAACAACTTCTTTATATAGCAAAGAATATGATCATTACGGTTATTTTATAAGATATATAAGTAGGAACGGACAACTGTTACGTTGAAAATTACGTTACAAGCTATATAATCGAAGATATCAATTAAACATCAAGAACACGACTTACTGAATGTTCTTCTCATGAACGAGAGTGACACTACAGGGCGGATGAGAGTCAGCGGGAAGAATTTCATAAGTTTTAACTTGCATTTTAAATGCATGGTATAATGAATATGAAACTAGATTTAGATTTAGATTCAATTGAGGGCGACATTGCACGTCCTGTTGATTTATTGTGCCCCCTTACATGAGCCGTAAGCTGTTGGTGTTTGCCCGGTCTCTGAGCTCCCCGTCCAGTGTACGACCTTTAATAAACTGCAATAGCTGTGATGGTTTCAGGAATGGTATTTTTTCTTCGTCTATGACGACTTTGCCGAGATAATTGGATTTAGTTTCCGTAATAGCGGTGCAGTCAGATGCCAGGTTTTCCAGATTTTTATCCTCCGCCATGCAGAACCTGCAGTGGCTATTGTGTTTCAGATCTATCCTTGTCACGTGTTCCCTAAGTTGACAATGCCCCTTCAGAAAACCTGTGAGGATGCTTTTTTGTAGGTGCTCGTCCCTGTATCGCAAAACGGTTCCGATCCCACAAACAAAGTTGTAGCGGCCTTCCTTGCTAACAGGTTAGCTTATTCGTTACTACTGATTCCAGTACGTTCTGGGACCCATCATAAGGTTGCCTAGGTTGTTTTGTCTGCTAAGGCACTCCCAGACTATTTTCAAGTTGATAATGTTAGAGCCATTATATCCTGTCCAGGTTCAGTTGAAAACATCCTCAAAGCTATTACCTAACCATTAAAACGTTCGGTAGACTTAGAAATGGGGTAAGTCCCAACAATCGAGCTTGGCATTTTAAATCATTCTAAGGTAAGAAAGTCAAACATAAAATAAATAAATTTCAAAACTTTGATTATGGTAACAAATTAATTGGTCACCTCTTTATAGCAGCTGCTATGTATCCATTTTCTTGTGTTTTCTGATAAGTATGGTTGTACCTACATTTTTGAATCCCCCACAGCTTATTTTGAACATGCCACACCATAATAATCAAAATATGCTCAACAGTAAAACAAAAACAAATAGAGTAAACTTTTGCTTAAACTTACATGGACCGTATTTTAAATAAGCACTATCAATAATAAATAAGAATTTTGAATGAGTGCCACAACTTTGTATAATTTTTATTCAATTGTGTAATGTAACTTTTAACAAGTAGGCGGTCTTAAAAAATATTCAGCAAGGTTGTATTTAAAAGAAATAGCACTGTTGATGAATGATTTAATTGTATCCTATACATATTTCTTGTCAATATTACATTAACTACTCGTTTTCTTTTACATATCTCAAATATTTCGCGTGCCCGATTATAGCGTATGTATCTATAGACAACTTTGTTAATAATTACTGTCAATATATTAAAAGGAAATGTTATTACCCTAATACCATTTTTCAAGATATTTAGTTCACGCCGCTTTATACCCATACTGATTCTGATTAAACGGCTAATAGAAAAGCTTCAATAGGATATGCTCTGAACTACCCTAACGTAAAGGCATTGTAGGTACATCACTCCCTACAACACGTCATTTGTAGTTATTGCTGTCGCGATTCAAAAGCCGTCGAGTGTCCTCCTATGATTATGCGGAAACTTTATCCAAATTACCTAGTTCATGCTTTGATCTCTTTACTAATGTTTCATCTGCCTTATTAAAAACCAATGTTGCTCACTATACCCGGTTGTATGTACACACACGTGGCTTGCATTAAACTGATTTAAACAAACTCTGTGTACAGTACATACCTACGTATCAATTTATGCATAAACAACATATATTTAATGATGATTTTCAATGGAAAATAATTGCTGCTCTATTATGCTTAAATAAATAGAAAAGAAGAAATATTACTTACAAATCCAGTTTTAGAAAACGACAATCTTTTCAACCCTTTGGTCATTAGAAATTACACACATCGTATTCACACAAGCACCAAATAAACAAAATTCTTAAACCTATAGCTAGTAATTTTGAAAATCGAGGTGTTGGCAGATAGAAAATAAATAAAATGGTTACAGAGCTTGTAATAACAGACAAAGTTAACGAAATAATCGTCCTAGCGTAATGAGATAGTCACCCATATAGATTCATACCAGTAGTTTCTCTGGAAATGACAACTTTCGTATTCGTTTAATTAGCTAACACTTTCAAGCCATAAAATACATGCGTATGCGTTGAATATATTACAGGCATTGAATGTCGAAGCTCACCCACGTTCTACATGTTAGTGGATGATAAAGTATATAGCGAAATGTACAAGAAAACACTTACTAGTGGAAGGTATAAACAAATTCGTAAGGAGTCATTGCTATTCAGAAGAGATTGCTGGTACCAAATGGAAATGCAAATCTGTACATCCAATTTATGATGTAGCTCGGTTGGCTACTACAATTTTTGATCCACCTAGATTTCTGGATCTCGCTCCAACTGATTTTTATTCAAGGAACCACACCCAAAATTTAGTTTATACAGTATCGATTCAGAGGAAACAATTCGTTCAACACGTAGCAACAGTATATTTCAATACTACGATCTTCAATAGATTAGATGATTGATACGATTCCGATAAAGGTTTTAAAACTTTTAAACGCAAACAGCCCAGAAGGAGCGCTTATAATACTTTTATTTTGGTTTCATATGCTACTAACTAAAACATATTACGTTTCTTTGATTAATGTTGATGTCATATTGTTGATCTTCCTATATATTTTGTTGTAGTTAATTGTTATTATGTCTGCGTACGCTACTGTTTATATTTACTCTTAATTAGAAAATTTCAATAATTTGTACAGGAAAGTGTTAATTCCAAAAAAAGTAATTAAAAATGGATATAGAAGATTGAATGTAATGCTGCATTACCTGACGTGAAAATATACAGGAGTTTCCATTTGAAAAAAATGATCGCTATAACTTCGAAAATGTATCAATTGTACGCTACGTTCTGAACACTTTGCGTATGAATAGGCTTTCTTAAATGACCTGTTTTGTAGGATAGAGCACCCTTGCACACTTTTAGACTTACTGCTCAACAATTTTATAATAATAGTAGGGGTTACAATGATGATAAGGATTTCTGGTATGTTAAAAACGAAGTACCTTTGAGCCTTTTACTACAAAAGAAGATATGACTTAGAGAGGCTTTATTGGTTTTATTTCATTAGAGAAAAAGCAGCTTTCTGGAGCTACTAACTTTTATTCTATTAACCTACCGTTATTAAATTTTTCATTTTCCTGTGCTGGTTATATTGCACTTTCACTTAATTATTGTTCTATTGCGATTAAATTAGTATTTATTATTTAATTTTTGTCGATTAAGTAATTAAATCAACCTTTTTAACATTCATTATCATTAGTAGGTTTACTATTTTTCTTTGAAATTTTGACCACTTTTTAGAAAGGAGAGTACAAAATTATTATGAAACGATATAAAAAAATAAATATTGTCTAAACAAACAAGTAGTAGCAAGTACAACCGTGCTCAACACTTTTAATTTAAAAATAGCAAAAACAGCATCGGCACACATTGCATAGTGTTCTAAAGTACTCGGTATTTTACATAAAATAAACAAGTTGTAAATAAATAAAGTTGTTCATATTTTAAATGCAATGATCAAGAATTTTAACATCAGAAGTTTGTTTTTAGGATCTTGTTGTAACAGCATTTAATTAAAACAGATTAGATAAACAGAGTCATGTTGCTTAAATTTTGTTGAAGTACTTTCTGTTCGTTTCACTAATATGCTCACCAACGATCAATAGTGTTGCTGTTAGTGAATGTTTTTACTCGTATATTTTGCTGTAACTTGTTTAACCTTTTCAAATTTTGTTTATGTCACTCAATTTAAATCGCAGAATATATAAATCTCATTTCAATTGTCAACAATGTGTGAGAACAAACACGGCTGAGACTCTGTATTAGAGGTACTGATTATCTTAACCCTCGGAAGTTAATAAAACGACTATCTGATAAATGTTCAGCGGTAACGGAAGGTTATCATTAGCACATTTCCGGTATAATAATAATAAATCATTTATGTACGTATACTGCATAATACATGAAAAATTTGTCATATGAAATGAAAATTGAGAAAGAAAATTATTGAGAAGGTATACGATAAAATTTCGATTTTAATTAAAGCATTATATTACATAAATTACGCTTTCACTAATACCCATTATAAATTATGTCTACAATATTAACAATTGGAAGATTTATATAACAGATGGTACTAACAAGTTTCAGTTTAAGTGTCTACATTTATATACAAATGCATATCTAAATGCGACATTAAATGTATTTAACTCGGTAGTCTGCAGATGAAAAAAAAAGAAAATACTATAATAGTGCCACAGAATCACGGACTATAGAATTCGTTGCCACCAGCGACTACCCGGATGAAACTTTTTGTGAGAAAAACCAAGTAATGCGGGATTCGTATGCGATTTACGAGGGCACTTCGTGTGCATCTGACATCGTTAATCAACGATATACTCATATCTATACACATGCAGTTGTAGAAATGAAAAGATTCGTCCTTTGTCCTCCGCTGTATCACGCGCATCATTTGTATTGTGAGCTCATAACAGTCACAATTAAAATATAATAAATCGTAAAAAGGAATCAACGACGAATATTCAACCAATGTCTCCATATTCTGACATTCAATTTACTGGTGACAGGGCGAATGAAATCTCTTTAATACGTTTTATAAATACTTGCGTGTCCTCAATGGTTCACCAATTTAGATTCAACTTCAGAGTATTAATTGCATTTAAGTAATCGATTTCAGAATTAATTTAATAATTTTCGAAATATAATTCGTTCCAATTAATTTATGTTTTTATGTTATAAATTACAACAAATCTACATTTAAGTTTTCACCAGTTCCGGTTAGTGTCCCTATATTGTTTGACATGGAGAGTTAGCTGTCTTGAAGTTACAAAATCTACTGTTCTGACTTTATTCACATACAAAAAACTAGCTTAACCTGTTATATGTATACTTCCGGTCAGATTAGAAATTCTGTTTCAACAAGTTTAGAATCAAGGGGTGAACAAGTTAGGTCTTTTAACATAGTGAAGTAATAGAGAAACATATAAAGCTACTAGGTGATATTACGTTGTATATGTATGTAGTGAAACAGTTTTATGAAGTGTATTTAACTTAACTAGATATATTTTAGAACGCAGTAGATAAATTTTGTTGTCCATATACTTACATCCTGATAAAATATGAATTAATTTTAATGCAATAAAACATACCACCCCCATTAGTATAATCACTTAATGGAGGTGGGATGTTCTATTACTTGAGTTATTTATGGCAGATTTTCTTTAATTAGACCGCTACGGCTACACAATAGTGTTTAAGAGGACAATAGGATTGTAGTAGGAATATATACGTAGTATGATACGATGCCCTTTTGACGACTACACAATTGGCTCACTGATATTTGTAATGCAGTGAACGCTAAGTGGTCGACAATGTACTTCCATTCAGTATTCATTCGACTTCTCGTCTTCCTAACAGCATATGTGGCACCACACTTTCATTCTCCCGTTCTCTTTAGCAAATTGAATGCATAACATGAGAAAACACTACAAACTTTTAAAGAGGACATTACGCATATATTGGCTCGTATAACAATTTAATATCACGTCATTTAAGCCTTTTCTATTCTTTTAGATCTTAATATTTTTATATATTAATTAACACATTGATCTATACCTATATATTACCGAATAAGTAAAAGCTTTTTAATTGCTTTAGTGGAATTATGTGCTATAATATTGGATAACAGTTCCTAAATATCATGTGTCCGATATTAGCAGCATACATAAGACTTATTGACAAATGTTTCTTTTGTATGAATAAATAAGCAATCAGTGAAAGTTAACTTAAATGCTATAAAAAGAACTATCCAGGATATTTAAGGTCCCAAGAAGTACCCTTGTTGATCACGTACAATCAGACTAACCATTGCATATACTAACGAGAGTAATATGGATCTGTAGAAACGATTTTCTGAACTAACATCATCGGACGGATGACTAGTATTTCAATTAGCTACAAAATCATTCAATTTGTTTAAAAGGTATACCATTTTAAGGAATCCTAATTAAAATTCAGATTTTAGAATATCAAGTATTAAATTACGTCAAGATAAGCCGATTTGCAACGCCGTCATTTAGGATCCCACATCTCAGCAGGGAATGGTTGTAGCGAAAAAGAGGAAATTTGTTGTTTTAATGTATGTAGTCTATATGAATTCTGGAACTTGCCCACATATTCTGAAACGCCCCAGATACATGTTGCAGCTGCTTATATAGATAACTTTCCTTTTATAAGTTTCTTTGAATTGGAAAAAAAATCATCAATTTGAGTCAAGTCGTTCAAGACTAATTAGTGTAGTTTTCTACAAAAATGTACCGCCACTCTAGTACCCGCAAATGCATATTAGAGAGTTTATCAAAGAAAAATTGTATAAATTACAACTTTTTGATGAAACAGTAACATACTAAAGACATTTAATGGAATTATTAGTTCATAGTAGCAGCGTAGTTAATATTTTGCTATAATTAATGTAAACTCAACACTTGGCACTTTTACAAAATTTTATTAGATAAAAAACAATAATTGTTTCTAGATACAAATATACGCCAGACATATATGTAATGGCTCCGCCATCCATCTGGGATTGTCATATTACGGCTTTAATATTGCAAAAATCGAAAAGTTATGTAATGTAGGTGGTAGCGGACTAGTAGAAGCACAAAATAAAATTATTGGTAATTATACAGGGTGTTCAGGAAAGGAGTGTGATCTCCAAGTTGTATTTTTTTTAATGGAACACCCAGTGTATTATGTGATTTTTGAATTGCGCAATTAAAAATATTGGGATTTGATATGGGATTGTATTGACCTAAAGCTTACGGTTTGGGAGCTATAGACGCATCAATCGGAAAAAATTCTATAATCAAGCAGGATGTGGATTGGTTAGTATAGTGTTTAGAAATATCGTGCTTTTCATGAAGATTTGCACGTTAGTATACTTTTATTCCGAGGTATTAATTTTAAGCTTGATCGATCTGTTATACGGGTGTTCACCATTCGCGAATACTAATTTTTTCAATTTTTTCAAAAGGAACACCCTGTATATTATTACCAACTGTTAATAAGGGCACTTCTAGCTTTCCTCTGATATAAGGGCATGGCTGTCTAACTCCAATAGTTTTCAAGAAACATCGAATTCAGGTTTGAAAATTAACATTTTTAATAACATTTTGTATAAATTATTTTACATCTACTCATACATTATATAATTACCAATAATTTTATTTTGTGCTCATACTAGTCCGTTACCACCTACATTACATAACTTTTCGAATAACCTTTCAAATTACATAATTTTTCGAATAACCTTTCGAATTTTGCAATATTAAAACCGTAATATGACAATCCCAGACGGATGGCGGATTTTTTTTTTTTTTTTCTAACAAAAAGTCAGATAAATAAAGATCTATTATTGGTGTATTAACAATATCTTTGTATGTGTTGGTCGCTTAATTTCTAAATTTTCTAATAATATAAGTTTTTTACTTTTGTGTAAAGTATGTAGTAATTTAAAATCATCAGTATGACAAATATGATTATGTTCTATACAATGTTCTGAAAACTCGAATGCTTTATATATTTTCCTTGTGTTTCTCTAATCGAGTTTTCAATTTTCTACCACTTCTGCTAATATACACTGCACTGCATTGTAATTCTCACATTTGATTTGGTAAACCCCAGCTTTGCTCAAATTAAGGATTCTTTCCTTTTTATTCATCAGTAAAGTGCCCAAATTGGTTTTATTGCTACTAACTAAATATAATATTCAATCCAATTCTTATATTAAATTATTAAATTTCGCATTGTTTGGTACCTATATTAAAATTTTTCAAAATATGGACTAATTCTCATAAGTTCATGCCATAAGAATTCCTTTTTGGTCATATTTAGCCAAACATGATCTCGAAAGCCAATTTCAAAACAGATAAATTACTTGATGTAATTCAAACAGAATTGATATATTGAAATGTGGTTATTTTAAATAATTACAATAAGTAAATCATTCATTTTGTCCTCTAGTCTCCCTATGAGTCCATATTTACATGTATAATGTTCTTCATGGAAAACAATGTGTTAGTTTAAGTTCAATTATTCTTGGATAGATAATGCATATCTACCTACCTGTACGTGTTAACTACAAGGCATGTAGCAAGTAGTTCAAGTTTCTATACAGAAGGAAGTTCGCATATTTCATACCTGAAACAATAAAAATACGTTTACTCCAAAAATAAATTAACCAAATAAATTGTTAATAAATTGCATAAACTACGATCATATTCAGCTACTTCCGTTCCCGTAATATCTAATGCAACGTCTGTAACATCAATAATATAAGAAAAATGAAATCTTCTCGAACCAGAATGGCAACAGCGCTGAAGCAACTTGAATTTCACTAACCAATAAAAAATGCTTGTCCTATAGCATTGTCCGTCCATGCTTCTATGATGCAAGTTGATATCATTGCGCTGTACTTTTGAGAAATCCGAACGACTCCAAATCCTAATTATCTCGTTTGTAGCTTTGATTGAATTCTGCATATTCGGAAACACATGTTTCTTTATTTTAAAAAGAATAGCACAATACCAATTTTTGCATTCCTGAGCATGTTTTTGAGATATTGGTATTCTATTGAGAAACATTTAAATATATATCGTACATACAGTATGTGCTGTATAGTACGGTTTATTGCTGTGCTAAAACATAGCCACAATTAATCAAAAAGTAGGTGTCCATATATATAATTTATATATAATTAGTTGACCAGGGTAAATCCTTTTATAATTATATAGATCTGTACGTTCAAACAATATAAATAAAACTCAAGGCATCGTAAGTATCTCTAAACAACAGAAGATCTTCAAACATATCCCTTCTCCTCCAATTTCATTCAAATTTCTAAGGATATTGAAATATTTTTCAAGAAATTAACCAATCACTTCGGAAAGATTCCGATGGGAAGGTTATCCGCGTCGTAGTTCGCGATATTCCGATAAAGAAGCAAAGAGTGTGTATCAACAGCGAGTTATCAATTCCGGTAAAAGTAATGAATCGTAAAATTACCGTTTAGATCGAGGAATCAGAGAGAGCGCACGAGCACGGTGGAGTGTAGCGGAACGCGTAAATAATGTAAAAGTCACGACATTGCCGTCATTATAGGAAACTGCTTTGCATAAAGATTCGCGATAGCAGTCAATAAAATAGCGCTTCACGAATTATGGCCTTCGAAACTGAAAATTGGGTACTTTGAAATTCAGTTTATTTTCAGCGAAATTAGTATTGATTTATGATGCCTTTGTTGAACATATTTGCAACCAGTTGAGCTTGGCACTCCGTGCCTTGTTCAATTCGTCAGTTTTATAGTTGATGTGCACTTTTGTAGTTTGCATTTTTACCGTAATAGTCAAATTATCTTATAAGATGCATTGCTATTCTGTATTTATTCATATTTTTATTTAAGCGTGTGGGCATTCTATCAGCAATTCTATATACTTTCTCATGAAGAGATTATATTGGCAACTGAAGATCCAATTTCCTTTTAGATTAAATTATTCAGACGCAATTTTATTCCCCAAATAGTATGAAATCAATTTGGACTGACTACTATGTAATTTTCAAACAAATAACAAGAACTTTTGACAGAGTTATTCTTAAAAATCGGACGAAACTGTGCAATGCAAACAAATGCATGAGCAAATCTGTAATAAATTAATGAATAAAATGTTACTGACTATATTAACAGTGCCACTCCACGCGGAGGGGCAAAACGTGCACTTGTACGGGGCGGCAAAATCAGGGGAGGAGGGGTGGCACGGAGGAGAAAAAAAAGGATATTAAAAAAGTCACTATCAATATGTGCACTGACAAAATCGAATAAAACAAATAATACTACATACGAGTACTACAAAAATAATAGTTTTATTGACTTTTCTGTTTAATTATAAATAAACCGGACTATGATTGATGATTGACATTGAGTTTATTGCTGCCATAATAGCAATGCCAAGAATAGCTTTTGCAGTGAAAACCGGATGCCGACTTCCTCTTTCATGAACAAAAAAGCTTATTTATACATCTTGCAAGCTTTATATTATAGTTAATGGATGTGAAGGACAACGAATTAACACAAGAATAGTTTTTATTTCAAGTGCAGCTGCAACGGCTTCCTAAGTTGCATTACATGTAGAAGCAAGCCACTGCGGCTCTTACTATGTAAATTGTGCGTGTAAATGCGTTTTCATGGCTTTGTTGCAAAATTACCTCATCATAAATAGTGTTGCGCAGTTAATCATGTTCCAAGAACAAATGGTAGTGCAACTGAAGTACCGATCTAGTAAGACGTTGCCACAAACGTCATCGGTAAAATTTGGACCACGAACCATAGATGCTACCCTACGTACCCACCGTAGTACGACACAATAACTTGCTATGCGTTTGATTTAAACGCTACATATGTAGAACCAACAATTGCAAATCGACGTCACTAAGCTTGCGCGATTATATTCGCAAAAAATGCAATTGTTTCTGGAACAGAAATATTTTTACGACTAAAGTGAGTTTAGAAATTATTTTGCTCACGTGTTGGACTGCAATGAATATACACATTGATAAATTTGCAAACGCACTTTACTTGCGAAAGTTACGCAACTATTGATTCTGAAATCACTGTTTGGTAACAGATAATTCGATGGTTCGTTTTCCAAAAACTTCCACCAAGGATGTGAATGAACAAATCATATTACATCTAATAAAATTGAATATTGTTTTAAGTCAGTATTTTGAAGTACATTTTCCTGTTTTAGAATTTCATTCATACATAAATTACGTTTTCTATTTCTAGTATCTAGCCACTAATACAACGTAATCAGTCTAGTAGTGCATTTTACAGTACAGCACGTCTTTAGATAATATATTAATAACGAAGAAAAGGAAAAACTTTCTGCAATTTTAGTTTGCATAACACCATTCTAGAGAATTACTCTAAAGGGAACCTCGCAGTTCACCAACAGAAGTAAAATTTTTATTTAAAAAATAAAAAATAGAAAAAAATACGTAGATCGTAGATAAAAGGATAAATTTAATGACAAAATAACTCTTAACCTTAATTGACGTTACTTGCATTTAACGGACACCAATTAGCAACAGCTATATTTTAACTAGCAGATTAGATTAGAATAGATAAAAAATTCAAAAAGGAAGATTTCAAATTAAGGAGGAATTAAAGTTTAGAAACCAACAAAAAAACAAATTAATTACAGCACTAAATAAAAGTGAAAATATCAGCAGATACTTCCCATCATCTCGAATTAAAAATTATTTCAAGACTAACAAATATAGTCGCTAAAATCTCGATAAAAAACTGTACAGAAAGAGCGTACTTGTCTTGAATTAAACCTTCAAACAAACAAGATAACTGTTTATAATACGCAATTCAAGTGATTAATAGTAATAGTAAAGTCAGAATATTAATAACAATAGAAAGAAAATGAAAATTGTTCTAAAATAAATGCTACGCGAACCTGAAATAGATATGGTGACAATCCACAATCTCAACGATTTTAAATATCTCTGATTAAGGTATAAGTGGCGAATCACACAAAATAATTTCCATAAACTTACAATAATACAGTCATAAATGTAAGTATTTTAAATAATACTAAATATAACATCTACATGCAACAATCTAGCACTTCACTAACTAAATTTTTTACATCATTCCATACCTGCAACCTACGACCCTGTCACCGTGAAAATGAGCTACTCTATTAATATGTACAATTTATGGCAAGAAGGCTTCAATCTCTTAAAGATATTTGACGAGGAGTACACGTAATTCTTGGCGAGATATAAAATGGGTGCTGCGATCTAGAAAAGAATGATCTCAAAAAAAGTCTGACATAAATTTGCGTTTTTCGTCACTAGATTCAAAATTTTATTTCCTCCAATCGTTTTCCTGTCGAATAGACTTTCGATACTGTAACATGTAGTCAGTAATCAAATCGCAGTTGCCTATAACATGTGACATTCAATATTACTAAAATTACTCACTATAATACATGGAAAGATCTAATCAATATTTTCAACGCCCCCGTATGCACAATACACACATACTAATGCTTGTTTCTGAAACTTAAAAATGTATTTCCAGCGTGATACGGCTAATGCTCGCGATGTTTTGTATGACAAGTGAAACGACGGGGTAGAATTTAATAGACGACGCAGCGCGCAGAAATGAAACCGTACAACCCCTCGAAATCTTATATCATATCCTGACTTGTATTTTTTACCCCTCGGGCAAAACGTAATGAAAAATATCAACACATCCCTTTAGACAAAGTGCCCGTATAAAAATATTTGAGCTTGGAAATGGCTGGTGTTTTAGAGACAAATCTGAACTGTAAGGTAGAGTTCTGTTTTATTAAAGCGATTCGGCTCTGATTTATACGGTCGAAAATGAAAACCGCATTCCTTCCCTTTCGCATACCCAGCATACCTAAAGAACTAAGCGCATTCCGGCTAAGATTTTATATTTGTTCCTGGAAATTCGCGTATTGAACAGAAATAGGATTATTGAGGAAATATTAAGCAATATGGTACCTACAAGGTTATTACGCGTTCAATATAATTCGATGTAATTAAATAATATAGCAAATCAATAACACAAAGGTAAGGAAGTCTAGAAAAAATACATTGATAAAAAATGTACATCTCAAGTATAATTTTATATAGGATCATAAACAATTATTGACGTTTAAATCATTTTACTGTGAACTTGAAAAGGTTATTCAACTACATGCATAGATTCAGTTACCAGGACAATAATTACGGTACGAGACGTCCTGACGCGCGACGTCCACCACAAGTTTTGTGGGCGATACACGCGATTATCTCGAATTAAATAAAAGCTAATGGTTTCCTCAACAAAAATTTCTCTGAAGAAGATTCTCTTAACTTATGTTGCTTAGGAACCTCATACGAGAAATTATTTTCGTCTAAGTATATTCTCTCATTTTCAGGTGACGGCTAAAACAATTTCCTATTAAGTCCTTTCGAAAACCTCCATCTTAATATAATTCATTCGGTGTTGTGGTAAATAATGAACAGAAAAAAAAATTCATAATGTGAAACTGCAATGATAGGTTGCGCCATCCTCTCACCGAAATAATATGTTGGAAATTATCTTAAAAAAAATTGTAATACCTGTTGTAATTTCGGATATTCATTAAAATTGAACTAATCGTTCAAATTTTGGAGGGGGGTATGACTAGACGTTGAGCGACTCTGTCACTAAAAGAAATTGCTTACTCTGATACCGCGAGTACCTCGGTATCAGAGTAAGCAATTTCTTCTCCCTTTCTCTCTTCAGTTTGTAAAGTTTCATCGAAATCAGAATCAGGCAATTACTTGCGCGTGTTCCCAAGGGGGCACTAATACTATTATTCATATTATTAACTTTCGAATCTTATTACGTACCATGACTTCTAATTAATGTATACATACATCATTTATATAAAGGCATCCTTTTTTGATAAAGAAAAAGACAAAAATTTACAAAATGTGGAATATGTGCTACCCCAATTTATTCATTCGTATTTTGCGAAGATTGCGGAGATATTCATAAAAAATTATGCAAATTTTGGAAGAGTTTTAGCCCAAGTTAAACAAATATGTAGTATTTGTAACAAGGTACTCTGTCAATTTGTAATGTTTCAGCGATATTGCGAGGTAATAACACCTGCCCATATTCCATATGTTGGAGAAAATAGAGAAATATAAAACAGCTTAATAAACTAATAGGCCAATAGTTACCTAATTCGTTAAAATTTGCTGTTTTAAAGAGATTTACTACAGCGATTTTCAATTCTTATGGATAGACAATCCGTCCTGGAATAAACTGCCAAGTTATCATCAAACTATCATAAAACTAAACCAAAAAATAGGAGGTGAAACGAAATTATTATTGAAATTATAATATCCAGGACAAACGCAAACAGCGTAAAATTTAAATAGTTTGAGATTCTGATGTGTTTCTAAACAATAGATGCTAAAAATAAAACGAAATAGAAGTAGCAGTATTCGAAATTAATATAAAGAACTAGCAGAATGCAATTGTTGAAGCATATGGAAATAATTGGATCTGAAAGTAAGGTAATAAAGGTAAGGAAAACATCACAAGACCGAAGAAAAAGAGGAAAGCAACAAAAAGATGGTCGTGAAATTTTGAAAATGAAAACAAGTTCGGAACTGGAAGAGAAAACAGGAGATGGAGGACATGTCAGAAAAGTATGAATCAAGACTTTAAGGACAGAAACTATAGGCTACCACTTGAGCAAAATATTTGCTTCAGTAGCTTTAAGATGAGAGATGAGAGCTTTTATTTCAGAAATAATGAATTTTGGCACGATCGCTATTAAAATCAGATTACTTAAGAGCTCAAAAATTAAACGCTGTGTGCTGTTGTAAAAGTTAGATGTATATCACAAAACGTGTGATCGGCGATAAGTTTCGATATTGCTCACACCAATTTAAATGCATTACTAACTCTTTTGTGGATTTCAATAATCCCACCTTATTTCACCGATGTGAGATATAATGTACTTTCTCCATTTACTATTTCAATTATATGTACAAGATTACTTCTTGTATTAGCTTTTTGTTCGCTATTTTCAATTAACACTAGTTTCAGTTAAAGCACTACTGTCTAATTGTTGTGATATGATGGTATACTGAATATAATCGACCACTAAACTACTGTATATTGTATCATTTGTATAGAACTTATTTGTGACAGTAAGAAGAGTTAGTGAAAATATCAAAGGACTGTAATTATCCGAGCCGTATAGTTAGCCGTATAGTACACAAGTCACTATGAATATGCGCATTGACAGAATCGAGTAAAATAAATAATACTACATACGAGTACTACTACTTTTATTTACTTTTCAGTTTCATTAATAATAATGTCGAGTGCAGCTACAGCGGCTTCCCAAGCTGCATTGCATGTAGAAGCCAGCCACTGCCATTCTTACTGTGTAAATTGTGCGTGAAAATGCGTTTTCATGGCTTTGTTGCAAAATTACCTCATCATAAATAGTGTTGCGCAGTTAGTTATGTTCCAAGAACAAATCGTAGTGCAACTGAAGTAGCTTTAAGATGAGAGATGAGAGCTTTGATTTCAGAAATAATGAATTTTGGCACGATCGCTATTAAAATCAGATTACTTAAGAGCTTAAAAATTAAACGCTGTCTGCTGTTGTAAAAGTTAGAAGTCATTATCCGAGCCGTATAGTTAATTAAAAAATAAGTAGCAATATTATATAAGTATAAAACAATGTTATCATATCATAGATGTGCTTATCCTCCATATTTACTTATTGCCTTTAACCCTATTTAGCTCCTTCTCTACTCTACTATACACGAAATAAATGCAGATTTAATAGAGAGTAAATCAGATTCGAAATCAGTATGTGACTTGCTGATGGGATTCGACAGTAGTGACCTCAAATCCGAGACGAGGGATGATGGAGGGTAAAAGACGACGTCGTTTCAACCCTCTGCCGCTGCCCGCCACCACCGCCATCGAGGGCAAAGTAAAAGGGGAAACAGGAGTGAACTGTGTGCGTTATAGGTTGGTGCTGGGAGCGAAGTCCAGAGCAGTAGTAATACGCGACTGTGTTTACAGTCGCATTGAATATTTATAACTCGCCAGTTGATGAGCGTAGCAATATGCTCCGCATTTAGGAGAATGTTCGCTAGGGAATTTATCAAGTAGTATACCCGGGAATATCGTGAATATATATGTTACGTATTGATTGAATTAAAACTAGTATTTGTGTGGGTAATCCTGCGAGAAATTTCCAACGCATATTTAATCAGTGACAAGAACTGCAGCTTATGTACATGTTATACAATGGCGGATACATACGGGTATTACATGTGTATAATATATTAGCAAAAGTTTGTTAGATTTGAGAAACCAGGAAAATGTTCTAACCGGAATAACTTCGATATACCCACAAAAGTAATTTATTAAATAAATCATTGTTCACAATCCATGTCTTGTTAAACTGTATGTTGGATAAAGGTCCTGATCAGATCAGAGCATCATTACTAACACCCGAATAAAAAATAAGCTACTTGTTTTGTTAGACTGTTTTAAATGTATATGTACAGGTCCGTACAACAAAATAATACGTAAGAATTAAAGAAGGAGAGACATACGAATCAATACATTTTTGCATTTTGGCAAACATGAAATCAGCTTCTAAAATTCCCTAACGAATTGTGTTCAGAGAAGGTAGTAACTATTTCAGTACGAATAGAATTTTTTTATTCCTTTAGGTCATTAGCTCTATTTATATCGATGTTTTTAATGTTCTTACAAATAAATATCAAAAGAAGTAAATCTAAGCTAGTTCAAATTACCACCTCATCTAAACCGTCGTCGAGAAGAACCGATATTCAAGCAATTTCGTACTGCAAGTCTATAATGGGGGAGTGCATTATCATACTGGGATCAAATGTTCTTAGTAATTACGTTTTGATAAACAGGATTTGGCAAGTGTTCTACAGTTTGAGGGATTACATTTTCCTGTAGATCTGTAACGGAAGAAATGTTTCCTTCAAAGGAGCTCCAATGATGTTATGGCCAATGATCCCAGCCCATAAGCTGTAGATCAACTTAGAAAGTTGCCATTCCGCATTTATCAAACAGCATCAACTAAGTACAAATTATAATAATAATAATCATTATAGTCAATATTGTCGTACAAGAGCAATAAACTTTAATCCTAGCTACTTGTTTGTTACATTTTTAATTGTATTTACTTTTAGATGTGATTTGATTTATTTGGTAATGTTTGTTGTATCTAATCATCAATATTAACAAACAATTACACAGTTATATTTCCTTTTTAGCACTACTACAACATTTCTTAATAACAATAATAAAATCGTGGTAACAAAATCATCTAAATACTTGAAGAAGGTTGCTTTTTTGCTCAAAACATTCTTACTTTTATTAACAACATTTCTATAAAGTGTTTATGTTGTGTACCCTACCATTATATCCCATTATGCTACCGATTATGACATTTTCAAAATTTAGAATCCAAGGTGACATAGACTGTATACTGCTTCCGCTAAATGAAGTCAATTCTTGAACTTTCTGTTGAGAGAACAACAGCTACCACTTTCAGCTTCCTCCATATCATTAGAACATAAACTAGTGCCAATCATCGTCCATTTTAAGCTAAAATAGGAACTAAGAGGCTGCCTCCATCAAATTCTTGTAAAATTGGTAACTGGAAAGGCTTGAGATCAGATTTCTCTTGTTAACGCTGTTACTTAAAGATCCTATCTATCGTTCCTTTTTCATATGCAAGAATTTCTAAAGTCTTATACACGTTGCAGTTTTTGCGCAATTGTCACAGTAACTCGCCCCTTCATTTTATTGGTTTGTCTTCATTGTGACCTATTTCCAATTTCAAGTGATTTATATTCAAAATATTTCACGTAGGTACTTTAATCAATCGAGCCCTTAGTATCATCTTTATTTAGAATACTGTAAATCATTCTTGTAGTACATTATTGTGTTTGCTTACACTACAAGCCAGAAAAAACTATATTTTACTGTCCGGGCCTATTTTGGTTAATTTCAATTAGGTAACTAATCGTATAATTAGCAAGCTTGTGAATGATTTACGGACATCTTTTCGTAATGGTTATAAACTATCAGTGGTGCTTCTAGGTACAGATATATTATTACATGTCAAGTGGCAATTTTTGTTGCAACTACTGGCTGCATGATGTAGGATGTGGCCCCTTTAGAATGAATACCGTATTTTATTTAACTGGCATAAAGCACACATTTGCAAGTCAAACGTCCAGTTTTCGCTATCTCAGTCTTTACCACTATACTACATATATATATACATCAAGTAAATTTTTATTAGTCAGCCGTAGAGAATATAGGTAATACAAAAGCAATTACTCCAGTGTCAGTGGACAGTCTATCTGTTCGAGATAGTTCACTGGCGCTCATTTTATTGCATTTATTTTCGATAAGTTTTTTTTATACGATCTAACCGAATCTAAACCTCGTAAAAAAACACTTAAACAGATTTATGTCGGACGTAAAAATTTAATTTCGCAAATTTTATTGCCTTTTTCTTAGGTAAACCAACAAGCAAGCCGTGGTCCATACCAAGTTATGTCTGCTGAAATTGACGGCTATCCGCAATTACATTCTTTGATAATGTACTGTCAAAGTTTGATTTATAACTAAAATAAATAAAGATAGTCTCTTACGATTGAATGATGATCTTCAGAATTGAATTAAACCATACATAATTTTAAATTCTACATAGTAGTATAAGTACTCTACTATAAATATGTAATATTTCATGTTTATAAAATATTAGGTAGTTTCTCTTGGCCGTAGTTTTTGAACTAATACATTAACATCAAAAATAAACAAACGCCGATCAATCGATAAATCATTTTTTAAGCGACGGAAGTAACGCAAACCAGAACGAATCAATTCCGTACGGATTCGGGGAGACGCAGTCGACTCGATCAAAATGCGTTCCGTTTTATTAAAAGGGTTGGCGACAATTATTTTGTGACCATGACGACAGCAATACGAACGGATTAATTAACCCCTTTGGCCACCCTTGGATGAGGTTATTAAAAGTTACACGCAAATGAATCTGACTCATTGATCTATTTCGGAATACTTTCTTCTGGTTTAGAGAGTCGATGTATTAAGGGTTTTTAACGGGCTCTTTAAAGTTGCAGTTTAAGTACGCATTAGTCCTTACCGCAAAATTATTCGATTCATAGCATTTTATATTGCATTCGGCTTCATAAAAATGTCTTGTTACCTAGTGATAGTATTATAGTTATTCCTTCTGTTTCAATGTGCTCTTGTATCTTGTTCTATCTCCTGAATATTATTCAGAATAGTAGAACAAAAGCAATCTTTTAAAATACATATGAAACGAGAGTAACATATAAATTGCTATAGAACAATGTAACTTTATTATTTTAAACAGCATCATATATTTTTTCTACCAATTTAAATTCTACAAAAAAAATCCGTTCTCCGTCCACACTTTGTATTATATTCAGCCAAAGCGGCCTATGGGAACTAAGAGAGCTCTAAGTGAACACCAGAAGAGATGCTAAAAAAATGTTGTCCATTTGCTTCAAAGCAACAGTCGAGTCGATGCAGAGTGCTCTTAATAACCCGGTATTATGTGTTGAGCATTCGTTTCTAATTCTATTTTTTAAATTTTCCAAATCTAAAAAACGCGTGTGGTACACCCTATCCTTCAAATATCCCCATAGAAAATACTCAATCGGCGTTAGATCGAGTGATGTCACAGCCATTTCATTAGTCCATGTATGCCTATCCACTAACAATTCCAGAATTGTGATGGGATGCCCCATCATGTTGAAACTACATCTTGGCACATAATGTCGGAGGAACATCCTTTCAAGAAATTCGATAGGAAGGTTATTGTAAATATTAGATTTATATTTAAAAGAAGGGTGATAGCGGTGCAGTAGGACCTATCCTTGACATGTGTTCCCCAAGGTGGCAATGCCCTGTAAGAAAATCTGTGAGGATGCTGCTCTGCTTAATTCTTAGGCTTAATTCAAGGAATATCTTGGAGCGTCTCAGGCCAGGGAGATTCACCTGAGCTACTTCTGAACTTCTCTATCCTTAAGTTCTTTTTTGTAGGTCCTCATCCCTATACATCCCACAGAGCGGTTTCGGTTCCACAAACAAAGTTGTGGCGGCCTTTCTTGCTAACAGATTAGCTTCTTCGTTGCCGCTGATTCCAGTATGCCCTGGTACTCAGCATAATGTAACTCTGTTTTTCTTTCTTAGGTTCTAAATCTGACTAATCACTTAAATTTCCTTCATAAAACTTTGATCCAAGCCGTACCATACATTAATTTCCCCATTTTTCTGAAAATTGGTCTCTCTCATCCAATAAAGATTTTCTACAGACCAATACTGACAGCTGTGTCGATTTGTGATTCAATCATTATGAAAATGGCTATCATCTGCCCAGAATATTGAGCTCATGATCAAGTAACGACAGTTGATTTATCTTGTTCTATTCATCAAAACGCAAGCTACATGTTACAAAGTATTCAGAAGAGGAATTCCTTCTGCTCTCTAAATATATAAAAAGTAAGAAATTCAGTGGTCCAGATGATATTCCTTTTTTTTCTTATTCAAGCGATGAGAGCTTTCTTGTGTAAACCACTTATTTATCTTATCAACGAGTCATTTCCGGTGATAATTTTTCCGGAATCGTTAAAGCTTGCATTCGCAAGACCGATGTACATATAAGGAAGGCGACAGAAACTGTATAAAGAATTGTCGTCATGTGTCCGTGACATCAACTGTAGCTAGTCTATTCAAATATGGCATGCTTGTAAGGCTTAATTCTTTCTTAAGCAAATCTAATACTATTTGTTGCTCCCAACATTGCCCTTGCTCTGGGAGATCAACGGTATCTAGTATTTATGAATTTTACACTGCACTTTTAAATTCAATTAATTATTAAGCACTCTTCCCCAAAACATCAATTCTGTGCTCTCCATCAGTAGCAGTCTTCTTTTCAGCCGTTTGTTTCTTAAAAAACGCACCACATGTCGCTGAATTTGAAGACAGATATGCAAAGTACATAGTACTGAGTACACACGTGTTAAGATACCATCCTCCCTATAAACACAGACATTTACTATTAAACCGAAAATGAAATATTCGGAATATTGGGCTCAATTTAAAAAAGTTTAGGTGTGTATTATATGCTTCCGGTTTCAATTTTATATTTTATTAGATAACGGGGGTACGCCATTGGAATAATGCAATTAAGACATTCTGAGATTAATTGTAGAAAAGGTAGGTATATTAAAGCGAAATACTGAAAAAATTATTGTATCTCTCAGAAAATATTAACAATAGTAAAGAAGAATTTTACAATTTTACTTAAACATAATACTGGATATGGGTAGCAGTTGACGTAACTGTAGTTAACCTAACAAAAGTCTGTTAAGTGCAATTAGTGTATTTCGAAACATCTTTTTTTAACCCCTACATTAAAAAAATTATATGTATATTCTCACCGCTTTGCTTTAGAGAATATAATATCGATTACAGCCGCCCTTACTCTGGAGCAACAAAGCTAAAAAAAGCAAATTACGCATTTAGAGAGTTACAGACTACTAAAGCAAAACGATATTAATTTCAGGATTAAATGCTGACACGGTTTAGCAAGTTTCCAACGTCAATGTCGCACTGTATAAGGAAACTGCGAACTTTGTGCAATTTATAAGTTAAAAACATGCCAGAAGTCTGAGAAGTTCGGAAGTTCAGCGCGCTCGAATGAGATCGCAGCAGCGAAGTAGCTACGACAGCAACGTGTACTTCGAAGTTAAACGAACTTTTGACGGTGAGTGTATTCTTTTGTTCTAGACAGTGATTGGTCGGTGAGGTTCAGTTGCGGTGTTGGCAGCCCTGCCTCTCGACAAGGCCCCTTCAAATTCACCCGATCACATGCTTCTCTTACTGCTTGCCGCTACTCCCGGTGTCGTAAAAGGAAAACTTGTCTTGGAACTCACCGTGGCGTGATTTGCAAACTCTAGCCTTTCGTTTTCTTAGATACTTGAATATCCTCTTTTCGTGTGCAACTACGCCTTAGGAATGTTAGCTACATTGGTTATTTGTAAGTATAGATTTATATTTAGTGTAAAATTTCGTGTTCCGCTTACACTTTAATACGATAATCTCACAATGCTGTGTTGCTTACGAGGGCGTCTAGTTACAAGAATATTATGATAAAAATATATAAAAGTATAATCGAAGTTACCTATTCCACAACCGTTTTAATTATGGCGTCCATTTCAGATATTAATTGAAGTGTTTTAGCTGTTCCGTAAAACTTGCTACCTTATGTTAAGTTTCACACTAAACTTACTATACTAAATACACATACTAAGAAAGTTACATTGCTGTTTAAATAAATTAAACATTAACATAGTTACATACTCCTTGTAAGTGAGTTCGCTAGAGAAATGGGAACCGCATAATCCGGTCTAGGACTAGACTTTTGTTTCTTAAATGACAACTGATTTTGAGAGATTTTTTCTCTCAAACTAATAGCATAAAGATTTTGTAACCTTACATTAGCATATTTTCGAGAAAATGTAAAGAAAATTTATCAACCAAATGAAATTATTAAATCAAATGTTCAAAGTGTGCCATCCATCGACTTGTTGACAATACGCAAGTCTATTGAGAAATTCTTCCTGTAGATTTTGAATCGTTTCCGGAGTAATTCTACGCATTTCATGTCTAACATGATTTTACAGTTTTGCTAAATTTTGAGATTTATTGATTTATACGTTAGACTTTATGTAACTAGAAAAACGGCTGCAACCGCTGGAAATAGGTCATTTTGCAAAAGCTCCAAATATATTTCTCCTATTCCTTCGAAGAAGCAAAGTTATTTTATTATTGACTATCCCAATTCACATATTTAATTTCTGCGCACATTGAGTCTGTGTTTCAACCATCCAATAAGAATTTTGAAAATGTTTAAATAGTCTCTTTAAAATGTGGTCATGTGGTCAAGTCAAAGTGGCTTAAAAGTGACAACTAAAAAACCAAGTAAGATCAAAATATCTAATTATGAAGATGAAGAAAAAAATGTTGTTTCTATTTCTTTTGCTATTTAACACTTTAAGTTGTTGAGTTACAAGTATTAAAACAACCAAAGCAAGCGACTGCTCCTATTTAGAACGAACTAACTTCGACTATGACGCTTTCAAACTCAGAAGCCCTCATAACAGAAACTCGGACAGTGTAAGCCCTCGATATCATTTTTAGCAGCTCCATAGTCGTGGAGGTCACAACTCTAGAAATGATTACATATATTTGAAGAAACTTTTCGAAGAGAACAGCTCCATGTATGCAATGGGAAGTTACATATGTTGAAACAAATAAACAATGAAGAATAATTCAATACATGCTGTTGTGTATTCTTATATTTTCATGAACTTGAAATTGTTGTATCTAAAAATGTTCTCAGTTTCATAGAAAATGTTATTATATTGTTCTAAAATGTAATCTAAAAGTACTTTTCCCTTAGGAAAAGTTTTCCTTCGCGTGCCTTTGTTATTTTCTTAGATAGCAGAAATTTTTATACAGAACAACCTTCTTCGTAAAATGGTTTTGTTCACGAATTTAAATTCGACTTACTTTCGAAATTTTCATTGCTCTCTGGTATCGCTCATTTCATTCTGACCTTTAAAGAAATATTAAAAACGTAACTACTGTTCCCTTTAAGTTATATAATTTCTTTATTACTTGGACTACAAGGAGGGTTTACTAAATATTGTTCTTTTTTCTGTCTGTGGGATAGCCGAGCAGTCCCAAATAAACGGACCAACATTGTTCCAGGAAAATTTAATATAAGCCGTTAGTGATTCTACCCCCTCTACACACAGTTAGGATTGATTAAACAATTTGTGAAAGCACTAAGTTTCTAAATATGTCTGATACAAAAGCTCGCGAAGGAATATTTTTTGGTTCGCAAGCTTCAAGAAGCTTTTCAAAGATGAACATTTTGAACGTAGCATGAATATTTTATAGCTGGCAGTATGGCCTTCTTTTAAAAATGCTTGCAAACATTTTCTGGGAAATCGAAAGAGTGAAAACTACCAAGATAGCGTAGATAATTTGGTAGAAAGCTATAAAAATTTAAGGTGCCGAATGTCGCTCAAAGTTCATTTTTTTTGCTGTCATATTTGGATTTCTTTCTTGCAAATTTAGAAAATATGAATAATGATCAGGGGGTAAGATTCTATCAATATATTGCAGAGATGGAAAAACGATATCAGGATAGGTATAATCCCGTCATGATGGGAGATTATTGCTGGTTTTTCATCAGAAATGGTGCAAAACTTTGATATGTCAACGGTTTTCCTTTATGTACCGTTGTGTTTTTGTATTCTTGTTACTAAGTAAACCTTCTAGTATTTGTATCTAGATTTGTGTAAACATAGTACTATATAGATTTATATTGAAGATTGTGTTTCCCTAACTTTCATTTTCAATTGATTCATTATTTTACTTAAATAATCATCCTTTTACTGTTATATACTAATCGTGCTATCAGTATCAATAGTGCTACAACAAATATTAATACAAGTGAAATATATGCAATTAATGCATATATAAAATAATCAGTCTGAGATTAAATGCATAAAGAAAGAAGCTTTTCCCTTTGAAAAATATAGATTTTTAAAAAGTAATTAATTTCCCGGTCATCCTAACATCGGAACGACATACTCAACTAGCACACACAGAGTAGAGAGAGAATAGACAAAAAAGTAAAATCAATCAGTAAAATCTGCAATTCGCGACTAATGCCATTGGCCGCGTGAACCCAGGCCTGTCTAATGCCCTAGCAGTGCGCCAGAAACAAGCACCCGCCCCGGTCTAATCCCTCTTATCCCGAAAGTAATTTTGAGTCTTTTGAATTGGTCCCCCAGCTTTCAGTAAAATCCGCCGCGGAGTCGTATCTCGCGCTGGCAGGAGATTTCTAACGCTTTCCATCGTTCACAGAGAGCGGAACAGGGACCCTACTGAATGGCTTCGATCGTGGAAGAACTTCGTTTCTCCTAACGTGGTTTTAAAATTGAATTTTTCCTGGGTCTCCCTTACTATTTAGCGAGTTTTCTAATTTGTTCTCCGTCGAACGGTTTTCGCTTGTTTTGGAAAACATATTTTGACGTAAACTGCCGACGAAGTTCAGTCCCGGTTCGATCTAAATAGAATATTTACATCTGCAATAGACACAGAAATACGTTTGAAACAAGTAATCGATTCAGACTTGGGGTCTCTTGAAGTATCACAACGACGCTGATAATAATAATCATTAGAGTGGACCAATTCGGAGCGAAAGCAGAGGCGAAATACACTTTCCTGCTACTATTATACGTACACACACGATGACCGTGGACAACATACTAAGTAATCGTATGTGCGATGGGGCACACGGGAACCAATTCGTTAGTCACGCCTCTGCTTTCGCTCCGAATTGGTCCACTCTAATAATCATCTTTAACTTTAATTACATACAGAAATTACGCTGTAATGATAGTATAGTCTATTAAAAGTAAATTGAACTTTATCTACAAATTAGTTAAGCAATGAAAGCCATGTGTAAAATTGAACGATTTGAAAGAAATGAAATAAAAACACTTAAACAGCAGTAAGTATCTATAAACTATTAGCACGGAACCTATCTTAAATACTAAAGCAGTACAACAACAAAATTCATAGCCGATGAGACCAAAGCTATCAAAACAACACACTGTAGCAAGATTTGCAGCTTCTGCTGTGATACCTATTAAGATAATGCTTTAAGAAAGAGTATGAACCACTTTGCTATGATGTGAATAAGCTATTAGAAAAATCCATACAAAAACATAATACTATCGAGGACAATTTGATTTGTGCAAAAGACGTTTTTAAGCAGTAACAAAAAGTAATTCTCATAGTTCACTATAGAGCCCAAAGTGGCAGCAGCTAGTAAAGTATGACATGCTCCAGTAACCCCAGACTCATTGTAAGCGTTTTAATAACTTACCATAGCTTATATGATGGTATAAAGATTCATTCATTCTTGTTTTTTCAAACACATATTTAATTTCAACCCAGTGCATTAAACATTACGATGAACTTACCAACCTCTTCAAATTACTCCTAAAACTATTGCTTAACCTTTGTTACAGACAAGTTAACTAGAAACAGATATGTGGTTATAAAATCATTCACGTGCCAGAAAAGTTATTACAGCATAATGAATAATGAACCAATATCAACTGCCACAATGACAGAGTCGCGTTTAAAGTAAAATAGCCTGGAGCAGGCGGTGTTAAACTTTAATGTGTTTGGAAACATGTCGCTAATTGACAATGTGCTGTTTATTTTAAGGGTCGTACACGCACTTCCAATCTCGTCAAGAGTGTTTACATTCATAAGTGCTTTGTAACGATTACATCGGTCATTTCTATGAAGTAAGTTATACATCGTACCTCCTACACTTAGAATTATGTTTCGACTGATACATTTATTATAACATGTATATAATAGTTATACAGACCATTAATATTTTTCAAAAGTTGTGCTAACAGCAACATGGAATTGTGTGAAATGTGATGGCGTATTCTTAGAATGATAAATCAAAATACTGAATCCTATTGTTCAAGTAGATACTAGAAAGTTACTGTTGTTTTTTGTTACAGCTACCGCTAATTTTTTTGACAGGTGGGGGACTTGTTACCATCGCGAACAAAACCCAATGTAAAAGATGTAATACGTAATGAAGATTCCTTAGAGTGCATTATGAAACAGAAACATAAAAAAGCAACGCATTTCAATAGCGAAGTTGCCATAATCAAGTAGTAAAGGTAAATAACGAGTTGTGTGAAGTTACGCCATTGTCACATTTTATTAACCTCGACTTTTTTTATACCTTTCTAAACATTCAAAAATATGTAACAATTTATGACTGTCAACACATCCAATTAATTTTGTATTTAGTCCATCGATTCCGCAAACTATTAGTTTTCTGTGTTTCCTTTGTTCAAGGATTCCGTTTCTAGATACCTGCTCTTAAAGCTATATTTCTCAATTTAACGAACTTCTATGAACAGCTACAAGGAAGCTGAAGGCAATTATTTTCCTACGGTTTGGTTAATCTCCTATATTGTGGATGATATTTATTTATGATTATTATTTTTATGCCAAAAACTATAATATTAACGTTTGTACAACACAAAGTTTACATACTAAATAGTGAAAAATGGCTAAGAACTATATCTACACATGTCATAACACGTTAAAAATAATAGTTTTGGATCTGTATAGCAAGAAAACCAATATACTTCGTTACATTCCTTCAACATTGCATCATTGTGATGGCACAAGATGACAAATTCTAACTTTCCACCTTCTCCTTAACCGGTTAGAGGTTCACGAAATCAAAATCCTTAAAGAAGTGAGTGCAGTGGTTTCCAATCTTCAATTCAGAATTTTGAAGATTGATTTGAAATCTTTGCCGATTATTTTCCTTCCATAAGCTCTCTAGATGTTAATACTGCTTTTTGTGTGTAACTTCTACACCAATAGATCAAGTAAGTAACTTCGGATCATAGGAGTAAATCCATATCGATTTGGATCGTGCGAGGCCAATTTCTATCACAGATATGTACCAATGAACCTAGTTGAGTCGTCTTCAGCCAAATAACTTTTCAGTAACTTGACAAAGCCTGTGTTCATTGGTTAATGGGAGCATATTAATCAATTTAAATCAGGGTTTACGGGGTAATGCCACGACAGAAAGCGTAGCGGAAACGAAATGTAATTGTAGGCATTAAGAAGATTGAAAAAGTTAAATCCTCACAAGAATTAACAAAATCGACATCTGATTAACCAATTACCTTCACATGACGCAAAAATATATACAAAACAAATTCACATACCTTATTGCCTCTATCACTCAAAGCAAATAAGCACCAGCAGTTGTTTATATCAAAGACATACTTGCATCATTGATCCGCGCGGAACAAAGTAGCGCCAATTTTGAAATGTGTCTGTCAGTTTTGCAATAGAAGTCATACATATGTATATTATCGCCCGGGGTACAAATGTCACATCGGCTGAGTTTAAATAATTACAGGCCAGTTTCCATATTGTCACCTATCTCCAAGATACTGGAGAAGATAGCTTCTCTAAAAATAATTGACTTTGTAAATAAGCATGAGATAATTCATCCAGCTCAGCATGGATTTCTGAGTGGTAAATCGACAATTACGGCCATAATGAAGTTTCTCTCTACTGCATACGAGGAAGTTGATAACAAAAAGAAGTGTATTGGTATTTTTATGGATTTATCTAAGGCGTTCGATATGGTAGACCACAGTTTGCTACTGGACAAGTTATTTAATTATGGATCCCGGGGAATTATATATAAATGGCTTCAGTCTAGTAGGAAGCAAGTAGTTGAGATTAATTGTCGAATGTCGTCAAAATTGGCTGTGACCAGAGGTATTCCGCAGGGCTCCATCCTGGGGCCACTACTTTTTATTCTATTTGCGAATGATCTTCCACATGCCATAACAGACAGAGAGTTATATATTAAGAGTTCAACATCAATCCATTCAGCAGATATCTACTGTGAAATTCTAGGGTATTCATATCGATTCTGATTTGGGTTGGTCGACCCATGTTGAGCAACTGGCGACTGCTTTATCTCCTGTATGTTGCCATTTATGATTAGCAAGCATCACAGACAGAGAGGTTTTGAAGCAATATTATTTCGCATGTTTTGAATCGCGGTTTCGTTACGGTGTAATATATTGGAGTAACTATGGACAGGCTTCTAGAATTTTCCGATTACAGAAATGGGCAATACGTAATATTTGGGGTGTGACCAGGCGGCATTCGTGCAGGGACCTCTTCCGAAAACTAGGAATTTTACCATTGCCTTGTGTTTACATTTTGGAAACAGTACTGGCGGTCTATAGAACTCCCAATGAGTTAAATAGGCATTGCGATATCCATGTATATCCTACGAGAAGAGCCAACGATTTTGTGTTGCCTGTTCACCGTTTATCCACATTTGAGAATAACCCACTCTATATGGGATGTAAATTTTATAACAGGTTGAGTGATCAGATAAAGGCAGTCAAGGGCTATACTAATTTTAAGAATGCCTTAAAGGCCTTCTTACTAACACGGTGTTATTATTCAATTAAAGAGTTTTTAGATGGTTAGATGAGTATTTGTTAGCTTGTAATGCAGCCTTCTCATATCTGCTACCCCTCTTCCGCCCAGTGATCGCGGTAGATTGAAACGTTCTAAGCTACTGTGGGGGTGGTGTGCTCGATGTTCAGTGAAACTTGTTCTCATCATCCTATTAAGGTTCTCTAACTCCGTGGAGGTCCAGTTGATAATCCCAAAGGAATAGCTTACCACAGGGACTGCGTATGCATTAACTGCTTTTACAAAGTTTCTAGCAGATAGTTTGGTCTTAAGAAGCTGCGTAAGTCTTTGTTTATATACACTTGTTAGTCGGTTCTTAATGCTACTGTGTTCCACTCCTTTGGCCTGAAACACGCCTAGGTACTTGTAAGTCTCTTCCCTGTCCATCGCCTTTACGAGTCTCGTTACATCATCAGTACATGGCACAACGTGGTCCATTGATCCTGCACTTTTCCAGTCCAAACTCCATCTTCGTGTCCTTCGTGAAACTTTCGACTTGTCGCAGTAGGTGCGTTAGTTCTTCCTTTGATTTTCCCATGACCTTGATGTCATCCATATATATTGTGACTTATTTTTTGGCCGCTGTCTCCTATTTCATAGCCGTATATCCTCATGTTTAACGTTGTAGAGAGTGGGTTCAGGGCCAAACAAAACCATAGAGGACTCAAAGAATCTCCCTGGTAAATACCTTTTCCCACTGATTTACCATTCACTAAAAGTTGTGTGTCCAACTTTTCCATGAGTGTTGCCAGCGTTACGGCTATTTGAGGTGTTATCTTATATATATCAAGTATCTGCATTAGATAGGAGTGCGGAATACTGTCGAATGCCTTTTTGTAGTCGATGTAACCCCAGTATAAGTCTCTCTTCTTTCGCTTGGCTTCTTCCGTTATAAGAGTATCCAAGACTATGTGTTCTTTGCATCCGTAACTTTTCCTCTTGCAACCTTTTTGTTCTTTGGCCATGATATTGTTCTTTTCGATGTGGTTGTATATTTTGTTTGCTATTATAGATGTGAATAGCTTGTATATTGTTGGGAGACACGTTATAGGTCTATACTGTTGTGGGTCTGGACTTGGTGTGTGTGTTTTATTATTATTATTATTATTATTATTATTATTATTATTATTATTATTATTATTATTATTACAAACGGGTCGCTGGCCGCAGTGGTTAGGCGGCTGACTATTGTTGTGACAGGACGATAGGCGCCGTGGTTCAATTCTCTGGAAGGACGGTGACATTTTTTCAGAGAATTTAATCCCGGATCGACTTGCCATTCGCTGTTGGGATCAAAGTGATTAACAGCGCGGCATCATAAAAGGCGATATGGTGCTGTCACAAAGCCAATTGAACACAACATACACACACAAAGACTACACCGCGAGAGTTGCAGTAATAGCCAGACAAGCGATACAGTTTACGCAGTCACTGCAACTAAGCACCCACCACATTAAAAAAAATTATTATTTACCGTAATACTAATACTGATCATTATAATATATTTTTAAAACAGAAGAAAACTTTGAACGAAGGAATCTGCTTTCTCGAATGTTCTTCAATCAGAATATTGGAACAGACATTCGTAGATAATTTAACTGTATGCACGTGCAAATTTTAATTTGTGGTGATACCTAAATAAATGTCAGCCCGGGATATTTGGGTGGTACACTTGTACTGAAAAAATCAAGAAAGTTAGTGCAGATACCACTAAATTAAGATGTGACAAAACTGATGGATCTAGAAAACCTAAAATGTGAAAGGAAGACCAAGAAACCAATAGTATCAGAGATTGAGCTATATATTTTGCTTTGTTTGTTAAAGTTGAATTATTTTTGATAAAATATATTTTAGTGTTGTACTTCACTTTTTACCTTATTAATCTTAGATTTAAAAAGCTTGCAGGCAAATTAAATAATAATCTTTGTGGTGCTTGATAATTTTATGTATTATTTCTGCAATAGTTTTATACGACATCTAGTTGTTAGTACTGATATAAAGGACGTAGGTATATGTAGTATTTCACATGTTATGTGGTTTCTTTTAGGATTTGGAAACAATTTCGACGAGTAAGTTTCAAAGCTGATTCAAAAAAATGTTGTCATTTGATACGTCATTAGATATACAGAAATAATTCTTATTAAACCTGTATTATTACTATAGCTTAATTTTGACTTAACATATTTTAACATCCATATTGTTCGTGTTATATTCAATTCTACTACAAAATCGAAGTTAAATAGCACAAGTTTCCACAATTGTTTCTGCGCCTGCAAAAGAAGTCGAAATAAATTGTTAATGAATAAAATTTCCTTGCAAGGTTTTAGAGTCCTTTTGCACTTTATCCTTGCTTAAATGTAAAACATTACCTCACTGTAAGGCCCAAAAAGGCGCAATAAAAAGTAGAAGTGCACTCTCGTATCGAATGTCCACTTCCTCCGGTGAAAGGAATGAGCTTAATCCGTTAAGAAAAAAGCAATGTATCAATCATGATGGCAGTGGAAAGAAAAGGCAGTGTGACACCGGTCGAGGGCAGCTTCTTTAGCAACCACTTGGTGTAACTAATGACACGTCCAGGGTGAAGAATGATCGTGTACCACCGTTAGAGCGGAGAATTATCTTAGAAAATTTAAATATCGCCATTAAGGCCTTGCGGACGAATTGAGATGGCGGCAATTTATAAGTTACTCGAACTCAATTTAAACAGCGGCTTTGATGCTAGTAACTTATTAGAGTGAACTAAATAAGGTTTTCCTGGTGTAATTGCACAATTTACGCTCGCGAAACTAATTCCGTAAATTTTATGAAATCCATTAATGTTCGTTAACGAGCAGGGATATTAGTTCTATTGATTTTTTATTCTTTCAAGGTTTTATATTCGTGAACCTTTTTGTACTATTATTACAGACCTGACCTGGTAATGAAAACGCTTTTTGAAGATTATTCTAATGTGAAAAAAATAAAAAAGTGCTAACTTAAAATAGTTTTTAAAATATTGATATTTGTTTGTTGTAAAGTTCCGTGGCTTACCACGTTCGTTAGTAGATTTCAATATTTTGGCAATAGAACACCAATGGAGAGCCAGATTTACATTAACGTATTCAAATGTATAATTTAGTAAATAAAATTGTTAACATCAACTAAAACTATAAACAAAAATTGTTAAAAAATGTAAGTTAGAAAAAAATAGTTACTAAGTAAGATATGTATATATTTATTATTATTTTTATCATCATTTAAATCGGTTGTTTAGTATATAAGAATTATCCTACTATTTAAATGCTATGATTAAATTTATTGCAAACCAGCACATTTCAATTAGTTCTCCTTTCGCCGAAATAGCACCTATCGCAATTGTTTGGTATTTCCAAATGTACTACTATAAAGACTTGATAATCTCCGGAAAAACGTATTCATATCTCGATTCCATCCGTTAGTAATATTTTTATGTCCAATTAGTTATCGGAATAATGAATAACAATCCAGCATTTCATTAACATCTCAGTTGCACGTTGAAAAATATCGTTCACTCTACACCTTATCCCCTGACCATTCTCAATTACGGATTACTGACACTGCACTGATCTAAATTTTATTTCAATCAATCGATGACATTCTTACGATTTTGGATATTGTCAGCTGCCTTAGTAACAGATTGTAATTTGAATGAATGGAATTAATGAGAAGCTGTAATTCATTTAAATATTGACATTATACGCTGTAACCGACATATGGTGGGTGCTTGTCTGACTACCGTGCAACTCTTGCTATATAGTTTCGTGTGTGCAAAAATTTGTTCCATGGCCTTGTTAGAATACCATCTCGCCCTTTGTACTGCTACGCTATTAATCTTTTAGCTTCCAATAGTGATTGACAAATCTATATAGAAATATAATTCTTTGAGAAAATGTCACCGTTCTCTGTGAGAATTAAATCACAGACCCCAGCGATCTCTCACGTCACTGAGTAGCCGCCTCACTGCGCCTATAGATCCGCTTAAAAGGTTAATAATTAATGTAGCCGTCAGTCTTGTGGTAAAAACAATTTTTTTCAGTCCATTACAAAAAAATTCTTATTCGTAAAGCATTGAAATGTATTTTGGTGATAATATCAGTAGGATGGAATGATATGCAAACGAGAAAATTCATGCACATGCAACATATTAATGTCACAATGCTCTCTCTTCTTGCTAATTCAATTGCTTACAATGTTTTTATTGAGTTTTCCTTGGCGAGAATATTTGCTTGTTAGATGAACTGATGCTCTAATTTGTCGAAATCATATCAGATTCTTAAAAATTCTTAAGCGACCATTACAAAACAAGACGGACTTCCTTGTCAAATTACATGGCTCTCCTATACAGTCAATTCAGACAAAACCTTTTATGTATTGCATCGAATAGATTAAATGTTGATTGAAAGAATATACATACATATGTATCTTCCTAAAACTACACGAAATATTTGTCATGAATAGTGTTACAGTACTGTATAAAAATGAATAACTACTCTAAAATCTAGAATCCCTCATATACACAACTATGCACCAATACAATCGAACGCTCTAGTAATTATAAGAAAGTATAAATGTACCTTTTGGAAACGTAAGTCTTACGTAAAATGAGCGTGACAGCTAACAGTAAAGACAGGTCTGCGGTTACTAATGTTAAGTTTACAAAGAGTCAAACCGTTTCTGAAAAATTAATTAAGAACTATCTTATGTGATCACTTAGATATGACTGTGACACAAAAATATTTATACAGTGTGCCCCGGATCGACTCATGAATAGAGATAGAGAGAAAGCTGAAAAATGTTAATATAAAATTTCATTTTTTAAGGCTCAGGCCTGTTTGAATAGAAACTAAGTTGTGTTATAATTTTGTAGCTTCAAAAAATCAGGCAGAAAATTTTCAAAAAAGTAATATAAAACGCTGAAACAATCAATTATCATCATTATTAAATTTATCTTTTAACAAAGATATTAATTTATTTAACAAGTCAATTTTTGTCATACTTTACAGTTGTATTGTAATAAATTAAGATCAATTTTACGGCATAGAAAACACTACAACTAATTGTAATAAGTATTTTTGTCGCCTTTTTCATGTTGACATGTTTTGTTTCGTAATTTTGAATTTTATACTTAACATCAATTTTTTTGTGAAAATTTTACAAACTTAATAATAAATAAATAAAATAAACAATAGATTATGATTCGCCAAAACTTTTCTTAACAACATTTTATTGTATCGCCCTACATTACGTGCATTTTACTTTAATTTCGAAGACATACTTGATTTGTTGAAACTACAATTAATTATGGCACAACATAGTTTCTACTAAAGAAGAACTAAATTTCAGAAGATAAAATTTCATCTCAAAATTGTTCAGCTTTCTTAGCCTATTTATGCGTCGATCCAAGGACACACTAAATATATAGCAAAATTATTCTCCAAGCGCTACATCTTTAAGATATTTAATCATAAATTATTATCAGTAATTATATAATCAGTAAAAGAAAGGTGCTCAAGACTGTATTAGCCTATGTAGGGCAATCTTGTATTGACACAACCAGAATATCGCCATCCAGTAAACCTTTGTTGAAAGCCAAAAGTTGTAGCTGAATGTAGGAGTGGATTCCTCTTAGCTCTTAAATATTTTCGACGATATATAGAATTGGACAACAGATATGCAAATTTTTTTTTACATAAGTAGCTATATAACTCTCTATAATAACTCAACAAATTATATCGAAACAAAAGGATCTTGCAAAAAGAAGGAATAATAAAAATGGAATAAAGAAAATAAATGACAAACATACGTTTGGTTAGAAAAAGTTTTCGAACTTCACCTTTTTCCAAAATTTGATTTATTACCTACCTATGAATTTGAATGTAAGCTGAATCTAAATGAATCAATTTTGTATCTAATAACTAAATATAATAATAATAATAATAATAATAATTTTTATTGTCAGGGTTCGCAATGAACATAGACATTGTCAAAATTTGAAATATACAATACAATAGTAAATTAAATATTAAAATACAAACATTAATTATTCATATATTCATCAATAGTGTAAAAAACCTGTTCATGCAGATACTTCTTCAATGCTGTTTTAAATTGTGTAAGTGTTTGCGAAGTTTTTACTGTTATAGGTAATTTATTATATAATGTTATAGCCCTATATGTGGGACACACTTCATAAAATTTTGTATTATGAGGTGGTACACTAAGATTTTGTCTATGTCTGGGCTGCAAATTATTGTAAATGTCACAATTTTTTTTATTTATTACTATTTATTTATTATTTTCATTACTTTTTTAGAGTTTAAGTATTTCAAAAATGTTGAGAGAGGGCAAGGGTAGAACATTCAATTCCCTAAATAGAGCTCGACATGATGCTAGTGGTGATACACACAACATGCATCTAATAACTTTCTTTTGTAATATAAATAGCTTCCTAGCGGTAGCAAGCGATCCACAAGATATAACACAATAACGGAGACGTGACTCGACACATGCAAAGTAAAATAATCTTAATGACTGAGTATTAACAACATTGCATAAATTTCGCATACCGTATAAAGCCGTAGATAGTTTAGCCTCCAACACAGAGCAGTGGTCTTCAAACTTCAGATTTTTGTCCGTAATTAATCCGAGAAATCTTACAGAATCATTCTCAGGGACTAACTGGCTTGAAGATGCTCCACTTCAAATGTTGACAGTCTGTGGGTGGTGGAGATTCTGCATTCTATCTAATGCCAACTGATAAGTTTGAAGTTGGTGGGATCGATCCTGAATGATGTGGCAACCAAACGCTCGGGGAGAATTGATGATGTACCATGTCCTCTCATGAAACATGTTTCCATGTATATAGTGGAGCCGTTGGTGTATGTTATTAATCGTTGTTTGTCTGAGGGATATTTCCTAGTAGTTTTTCCGAGTGTTTGGTTGCCACATCATTCAGGATCCCACCAACTTCAAACTTATCAGTTGGCATTAGATAGAATGCAGAACCTCCACCACCCACACGATTCGAAATGTGAGTCACTCTGTAAAACCTTGAACTACTATTATACTCGAGCTAGACTCCGAACAGGATCCAACAAAAGTCGTCCGCGTTCACGGTGATCACAAAACTGCAGTAATCCCACCAAAATCTAAACTATCGCGATTTTCAATATGATTGGAGAGATGAATGGTCATCTGTAATTCCACCTATCCTGACAGTTTACGTTTTTCGAATTTTTAATGAATTCGAAATATTTGAAGTTCTTTCATATCTTTGTCGTTCATATCAAATATATTAAGAAAATAGTTTCCTAAAGCAGATTTCTACAACAGATTCTAACGCAGATTCATTATGAAGTTGGACCATATTGAAACTTTTATGATGATTTAAGAAGATAAAAAAAGAAATATTTATCATCTTAGTTCTGGAATAAATTGGTATTTAATTAATTAGCTGTTTCATTGACCTAAAAGTGGAAGTAATTCAAGAATTGAAAAATAACGTCTTAGTAGAATAAGCTGAGTATAGAAAACTTTCTACTTACAGAACTGGTTATAATGACGTTAAATTACATCTTCTGTTGCATGTATTCCTTCATTGAGCATCAAAATCAACGAAATTTGACGTAACTAATAAGCTTTTGCATAAAATTAGTACTACATTGATGCTATTCCAGATCAACCTTATCTGCCGTAATCGCAAGCTTACTACTGGATAAGCATTGTAGATCTAAGCCACAGTACTTGCTGCATGTTTATGTTGATGTATAACTGAAGCTATCATTCATTTTGTACTAGATGTAATCAGAAATAATAACAATTTAGCATATCTACACAAATAACTTACCATAGCACTAACTGGACCCGCATTTCAAAGGTCAAGTTGCACTCAACGTAAAAGTCAGTGAAAAACGCAGCAAAATATTTTACGTAAACTTAAATAATAAAGACAACTTGTGTCGAATGCTCAAGGTTGTTTGTTATTATACTTTCAAATTTCCAAGAATAATACATACTACGCGTACTTTAATCTAACATACTAACAGAAAAGAAAATTCATAATCTTAGATAGAGAAAGGCATATTTAAAAAATAATTGTTGTGTTAGCGCAAGTAAAGAGGCATCAATCACCGTTTCGTGTTTTAAAAACAGATAAATCAGTGAAAACAAGTTAATAAAAAGTTGCGAAACTCATAAATGCAAATCATCATTAAATGAATTTCTGCGGTTATATTTTCGCTCCATCACCATTTACTATGAAATTAGTTATTGTAAACTTCATAATTACATATTATTACATTGATTTAATTAGATCGCAATTTCAATGAAAAGTATCTATATTTAAAACACAATCGAATAATTAGCTTCAGGTTATATACAGTTGGCCAGCTAATCTGTTTGTTTATTCGGAATGGAAGCCATCGATAAACGGATAGCGCGTCTGCGGCGGCATTTTTTAGTCGATCGGAACTACTCTTTTTGGTGCTGCATAGTCGATTCAATCCCGTATTCTGTCGTGTTTTGACCGACAATTCCATGCCTCGGTTGGCGTTACGTATAGGTAGTAGAATTAAAGCTTGAAATTACCTTTAATTTGTGGTTTTTGTAGAGGCCATTGCTTGTACGCGTCTGGTTGATTCTCGACTACAGAATCAGTGTTGGGTAAATATAGTATCAGCTCAATATAGAATATGAAAGATGTTTTTAATCAATCATTAGTACAAATTGCTATTAACAGCAGTAACTACATCGGTATGAAAAAATAGATTAAACTTCCTGAATTACTGTTGTGTATGACAATCAATAACCTTCCAAATAGTCATGAACTTTGAAGAAGGCAAATAATAGAAATAACTGTTGTATTTTCATGGATATCAATATTGTTAGTTAATTTATTATATTAGACAAAGTTCACATTGCAAACAAGATTTTTGCACCAACGCAGTGTCGTTTCGGCTATTTTTTCACCACAGTTCGTCTGAAATGTGGCTAGAATGGTTTGAGAAAATTCCGGTATACACTTAACCTACAAGTAAGGTGTGTTAGATAGAAGGTGTCAACTGCAATTTTTAATAAAACTCAGATTGATAAATTTTCAGTTTTCTTAACATAACTCTAGATCAACAAAAAAACAAAAGTTAATCGAAAGTCCTTTTGGAACATATATGTTTTCATTAATATACATCATTTTCGTCACTGACGAATTTTTGATAACTATTTTTGGTTTCTAGAATCAGTTCAAGTTCAATCTTTAAAATTCACTCAATAAATAATGTGGGTTCGTATATTATTGTCAGTTGGTTGCTTCAATTTAGTGAAAAGGTAATTCATTACTTGTACGTAATTTTAAATGATTTTTTTTCCGTACGCTAGATGTTTTTGAAGATTGGTTTTTGTCTGTAGTGAATACTAGTTGCTGAGCACTTATGCACGTGTATGTTACATGTGTTTAAATGGCCTTGAATGATCGATTCGTCGGGATTTTTTTCCGTTTTTAGTGGAGAAATGTGTTTTTCTTCTCGAAGAACTGAACCACGGGTACCCGTGTTATCTCACAACACTGGGCAGCCGCCTAACCAATGCGGCTCTCCCCTCTGCAGAAACTGTGGGAGTGCGGAAGAAACCCCAATCCATCTCCTTGCTGACTGTTCAACAGCGGACAGGAAGAGGCGGAAATACTTTGGAGTTGATCCATGAAAAGTAAATAAATTAACTCTTGACCAGGTTGCGAATTTTTTTGTCCTGGTGCAACCTGGCTGAGAGGACTAAAATGGTATGGGGGCACAATAGATCTATCCTTTGGCCGAGCTTGCCTTTCGGGGTTATTCCGCCCGTGCAATCGAAAATAATAACACAATGCACGTATAGACGTGTTTTACAAAATATGGTATGGCTAAACTCCTTCTTGAAAGATTGCCATGATAATCAACGTTCCCGTTTTTTTTTTTATTTTGTAAATTTGTTAATGTTTTTCGATAAATTCAACTATAGTATCACTATCTCTTAATATTTTTTTAGTTTTATTAGGGTTTTTGAACAGGCGACACATCGATCCGTAACTAATGTTACATTAGGTGGAGGTGGAGAGAAGTTGGAAATATTAAAAGTGCCTTCCCTTTTATTGGCCGGGAAAACAGAAATTGCCACTGTTTACACCACGGAGTGTGAATTCTTTAATGTATGAGGGTGAATAAGTTTTAATATCATCCCACTTTTTTAACAATTTGGATAACCAAACCTGTAAAGATAATAGTATCGAATGATACATGATCAGGACCCGTAATCATTTGGTACCCTTTGTATTAGCTGTTTATAAATTTCTCATGAATCCTTTATATGATACCTAGTTTTGCCCATACCTTGGTCGAGTAATCAAGTTCAAAGGTTTACTAGTTTATTAGTTGAACTTTATTTATCTTATAAATATTTCGATGATTAGACAAATGGACAGGCTACTGTTTAGAGTTTTTGAAGACAGTATTTCCTTCTGGAAAAGAAATATTGATAATGCCAAAGTAAAGAAGATTTCAACCACTATGTCTATCGATTTCGAATATGAAAGTGACCTATACAGCAATCTTCCAAACTGGATTCTATGTTATTCATATTAAGCACTTAGTGATGTAATTAGATCTGTATAAATTATTACCATTGAAATATACCAACTGATGAAATGCTCTTAAACACTATAACTTGTTTTACACAGAAGATAGAACAGATATTAGTGATAGTTTCTGATGCAGACTGTCTACTCATAGAAAGACACGGGATATTCACTAGTGAACCATGGAAATAAAAACAAGAAAGATTACGAGGGATTACGTTATAGAAATGGTACAGAAGATGAATTGGAAGGAAATGTTGAATGGATGAAGAAACTTACTAGTTATTGTACTATGCAACAACTACAGGAAGATTTATTTTTTCTGTACTAGTAGGCAGAGTTCTAAACACACAATCAAGATTTGCTCTAGATCTGAAGGTTACAATGTAGAATTAACAGCAACTGTATCTAATAGAACCATCACTGGCAATGCAGTAAAATGCATTTTAAAATGCGGTGGGCACAATATACAGAATTTTAAAGCAAGTTACGTCAATGAGAGGTCTATGAAAATTCAAAAAATTAAATGAATAGTTATGGATGTGTAGTATCGAAGAGTTAGCACTCTGCCAATATTGCTTTTAGTTTGTTTTCTAAGATATAGGTATGTGTGTAATTCATGCAAGAAAGGATTTTAGTTTGCAAGCCAATTTTGCAACAACTATCCATTAGAAAGAATATATGCACGCACGATATACCCTCTAAAATCACTAAATAACAGGAGCTGTACTTATTTACAGTTTATAAAATGTATCTGAGTCGGAAATTGAAATTAGGTCACCTACTGCATCTGTTTGTGGAAAGTATGCCACCCCATCTGATAAAAGGATTGAATTAATAGCATAAGAATCGGAAAAATAATAGGTTGTACACAAAAGAGTGAAGAACTTCCTCTATTCCACATAAAATCACTGGTGAAATAATAAAAAAGCACGTAAACTAAACCACTTGTTTTGTGAAAAAAGCCGTGAGAAACCAAACTAAGGTCTCGTTTGAAGAACGTTGGACCTGACCGCACAAGGGTTATCTTTCCTTTAATTTCGACCTGTGTACATTGAAAATTAACCGAGTGTACAGGAGTACCTTATCTTCAACCTGAATGGGACTCATCTGTAGTTTAAAGCAGGATATCTTCTAGAACGTATTTTTTTCTGATAATTAAAATAATAAAAGGATTTTACGTAATATGTGTAGATATGTTTGTGAAAGAAGGTAATATAAGATACTTTATATCTTAAAAATACGGTAAATAGATTACATAGAATGTATCCCCTTTCTGGGAAAAGAGACAATAGACTTATATACTAATTGTAAGTTTTTAGAAATCTATTATGAGTTATATACTATTGTATTAATTATTACATAAGAAACATCTAAGTCAAACAATGTGTTATAATATAGTCATCCCACGCAATAAAAATTGTGAAATAATAAACACAACAATCAAATTTCATTCTACATATTTACAGTCATTATCATGAATAATATACACAGAATAGAACAAAAGCTCTCATCAAGATTCCGTACATCAAATTTTCAATGCATTTGTCCGTTTCGTTGATCCTAACTAACTATTTAGATTATTAATTCATCTTGTAGAACTACTGAAATTAATTTCCAAAAGCACATCCATTACCAGTTGACATCAATACAGAGCTAATAAATTATGCAGCCGGAGACGCGGCTGTGTCTGGACAGGATCAATCATCAAGGATCATGAAAGCACATCGGGGATAAAACATTGCTTCGTCTTTCGAAGTCATCGAATTTTAAGAATAGGACCGCCCTCATAAATATTTTACAACTAACGACCACTTACAGAACACAGTTAAAATGTACTGTATATAGGTATAGTACGCAATAAGTCCTTTTTCTTTTAATTAGGCTTTTATACCTACCTGCTGTTGCAATAAGAATTTACAACGTTAATTAAGATGAATTCTCATAATTTCGGCATAAGAAAAAGCAGTATTTAAATGTAAATTTAATGTTATGTATTGGGTAAATTAATATTTACTACAGATATATAATAACATAAAAATTAAACGTAACAAATAATACGTTTACCCCCACTCAGGTACACTACCCGAATATTTTAAAACATCGATTGTATTTAGAATGGTGCAAAACATATACAATACCATAATATTATAAAGTCATCCTGTATGTGCACTGACGTGCGTACTATTGGTGCAGTCATGTCCTTCTCATATAGTACCGGGTGTCCGGATAAGGGTACGGAGCGGCTGTATCTCGACAATGGTAGTCAGCAGAAGTTCTGGAAAAAAATTCTTATACATAAAGTGGGTAAGAAAAATTGCTGGAAATTATTTTTAAGTGTGTAAATCGACCGCTAGAGGGCGTAACTGCTGCGAAGAAACATAAAATCTACGCTATCTCGGAAAGTCAGGTAATCACCTATAACTTTGAAAACATCATTTTATAGCTTGGGTAGTACTGCATCATTTTGTCTTGTGAAATTTTTTTCTATCAGCCATAATAAAGGAGGGGGAAACCGATGAATTTATTAATCTTTATATTGTAATATCTCTTGAACCATTCACCCGATTTGAATATTTTTGATTTCGTTAAAAAGAGCATTTTGTGGACTCTTAAATCAATTTTTTTCTTAAATTTTTCTATTTAAACCAAATAAACTAGAGGACGTTATCTGCAACGTTCTTACATTTTTGTGATTTTTGGAATAAAGTTAAATGGAACGATACTATGTTCCTGTCAGATTCTTGGCCACAATATAATTATCCGAATTTTAGTGAAAACCGCATCGCGATATGTCCATGCGTTCTCGATTTATAGGAGAAAATGTTAAAAATTAGAATACCTCAATCGTATCAAGTTACCTTAGAAGAAAAACAAATCAGGTAGCCATGGTTATCTGTAAATTGAAAGGATTACAAGTTTGACAGCTGCCAAAACTTTGTAATGTGCCGAAAAGGCTGTAATTGCGTTGTATCAAGTTACCTTTGCAAGAAAAACAAATCTCAAAGCCACAGGCCAGCAGAACATAATTTAATTGTAAAACAAAATAAACACAAAACAATTATAATTAAAGTTCATCCAAAAATACGTTAGAAATGTTATTTTACATTAAAAATGTTCAAAATGTTGTCCATCTTTTCGATGCATTTACGTAATCTATTTTCGGTAGAAAAAACTGCCGCTTCAATTTCAGCCCTAGACAAGCTTCTAATGGCATTTTGTATTCTTTCCATCATGTTTCCTCGGGTTGTCGGTTGTTCTTGAAACACCAAGTCTTTAAGTCTACCCCACAGATAGAAATCTAAACAAGTTAAATCCGGCGAACGCGCTGGCCACGGAAATAGACTTCCTCTTCCAATAACCTGATTTGCATATTGCTCCTCTAAATGCTGACGTACGTTTCGGTTGTAATGCGCCGGACAACCATCGAGCTGGAACCACATGTTTCTTCTTGTTTCCAGCGTGATGTCCTCTAAAAGTGGTGGAAGAGAAACGTTTAAAAATTCTAAAAACCTTTCTCCATTAAGGGATTGATCAAAAAAATATGGGCCTATAATTTTTCCTTCCACGATCCCGCACCATACGTTCAAACTCCAGTGATTTTGATATGCTACTTGCCGCATCCAATGTGGGTTTTGCTCCGACCAATAATGCATATTATGCAAATTTACACCCCTGAGCTACAAAAAGACGCTTCATCCGTCCATAATACTTGCGACAAAAAATTTGGATTTTCCCGAATCATATTTAACATCCAGTGACAATGGTTCAGTCTTCTATCATAATCACTGTCTCTTAATGCCTGATGTAGGACAATGTGGTAAGGATGCATATTATTGCGTTGAAGAATCTCTTGGACACTTGGACTCCTAGGTCGTTGGCAATTTTTCTTATGCTTAAGAATGGGTCGTTTTTCACGTAGGCTAAAACGTTAATAATATTTGCCTCGTTACATGTTCCACGCCTTCTTATTGGTGCTCTAATGGGCTGCACGCTGCCAGTCTCTCGTAAACGAGTAGCCAATCTTGAAAACACTTCTCGAGAAAAATGTCTTCTTTCTGGAAATTGCATTGCATATTGTCGCGACGCAATTACAGCATTTTCGAAACATTGAAAATAAATACGTAGCATATCATATGCTTCTGCGTTAGTAAACGGCATATTTTTTTACAGAAAAAAAGATCGATTACAAAATAACTATTCACAGAAACTATCAGAAATAACTTTTTGGCAGCTGTCAAACTCGTAAACGTTTCAATTTACAGATAACCATGGCTACCTGATTTGTTTTTCTTACTAAGGTAACTTGATACGATTGAGGTATTCTAATTTTTAACATTTTTCCTATAAATCGAGAACGCATGGACATATCGCGATGCGGTTTTCACTAAAATTCGGATAATTATATTGTGGCCAAGAATCTGTCAGGAACATAGTATCGTTCCATTTAACTTTATTCCAAAAATCACAAAAATGTAAGAACGTTGCAGATAACGTCCTCTAGTTTATTTGGTTTAAATAGAAAAATTTAAGAAAAAAATTGATTTAAGAGTCCACAAAATGCTCTTTTTAACGAAATCAAAAATATTCAAATCGGGTGAATGGTTCAAGAGATATTACAATATAAAGATTAATAAATTCATCGGTTTCCCCCTCCTTTATTATGGCTGATGAAAAAAATTTCACAAGACAAAATGATGCATACTACCCAAGCTATAAAATGATGTTTTCAAAGTTATAGGTGATTACCTGACTTTCCGAGATAGCGTAGATTTTATGTTTCTTCGCAGCAGTTACGCCCTCTAGCGGTCGATTTACACACTTAAAAATAATTTCCAGCAATTTTTCTTACCCACTTTATGTATAAGAATTTTTTTCCAGAACTTCTGCTGACTACCATTGTCGAGATACAGCCGCTCCGTACCCTTATCCGGACACCCTGTACATATGGATATTAGGATTTGTACTACCTACGCATATATCTAACAAATACTTATATACAATATATACCAATCGCATATGTATATTTATCATAGTCTTTTAATCTTAGATTTCTCTCCTTTTATTGGAATAAATTCACTATTTCGCTGACTTACTCAGTCATCATATAGACACATTTAATTTATAACAATAGTATTTTATTGAAACAAATGGATATATTTAAAGGAACGTGCAACAGGTACATATTTTTTATTTGTTTATATAATATTGTACCAGGTAGCCAAATAAGAATGGTGCTCGGTTATATCTCAGGAACGGTTTATAGTAGGTAGTACAACTTCAGGAAAAAAATATCACTTACTAAAGTGCCCCCGAAAAATATCTGGTAATTATTTCGGGAATTGTAGAATGAGCACAGGATGGCGTACATGAACATCAAAAATTTAAATTCTTATTTTACACAAAATTTAACAAATTGAGGTTTACCGCAAACATGAAATTCGGAATTTTCTGAAAATTCATATTTTACATGCTTATAACTCTATATAACGCTTATAAATTTGCAAACATTCACATTTCTCCGTGAATGTTTGTAATGTTTGCACAGCACACACATCATTTGCTGAAAAACATATTATAGTCTCGACTTAGTAGAAACATGTCTTCTGCTTACATTGCCTTAATGCTCTCTAGGGGCAATAATATTTTAAAGAATTTGAATCACTGGTAATATGCTAAGAAAAACTCATAATAGTTTATTTTCTTGGCCACCCAACAGTCCGCACACTGTTCTTCCTCAAATTCACAAAACTTACCTATTTAAATTTCCTTGACGCCCTCTAGCGGTGACGGAAACAATAATAATAAATACCTAGTTAAAATCACTAACAATAGGCTAAGGAAATTCTGTCTAGTAAGACCGAATTTGTTAAATTCCATTCTAGAGAAGCAGAATAATTTGAATTTATATAAAAGTTTCGACCATTTACACGTTGCTTAAGATATCTTCGGATTAGTAAAAGGTATCGATACCCGGTGTTGGTTGATTTGTTTACAATTTAACCTACTTTTTTAATCGATGGTCAAACCTGCATGTTTCCGGTTAATAATATATTCGATAAAAACCAAAATTCCGAAAAAAATGAAAAACTGGTCTCTAACATGCACGTCACCTATTAGATTCGTTTGAATTAGTAAGTATTAAATTGGTGGAGTAGCCATTTTCAACTGTACTAAGTTTGCAAAATTCGGTTGGATAGAACGTGTATTATAAGCATTCGTTCAAAACAAAGTCCTCCTCTCCTCCACCCTATTTAACCAAATACAAAAAAAATTGTCGAGTGAAAAACAAATGAAATTTTCAGAAAATTTGGATTTTTATATTTGTGGTAGACCTTAATTTTATAAACTTTCTGTAAAGTAAGAAGTTAAATTTTTGATTTTCAGGTACGCCATCTAGCGGTCATACTAAAATTGCCTAAATAATTTCTAGATGTTCCCGAATTTAGCCACCAAATAGTAATAATATAGGCTAGTGAACTGTCTGTATGTATTTCCAAAACATTCGGCTAGTAATCATCTAAGCATCATCAAGTATATGTAAATAAATTGGTTATTGTGGCGCTGAAAGTTGATTATGTACAAGTGACTTTTACTATATTGTTGTCTGGGTCATAGGTATTAGTGATATTACTTGATAATAAAATGTTTCTACAAAACCTAACCAAACTTGGAGACCATAAACATTAAGATGTCGAATCACTCCTACGTTGCTTCTAGAACACAAGATGTCCGTAAATCTAACAACAATATGCTGTACTTCTTGTTTATTTTGCAAAAATTCTTCTATAGAGGTATATACTTGGCTTGGATCTTTATTTCCAAAAGATGATGCGATTATTACTGCATTTGGAAAATTAAATAAAGGTTGGTGAAGATGCATACCAAATCCTTCCCCCGCTCAATAATATATAAAAGGAAAAGGACTATACTTAAACCAGTTTACATCTAGGGGAATTATTGGTAAAACTGTGTAGCTGTGAGTTGTTAATGGCATAGACTGTGCCACGACATGAACTTATTTAGAACTTTGCCGTGCTTTCGTATTGCAATTAGTACCTTCTTATATTGTTAGGTGATTGGTGGTGGTTCAGTACTTTTTTATATATGAAGAATCGCTTATGTATCTGTGCGTCATTTCTATTATTTTAATAACAAATCAGCTTACGTATTTCCAGATAATTACTTTTGTGTATTTTTCATTCTCCCTGCTTGCGGCAAAAAAGTAGGGGTGGTAGAAATGGAACATAAACAAACATCTAGTTCTTTATAACAACGGCGTAAATAATAATAAATGACCAAATATCGTTCAGACCGTGTCAGTGTGTTCACAGAATTGTGCTGAAATTATCACTATTATTGAGAATTAGCAAGTAAAAATCCATAGTGAATTCTGGTTGTTATCATAACGTTTCAAAAATATTCGTCCATTTTTTTATAGCATCCCTTAAATGACGCAAAATTAATGCACATTTGCCTGCGATAATAATTCCATACATCTTTTTTCTGTACTTGATTTTAATCTTTTTAGAATCCCAGAATCTTCTGAATCTTCTGGGATTGTAACGTTTATGTTTTCCGTTAACCGAGTGACTTGGAATTTCTTTGGGGAATTTGATCCATTCTTGTAATATCTCATGGACTCCGGTTTACTTTTAGAGTCATTATTATGATTCCAAGCCAGTTGAAAACACTTGTTGTATTGTCATCATACAGCTGTAAAAGCTTCGTACAATAGTCAAACCGTACATATGATTTTAAAGTGCATTTTGCACCAACTTTTGAGAGATTAAGTATAAAGTGTATATCACTAACGAATACATTAATTAACTCCATTAATATTCTAATCATAACTAATTCACGCATTCGAGTGGAAGCCATTCTGAATATTTTTCCTACATGTTTTACGTAAGTTAATTTAACTAGCTTTGTATAGTCGATAGAGAAGGGGCAAGGTCTTAATAAATAGCTAACATTTCTTGTTAAATGACCTTTTTGGTACCTTATTTATTAAGAAATTTAATTGAAGCTTAATCGTCAATTATCTTCAATATTCTCGAGGCAATTATTTCCATCATTTTTAAGATTACGATTAATGATGTTCAGCAGATGACATTTATTCTGCCGGGTGAAGTGATTAGTTAATGACATTTCTTAATTATTAATAAATCGTGCTGTTATACAGAATATATTGAAGGCGTCTTTGTAGATGGATTTAAATACCACTATATTTTTAAAATTAGTTAGTACACTCGTTATATAATTCAAGGATTTTATTGCATACATATGTAGAATGTATTCTGCAAATGACAATACGCTGTTGAATATTTCCGAATCATCCACAGATTACTACGATTAAAGTATTGGAATGCCAATTCTACACAAGTCAATGGTGTCAAAAACAGTCTGACATACTCCTACTACCTACTGCTAAATCGTGTGAATAATTATTGAACTCTCTACAGATACAGTTCTATGTTTGTTTGTCGACAGATGTGTCACTTATTGTTAGATCATATTTATTCTCAGACACCGCTAAGATTTACCGTTACCGATGGTACATACATTTATAAACCTACGATAGAATAATTCTTCTTTATCTTAATATGTTTTACTTTTAGATAGTTCTTCCTATATTCGTATAACATTATCGATCTAGTGCATCAGGATTATATTAATACACATCTTAGATAAATAAATAAATCAGTGTTTTGCAATTCGCAATATCTTCATTTGCTACTACTACCAATTTGCTCATTCTTCTAGTAAAATATAAATGTTTATAGATTCAAAAATTCGTGTGTAATGCATATTCATTAAACAAGGATACGCCGTGGAATAGAACACGAGGCAAAAAAGAATTAAATACCGAAGCATATATCCCAGTCATAATGGACATACAGCCGACAGAAAGACAAGAATATATCCGAGGAATCCAGCGGAATATTTCTCTTATTGCCGCATCTCCGAAGCCGGCAACAAACGCAAGTCATCAAATGATCATCACAATCATTATAACGACTTAGCTCAACCTCAGTCATGCAATTATACCTACAGTAGACCGAATACGTTTTGTCGGGCAGCTATGTGAGCGACCGCTCATCAAACAGCTGGTTAGCAAACAGAAATACACAACTTCACACCGAAAATTAAATGTTAGTTGCTTAATAATGATTGATCGTTACGACTAACGACCGAGTTGGGTAATGACATGGTTTGCTGACGGACCGTAGTGTCATCCCTGGCATTACCTTGTTACAGATGACCGTGGTTACCTGTTTATATTCGTCCCTAATCACTGTCATTAATGTCCGAGCCACCAACTTACCATCTCCGTTCTGCTACTCGTCGAGAGATTCTGATAAAATGCCAAGAATTTTTAAATTACTTCTTATTTACACTGAATTACCGAGCGAGTTCCTCATTAACAAAAGCTTATGGAGCTTATTGCAACATTAACTAAACGATAACAATTCCCTATTTAATACAGTCCTCATGTACGCAACAATGCATTGCTGTATTATAAAGTATATATACAGTGAGGCGGTAAGAATCATAAGTATTGATTAATTGATATTTATTGTGTATTCATTTCCACAATAATACATACAAATACAGGTTAAATAAAACTGGATTTATCGTACACTAACCGAAGGTTTTGTCAAAGAAGCATGAACGAGCATAGTAGAACAACAACCTTTCCTTCATAATTATATAAGTATTATTAGTATTTCAGCAGTAATTTTCATTAGCGTTTTAATTTGAAACTGAACGAGACTCCATAGTAGCTTGAACATGTCAAACGGGATTCTTCCCACCTCTAAGTCTATCGAACGATGAAATAATTAGGAAATACAGCTTTCAAAAGAACTTTCTTATGAATCTAAGTAATAAAGGAGAATGGGTCGGAAAATCATCCACCTACTCCCTAAAAGAAAACACCATCGTATGGTATATGGAAGGTTCTAAAACCCACAGAGGAACAGGTGCAAAAGTATTCGGGCCAGAAACCAACTACTCCGAGCCAATGGGAATATACCCTAGCGTCTTCCAAGCGAAGATCAATGCCATTCGAAGATGTGCTCAACTGAACCTGGAGAAGAACTATTGAAAGCAAAGCATTGCAATTTTCTCCGATAGTCATGCAGCCATAATAGCGCTGAGTTCGACATCATCAACTCGAAATTAGTCTGGGAGTCCCAAACAACAACCTAACCAACCTATGCAAAGAAAACAGAGTCGCATTATGCTGGGTACCAGGACGTGCTGGAATCAGAGGCAACCGAGAAGCTAACCTATTAGCAAGGAAGGCTGCCACAACTTTGTTTGTGGGACCGGAACCGTTTTGCGGTATAGAGATGAGCACCTACAAAAAAGAACTCGAAGATAGAGAAGAGAGGCTTAGGGTATCCCTCTGGGAGAATGTCGCTTATTTGAGACACTGCAATTGGCAACTACAACAAGCATATAGCAAAAACCGTGCTAGAACTAAGTAGAACCAGACTATGCATTCTCACAAGTTTTCTTACAGAGGATTGTTGCCTTGGGGAACACACAATAAAGATACGTCAGAAACAGAATAGCGACTGCAGGTTCTGTTTGGGCGGATGTTTCGAATCACCCGAGCTAATTATCTCGGCAAAGACGTCACAGACGAAGAAGAAATACATTCTCTGAAATCATCACAGTTATTGCAGCTTACTAAAGCTCTTAGACTGTATGGGGAGCTCTGAGGGCCCCAGTAGCGTACAGTTCATGCAACGGAGCAGGATAGATCAAATATCACCCTCAATTAAATCTAAATCTATGGTAAATGTAAGAAAATGTAGAATTTTTTGGGCGAGATATCGAAATAGGCTTGCACCCACATATAATAACTAACGCGTTCTATGTGTATTAGTTCTACGTTAATATTCTTATATGTCAGAGACACATTATAAACGCAAGGAAAATAACTAAATAACAAATTCTGACGACCATCTCCACACGACACTGTAAAACTGATAATCAAAACGATCATATTAGTAAGAAATAATAATTTCACAATATGTACTGAATAGCATAAAAATTTGTATAAAAATCAATGGAATTCGAATTATTAACATTAATTAACTGAAGGAGATTGCGATCATTACTATGCATTTCATTGCATACACTGTATTGAACATTTTATAGTCGACATATAACAAATTGGGTAAATACTTCTTTTGTAATTACGTTCGCTGAATTTACCCGCACTTTTCAATTACCGGAACAAATAAAAGGAATCTTCAGAATATATTTACGACGACGGTACATGTTGATTGAAGAATTTGGAGCGAGGAGGGGAAATGGACCCAGAGCGAAGAGATGTTTAATATTTCAGCGACGTAAAGGCTGGAAACAGAAGTAGTAATATGAAGACAGCACGGTTGTGAAGGAGAGAGGAAGGAAGAAGCAGAGTGAAGAGGACTGAAGGAGTACTTCGCGTGGAGAACGGTCGAAATGTTTGAACGGGTGGCAGAGGAAAAGCGCCGGATTGGAAACTCACTCACGTTTCCCGCCCGCACCAATATCCAGGCCGCGTCGTGTTTTATACGTCTTAGCCTGTGTTTGGGGATTTTATGAGATTTTTTTCCGTAGACAGATGTCCTGCTTATTGGTTCGCTATGTGGAATACGAGATTGGATTTATGAGCAGTCTGTTCCTGGAGAATTGAGAGATAAAGTCGTAGATAAATTGTTCTCTGCTTGGGTCTCTTCGTTTCAATTCCACCAAAGTTACTGTTATTATTACTACGTTATTCGATAAAATACAAATTAGAATTAGGCAGAAATATTACCACTAACTTGGAAATTAACCGATTTACTGCAGATGTTTCTCTTTCTTTTGTCTAAAAATATGTATGTGTGCAGCAATGTAAGTAAATTCGGTCGACGACCTTGTGATCGATAAATGCTCAGATAATCGCTAGAGATATTAGTGTTTGGGATGACCAGTTAGAATAATTCGATTAAAGAGTTCAATATTTTCCTCTTTCGTTTTCTCTTTTAGCATGTAAATACTCAACGAGTGTGAAACGATGACAAAGTTTTCATGGAAACAGCGTTTTTGCTGGTCAATAGATTTGAAAAATAATACGTATTTTATTTACTTTTTTTGAAATCCAACGTTAAGAAGATGAAAATGAGACAGAGCTTGTATAGGAAAAAAATTTAAAAAAATATATTTTTATGGGCGAATTTACTTTAAACTTGACGTTTCAGCATGTTCTTAAATTCAGTCCTTAACGGGATACGAAGGACTTACAAACTTTGTATAGTTAACATTTTAATCATTTGTACAATCGAATATACATACTTGAAACTTGGTATTAACGCTCTTTGACTGAATTAATGAAACATGTCGTTCGACGTTTTGTAAAATTTAATTTCTAACGGCGTAAATGGGGGTGGAAAATTTTGCGTATAAAAAAATGTTACATAATATAGGGGTGCAAACTTATCTCATTTCGTCTGCACGTGGTGCACTCTGGCTCACGCTAAAGAGCTAACGATACTGGTAGCCAAACAATGAACTGTTGCCTGACATGACCGAAACAATTCTTGATCTTCTAATCAAAAATCTTAGTGCACGCCTAAAGATCTAACAACTTAATAAAGACGGAATAAGCTGCACCAAAAATTAGGTCATACAGAAACTTAGGTGTATCAATGTGTATTAATGACAAAAAGCAAGTTCTTCAATAAATTTGATGAAAATGAAAAAATTATGCAAATATTATAGTCTACTCGAACGAAACCGTGGGCACGAAAGATAGCAAACCATATAAACCATACCATAATTACGTAGTCATGGTGTGTATGCAATCATGGAGTGCTTGGAATGAATCAAAACTAATAGTAGTGTGCGAAGACAATGAATTTCGTTTTACAAGAAGAGGTGTTCTAAAAAAATAGCAAGAAGTCGATGAACAAAACTAGAACTAATTAAAATAAAAAATATAAATAAATAAAAGTAAAAATAACAAGTGATATGATTCGAAATGTAGAGCGAGAATGTAATGTGTATTAATCAACTTATATACACTGTCGGTTTATAAATGCACAAAAGATTTATATCTGTTTCATTTACTACTGCTAATTTTTTTCATGTTCTTCTTCAATTGTTTTCAAAAACGTCATATTTTAAAACAAACCTCAGTTTGCTCTTGTTATAATATCACGATTCAATTCCAATATCTACTCCGTGAATTTGATATAGCATATCCAACTAGATGATGATTTTTCCCGCTTTTTGCAGATTATTATGTAATATATTATTTTTATTGGATTATTGTTGGATATTTTATTATCCAATAGAAAATAAAGTATTATGTCAAAAGCTGAAAACAAAATATGTTGCCATTAACAAGACTGTCAATAGTGTCACAAATTCAATAAATGTTGTCTGAAAAAGCAGCATCTACTATTAACATATCTTTTATGTTTGACAGCATCAGAGCCGAAGAAGTGATCACTCAAGATTCCCTTACATGAAGTGACCCCCATCTAGTCACTCCCAAGTTATTCCAGAGAACAAATCCCAAATCAAGGAGTTAAGATTCAGAAACATATAGCTCAGGTTTCAATTAAACGAAACAGGACTATTTAGGGTTTGTTTTTATTCTTCTGCGTGAGCTGGTTCAAACACCGGAATAAAGAAGTCCGCAATCTGGTCGAGGGTTAATTTACGTTGGGTTTGTCTAATCGAATGACTTCAAAGTAAATCTACCTCTCCCTGTCCACTGCTGGGCAGTTGGTAACGAGATGGGCTGCAATTTCTGCCGCACTTTCGCAGTTTCTACACAGAAGAGAGATCATTAAGCCCATGCGACGCATGTATTTATGCCATACACAATGACCAGTTAAGATTCTTGTGGACCTCACGCGGACAGTTATCACGTGGCGCATTGTAGTAAAGTCGTAGTGGACGCAAGGTCTACCAGCGAGTTCAAATTTGGCAAAACCTTTGATGCTTCTGTACTAATCACGGTTCTGGGCTAAGTTGTGTTGCCTGCTGGTATCTCTTGTTAACAGTTCAGCTATTTCGTTAGTTCTGAAGCCAGAGTGGCTTGGCGCCCATCTCAACATAATACTGTGCTGTTCCGCCAATTGTCCCATAGCACACCAGTGCCACCTTGGAATCGAATTTGACAATTTCAATAAATATTCATAGGAGGAGTACAGGAGTTTCATGTTTTGAGTAAACAGTCATTTTTAATTAAATACAAACAATACAATTCAGTTTAAAGAAGGAATGTAATTAGGAAATGGTTTAAACAGCCTAAAATCAGTTATAGTCTCTCTGCAAGAAGAAATAAGGGTATTAAAGGAGACTGTCTTGACCTCTCCTCCTTCTTCGTCGCCATCGTTGCTGGAGAGCGAAACAATTATTATTGAGATAGCTGATCGTGAGCGCAATATTATGATTTTCCGTTATAAGGAAACAAAGTGCGAGAATCTCAAGGAACAAATTGATCTGGATACAAAACTTGTTAACAATATATGTACAAACAGGCCAAATTAGAGCTTCAGAATCTATAAAGGCTGGAGAATCGAACTTAAAAATAAAACACAACAAAGGTGTGCCTACTGTATTCCTTCTTTAAACTGAATCAGTTCAACAGCGCCGATTTTAATATTTCCGTCTACTATCAAAACGTTAGTGGGCTTCGCACTAAGACCCACTCGTTCTTTCTATCTGCTTGTGAAACATCTTATGACATTCTAGTTATCACTGAATTAATGACGCTATAAACTGTTCTGCGTTTATTACCTTCTAATTGTAATTGTGTGACAGGTGATCAACCGTCCTGTTGGAGGTGGAATTTTGCTTGCTTTCACAGATGCTAGTACTTATGAAGTTGACACCAGTATTATTACTACGCTTGTTCCTGCAATTGATTTAATCATGAGCAAATGTGCACTAAACTCTCTTTCTTCATTGCCGCGATATATATACCACCTTTTATTAATGAGCATGAGTTTGACTTGTTTCATGATTCGCTTGAAATTGTATTGCTCGACAAGCCTACTGCCATTTTTGGAGATTTTAATCTCTTTTATACGTTAGCAGTCCTCAATCTTGTCGTAGATGTAACAGATTGTTAGATCTGATCATCTCAAATACTACTTCCGATATTCTTGTTGAAGCTGACGAGTTTCCATTTGTTCCGGTTGATCCATATCATCCTTCTTTGACAATATTGATAAACTTTTTGTTACCAACTTGCATATCTGCTTTTCCTTCTAACACAAATCTGCGATACAACTTCCATCGCACTAATTTTGAACTATTATATCACAGACTTGCTGACGCAGACGAGTCTATACTCGAATCTTTTAATAATGTGGACCTTGCTCTGGAAGAATTTTATGGAATGCTTTCATGCTATCCAACTTAGTTTACGATGGATATTAATATTTTAAAACTGAAGTTATATTACAGACGTAAATGGAAAATAACAAATAGTTCATATTTCTTGAATGAATTTAGAAGAACTCGTGTTTTGTGCAAGTCCAAAATATCCGAGACATACAAGGTGTATCTCACCTCAGTTGAGTCTTCATTACAACATAGCCCTAAACTGATATTTCAATACCTACACAACAGGAAAGGTTTGCAAGAATACCCAACGCCTTAATTCACAATGATGTAGTTGTGGATAATCAACGCAGTATTGTTGTCATTTTTTGCAGATCGTTTTTCATCTATTTACAGTGTTAGCTTCGGTTTTCCTCTAGATTTTTGTCAAAATGATTGTGTTCCCTTTCGTTTACCTTGCGTTACTGAGGATGAGTTGGTCCAACTAATATCCAAGTTCCCAAATCGCAATACTTCGGCTGACGACTTAATTCCATCTTTCATAGTGATGCAGGATATACCTTAGCAAGAGTTCTGGTGATGATAATTAATCTTTCTATTAAAACAACTGTATTTCCTTCATTATGGCGACGTGGCAGACTAGTTCCTGTATTCAAGAAAGGTGCTAAAAATTATCTTGAAAATTATGGGCCTATAACAATACTTTCCAATTTTGTAAAATAATACGAAAACGTAATATATTCATGTATATTTAGCAAGCTTCTGTATCGCCGTATCAACATGGTTTTGTTACGGGAAGCCACACAATACATGTGCCACGTATTGGATCAGCAGGGTAAGGTAGATGTTATCTATACTGATTTTAGTAACGCTTTGGACAGCATTGATCACGGTTTACTTTTGTATAAACTATATGCTTTTGGAGTCAGTCCTGCACTGCTACGACTACCCTGGTCATATTTGAATAACAAATGTAACTATATGTTTTATAATGGGTTTACGTCTGCTAGCTTTATTCCAACTTCTGGTGTACCCCAATGTTCCAACCTTGGACCACTACTTTTCGTATTGTATATTAATTACCTTCTAAATTCATTATCCTGCTCGGTGTTGGCATATGCAGATGATTTAAAAATTTACACTTGTATCCAATCACTCAATGACGTCCTACAGTTACAAGACAATTTAAATATTATCAGCACTTGGTGTTCTAAATTTAGTTTAAATTTAAATATAAATAAATGTTGTTATGTTACATACTGTCGAAAAGTTAATCCAATTGTATCGGTGTATGCAATACAAGATGCATATTTGCGCAAAGTTGAAATAGTGAAAGACCTTGGAGTGTTCTTTGACATTCGTTGCTCTTTTTTCCCACCACATTCTAAACTTGTCCTTATCTGCTTCTCGTAGCTTAGGTTTTGTTCTGCGTTCCTGTAAATATTTCAATAACGTTCGGGTTTTTTTAAGTCTCTTTTGTAGTCTGGTTTTGAGTAAATTAGAATATGCGTCTCAAGTATGGTCACAGTATGTCTACCTTCAGCTTGCGGTGGAGAAGATTCAGCAACGTTTCTTGAAATATTTATCGTTTAGAAATAATCGTGTTTATCCACCTCGGGGCATTGATTACGCGACGCTGTTAATGGATGCATGAGATGGATGCTCTCAGTTATCGTCGAGAATGACAAGGTGCTCGCTTCATATGGAAATTAGTTCATTATACCACTGATTGTCCGTTTCTCCTATCATCCCTAAATTTCTCAGTTCCAAGATTATCTTCCCGTTACTCATCCACTTTTTCGATCCCATTCTCAAGAACTAACCTGCTACAGTCATCACCACTGACAACGATGTGCCGAGCTGCTAATTTACACCATAATATTATTTTTCTTGACTCCATCAATCTATTATTGTAATTTGTTTCTATTTTTTTGTTCACTACTGTATTTACTTTAAAATTTTGTCCTGTAATTGGCCTTAGCTGTTGGACAATAAAAGCATATTATTATTATCATTATTATTAATACATATTTCAATAACCTAATAGCATTACTTTCTTTTGATTTGAGTCTATTTGCTTCCACAAGTTCTCATTGTTAAGAAGAATTTTTAGTAGTCTGTATGCTTGATATACATACGCGGCTAAAGTGTGTATGTAGAGAGCTTACCACTAACAACTATAATCAAACCATGCCCTAAGTTACAATTACCATCAATTGTACTCCAGTTTGATATACTAGATTAGTGGTAGAGCACTTTGCAGAGGAAACGTCCGAACTATCTAAAATAATAAATCTTTCTCGAACGCTCATATTAATAAAACACGTGGCTTCCGGTAATCCGGTCCAGTTCCGGCTCGACTAGACGAGTTATGCGGCTCCGGTGTGCTGGAGACTTCGGTTGATGCATGCCTCCGGAAACGATTAGCCGAAATGGCATTGGCGGACTGACCCGTCGCCCGGTATATCTCCGATCGCCCATAAAAATATTAGCGGTCGGGATTTCGGGGCGTTTATGGCTGTTGTTACTGTCACCGTGAATATTTTGACCAGATTAATGACCGACGAATGGACATTAAGTGTGTATCGGAATATATTAGGAGACAGGGAAAGGATCATCCCCTTCTATATGTAGCTTATTTCCAGACAAGGCGATAAATTATCGGATCCAGTTTTTCCACGTCCCCACTGCATTTTGTTCTGGTTTATCATCGCAAGAAACCGTTAAGTAGGTGGATATTAACTCATACATTGCATTCAAGAATTGAGAATAATAGTGTCTTAAGACAAGTAACCAGATCATTACGAAGGTATACACTGTATGCATAATAATTTAAAACTACAGAAAGAATACAAAGATGACTGGTTGCTTGAAAGAAAGAGATATGAAAACCTATCAAGAGAGTTAGTGTCATTTTAATCGATAATGGCAATAAAGTCCTCTTTAACTTAAATAATTGCTTAATTGATTATTTCTGAAATCTGCTCTTTGTTTTGGTTTCCATTCTTAGTGCAAATATTCCATCTTCTAGTCATACAGATTTGTTGTTCTTTTCTGCTCCTTCATCGTGCAGCTAATTAAAGATCGGGATATTGATTGATAAGGCAGAAGTTTATAGAAGAAATTATTGAAATAGAGGAATTTATTTCCATTAAAATCATTATTACACGCTCTGTGTTTTCCAGAAATCAGATAATACTGGACAAAGCTGTTATGTTTGATATTTTGCGAATAATGGTATGTTAGAAACCTAATTTACTTAGGAATTTCGGCAAAAATATGTATTGATGTTAGATGTGCCAAATTGCGTCACCCTCTTATAAGCTTATTTACTTTTCTTCTTCAAATACTTCAATTCTTTACACTAACACAGTAAGAGAAGTAACTCCAAATCCATGACATTATCGAAAATCTTCACAGGTTGTCAATTTTCAAGCATAGCCTCCATATTCCGGTAGCCATTGTTTGACACGTGTGCCAACCTTGCAAAAAATTTTATCAACAGTCACTTCGAGATTTCGATAAATATCTTTATTGAGATCATGGTAATTCTGGTTTTCTCTAAAACTCTGAATTGATAGCAATGTTTGGTTTGTTGTTATAATTTACTTTCTTGTACATTAAACCGAATTCTTCGAATTGACTGAATTTATTTTCATGGAACTTGATCGACCGTATTGTGATTCCATGGTAATCTAATTAAATCAAACGACAGTTGGAATCTAATGGTGCTTTTGCATAGTAATTTTTAATGGCAGGAATTGTGATATTAACAAAAGTGGCGCCAATTTAATAATGCACTAGCGCATGACTGACTTTTAACCTGCGCTAAACTATATAACCAAAAAGGCGAGCATATTGAAAAAATAAGAAAATATAAATTATTTTTTAACATTGCTTAATTTGATTAAAGAAAAGCTATAAAGTACATTCTGACATAATAAAATATCACACCTACAATGATGTAACACTTAGATTTTTAAATAGAAGCCTTGTATCAGTACTGCACAATATGTTTAATAATTAGATAATTGTGGAATAGTAAATTACAAAGTCTAATAATCATAAAAAAACTCCCTTGGACCTTTTTTGCACAGCAACTTCTTTGAAAGAATGTATAGTGTTGGAAACTGACACTCTGAACTACCTTTCTATATTTACACGAGATGTATGTTTTGTTCACAAAGCAATTACCATAGAAAATCCGATTTTGCAACGATAGAATGTTAAAAATGGTAATAGTATATGAAATGCTCTTGTTCCCATCTCTGGCCACAATCAAATAGTTATTTATTATTAAATTGTCTTTTAATGTCACAGCGTCTCGTAAAGTCCATGAAAATTTCTTCTTCAGCAAGTGTGATACCTTACAAACATTTCGAAACAAGTCCCTAATCCACTCCTAGCTTGTTATCGAGTTATCGTCATCAAATAGCGTTTCAACATCTTTTCCAATATGGCTACGTGAGTTGCAATGGTCATAAAAACAACAACATCTTGCCAAGTTGCTAAGTTTTACCAAATTTATCCACCTGTAAATAAGTATTTCTAGGTTTTCTTGGTTTATATTTCTGCTTTGAACTTCTAATTTTCATATGATTTCAATTTCAAATGGAATTTTCGTTATTTGTCCTCAGCGTAAAGCATTTCCAATTGTCATGAAACCTAATGAACTTACCATTAGATTTCTACTGTCTACTGCTATCAGTGTTGACCAAATAATATGCTTTGTTCTTGCGTTGCAAATACTAGAAGTAGAAAAATACGGTTGTAACGTATTTCCGCCTTGCTTTGCTTTCAGTTCAATATGAATATTGTCAAGGTACAATTCACTTACTGAACTTTTCAGTAACTTTTGTATATAATTTCGAGCGGATGAACTTAAGTAATTCTAATACAGTATAACTAATAACATATACTACAAATAATGTAACATAAACATAATCGCCACATTTAACAGCATATTTAAAAAGAATCTTACGTATTGATATCCCAAACAGAAGCAAAGTATGACACAATCTTTAATTAATGGGCAAAACGCGAGACCTGTATATCGTATGCAATACTACAAAAATCGAAACGTACTCCAAAGTAAAAAGAACATAAATGCTCGCAAGTGCTATCAGAAGACAATCATAAAGAAAACGGCAATCGTCTACAAGCATTACTGCCAGTATCAATTCCAATGAAATCGATATAAAAATCGCACCCATTGAAAAGTTCCAATATAAACGGGACAAATTTTACTTTCATTGAATGATGAGGTAAATATTTAAGTTCACAAACTTGCGTAAACGATTCGGAAGTAAGTATCGAGCCATCGATAAAGAGAACGAGTGCAGGGAAACACAAAAAATCAGCCAAACCTTACTTCCGAAAGTAGAATACTTCTTTGTGCAATTGAATTGACATGAATCGCATTGTTAAACTCAATACGTCACCAAAATAACCCTTACGTCTGGCTCTTTACAGTACAACCCTGGCTTTTTCTGTTATGGTAAATATAAGAATGACAATATTATTATGGTAATTCTATTAAGGACTGTCGACAATAGTACAACCTGTTGGTTTGAATTGAGAACATTTCACGGACAACAAAATTATTTGATAACAAATGCCGACGCGACAACAAAAGATGCCAGCAATGTGTCGGATGCAGCTTTTTGTTTTCGTGCGACCTGCGGTTTCGGTATTGTTTATGTCTTCTCATTGCGTCAATGTATTTTTAATGTAGCTAATTCTGAATGAACTCGGTGTCATTGTTGAGATAATGTTTTATTATCTTCCTAATTGTGTACCAATTAGCTACTTCTTTTTAATGTAACTTTGTAACATTGGTGTTTGTTGTTTTACCACATATAAGGCACAATATTACATTTGAAGTTAATTCCCTTTAACATCTGAAACGAAAATTTACAAATATAAAAACTATTTGAGATGTAATACTACTATGTAACTAAAGTATTTGCTGGATATAATTTTATACAGTTTTATGAATTGAATTACATCTATCTTTTCTTAATCTACAAGAAATGTGCCTCAAGTTTGACATTTCTTATACGTTTTTGGAAGAGATAAGCACCAATATAAGCAATGAGAGAGGTACGAATTTTTGCATAGAATATAATAGACCTTTACTTAGTAACATAAGGTCTGCTCAAAACGTATCCGAGCTAATAATATACCAAGAAAGAGAATCAATGGCGATGGTGCTTTTTAGAGTACTCTTCTTGAGGAGCCATAACCACAATCTCCAAACTCCTTTCGGAATAGCGAATGCCTTTAAACTCCTTCTTATATCTACCATGACATCGAATTTACATCCTTTACAAGAACATCTAAATTCTGGGAAAAACCTGAAGTCATAGGAAGCGTAATTAAGACTGGAAGGACACTAGTGAAGATGCCCAATAACTTGCCGAATAGGTTCCGATGAATTAACAGATGCATTGTTCTGATTAAAATCCCAATCGTCACTTTTCCACTAGTCTCGATGGTTTCTACGTGTAGGGCTATGTAATTGTTTCAACGTTTTTTGGTAACATTATTTGTTCACCAGTACCCCTTCTTGATTGTATCTATGATGGACAACACCTTCCTGGTCAAGTAAAACACAACGACGATTTTGGTTTATTATTATAACTTCTTGACATTGCAAAACTGTTTTGGAAAAATTAAATGCAAACGCTCTGTTCGTTGTATCCATTCTTCGAGTGATGTGCATGACTTTAAATGTGTGATCTGTCCTTGTCGACTGAACACCGGTAGGACAATGCAATTACCTTTGCTTTTACAACTTTTCTAGAAATAATATTTGTGAAGGTGATAAAGGCAAATATTTTAAATATATCGAAGCTTTCTTATCAATGACAAATTACCTGGAGTTTGTCCATTTTTATGTATTGACTATTCCAATAGTGTCAAGCTGACTTCTTGAATTCGATTGGACACCTAACCATTTCCTAAACCTTTGTTGACTGGTAGGGTCTTACTTATTGTTAGAGCTAGTAGCAACACCGATTAAAGATCGACAATAATTGAGTTAAACATCCAGGAGATAACTGCACCAGTATAACATAGCTAGTACTAAAAATATTTATCTTTCATGTTCAGTCAATATCCTTCCATTGATAATTGCCTCCTGATGATACATACTCTGTAAACAAATATTGAAAAACTAACCTCGGCACTTAAATGTATATTGGTTGTAATAGGTTACATCGCAAACTTCAACTACATGAAGTCTGATGTTCCGTAAGGCCCAAACTCTTCTGTTCTCACTTGTCACAATTTGTTGTGATCACATCCTATATCGTTATCATAGACTTTCTCATCAAAAATCCAGACGTGTGCTTTAACGTTGAACTAGCATTTGGTATGGCCCTGCCAATGGAATGTTTGGATTGATTCTTCAATTTCATGCCAAAATTTAATACTTCAATCTGGAGTACACTATTTCAATTTAGTCCCCAAAATTGAGCTTGAAAAGCACCAACGTCGACTTTCTTTATCATTCTGCATACCCAGATGAGTCTTGGTTGTGTACTTAATTTTCTTGAAGGCCATTAGGAAATATTTCTGCATGATAATTATATAATTTAATTCCAATTTTAAAAAGGTAAACATAAATGTAATGCATACATCCGATCTATATTTCAATACGAACGAAATTGCTTAAATTAGTGTAGGCGCAATTCGATCTCGTTAATTGATTAACCACACGACCTATATGTATGTATGTACATGTTCCGAGAATAGATTGCTGTAAATGCAGGCAAAACATTATAATTAGACAGATTTGAAACGACAGCATAGTCGATGCTGAGAACGATTCGAATTCGCGTTGCTGATGATTAAAATGTACGAGTATGGTATATTCAAAGCATATAATTAGTTGAACATAGTTCTACTCGTTGCACAGAAGAACATTTCTAATTACTACTTAAAGCTCATAAAACGCCACGTTAATTATTGCTAAGATGTATACATACATTTATGAGATATTCCTTCACATACACGATACACGGGGTGAATATTCTGAACGGAAATGTACACGCATGCGAAAGAAGTGTTAGTATACATGTATGTATATTCACGAAGAAAAGTTTCTCATAGCTAACAGCACATAACCCATGACGAAATATTTTTGGAATTTGCCCGACATTGCAATCCATACATTGTGTTTACACATTCAACGGGGAAATTATCATATTAATTTCCACTTCATTTTTTAGAAATTGGTAAAACCTTAACTCAATTAGTTGCCATTTATCGCAATTATTTTACATAATCTAATTCAATGTTGTAGTTTTTTTAAATAGATATCTTGGCATTTTAGACACAAAGATAATAAACAACAAGGTAATCAAGATAAATTCAAACTGTTAACTGACAAAGTGATTTTTGAGGCAGAGTAGCAAACAATAAATAAAATGTATGCGGGCATATTGCAGGACTTTTTGAAAATCCAATGATGATTGAATCTATGATGATTTAGATGATGAAAATAAGTAAAAAGTGAAGATATAATGTTTATAGTGTAGAGTGCTAGCAAAATATTTCACCACGAAACAGAGCCTTCTCTAGCGGAGGGTCGTCAGAGATTTTTGTATTCTTATCTGTGTAATGTCCGTACTGAACTATAAAGAATATTTTGCCTCTGGTAACAATGCGTGATAATAGAATGCTATCTTGTCCTGCAGAAGCTAAAAATAATGTCAAAATAGCAGTACGACTTCTACAATAGCTAACTGTACGGAACTATTAATAGAGAAACGACATAATGGAATAGGAAAAACACGGAAAATATAATTCAACCTTCAGAATCTTGGGCAAGTAATGTTGGTAGCCCTTATTTTCAAATGCTCTTGACAGCACTATTGTAAATGCTTGGAAAATCTTCAATGTTGTTAATGAGAAAATAGTGTCACAGCTTTGATTTTCACTTACAGTAGTAGTTACCATCCAGAACCGGAATACAACAAATATGTAGGTTGCTTACCAAGTATTACACCAAACGAAGTACGTGCTAATATAATCATTAAAGAACCCGCGCGAGCCATACATATAGAATTCTATTTTCTTTTTATTAGACGGACTTGTTATTATTGTAGGATTATATAGTTCAGCTTCAGTACATTCAATGATAACCTTATGACCAAAGCTACAATTTCTAATAAAACGAACAGAAAAGAAAATTATAATTCCATTTATATATAAATTTTAGATTTCTGTACAAAATCACCTACGATTCGAAACATCTTAACTTTAGGAAGATGAATATTTTAGCCGTAAAAGGGAGAAATAATAAATTTTGTCTTTGCACTTTTGGAAAACACATCACTTTCATTAGTACTTCGCTCAGCATTCTTACAGAATTATGGAATTGACTTACGTGTCAAAGGTTTGATCACCTCGACATTAGAACCACCTGCGTAAAACTTTAAACGTGTAATATCAAAGTATATATCCAGCAAACCAAGCTCCGAGTTCACAAAATGTAGTTTGGTCTTAATGAACCCATTTCTTTAAGATAGTATCTTTGGAGCAGTGAGTCTGAAAGCCCACCAATGTCCGTAGTTCTGGTTTAGTAAGATAAAATAATATCTGGTTCTTAGTCTTCGTTGGTTGCTGTTTTCTGAGAGGACACAATTTTATTTGCTTGCCATTGTTGGACGTCGTTCTTCTTCTTCGTTCTCCAACTGTTACTAATAAAACAAAACAATATGGTCCATAATAACACTCACTCAGAAACGTTTTTGTGGTGCAAAGACGACAATAACAATAGACGACTAACTGGAAGCATTGCAGCTATCTAGGTTAGAACTTTTCTACAATTGCTGCCACTATACTATCCAAGGGATTACATTGATTAAGCGACAAACCAGCATATGTATAAGCTCCAGTTACACTCCGGTGGGAGAGCTTATTTAGAAACTAATGCCATCTAACTGCGCTGGACATCCTGGTATTCCAACAACACTATTAAAATCAATTGCACAATGTCACATATAGTCATTCTATGTTTCGTTCAGGATGTCCTCCCAGATAAATTCAAACTGATGAAAGTAGAACAAATTTTCAAAAATAGTTTTGGTACTACCAAACAAACAAATAGACCTACTTTTTTTTTTTCCACATTATTTGAAATTAACCATCTTCTTTAAGCAGAGTTATTTACTGCCAAATAATCATCTGGGATAAGTAAAGATAATGTTCTCATTGCCGCCTTTTGTAAATACATCAAATTAGTTGCGAAGGACCCCAACTAGAGCAACTTTCAAGTTTGTGCTGTCATAGATCTCGAAAAAGTTTTCTATTGAGTAGATGATTTGTTGCTACAAAAACTGGAGAGATGCAAAGTGACAAATATAACTTTGGACTAGTTTAAATAGTACTCAGATGATAGAAACAATTGGTTTTTCTGAACACTTACAGATCTAATGTATGGGATATAATGGCAGGTGTACCTCAAGAATCGATGTTTAGGCCAACGCTTTTCACCATTTACATGAACGATCAAATATGTTTCAACTGATAATTGCACAATCATAAATTATGCATACGATACTAAGGCATTGATAATTAATTTCAAAATAATATAGAATTGATGGTGACAGTACTAAATACGATCTGCAGCTGGATAGATTTTCAAAAGATCTGGCAACTATGATGAAGTTGATGGTACAAATAACAGAGGTAATATGGTGATTCACTGCCTCCATAAAGTAACATTTTTCTTCTCATTCTTTAGATGGAAATTTATATGTATATGGAAATGCTCTATAATTAAAATTGTATTTAATACACACTAATTATACAATTATTTGCAGATCTACACTTTTCGAATATTTCTTGTACTAAACTTCCTTGGCAAACTTATTTACATCTTCTGGTACTGGTTCTATAGTGTATACACACATACGTAAAGTTTTTCTGTAGTCTACTCCATTCGTGCTTGCCGCTTTTGCTCGTTTCTTTTTCGTCAGGGAATAATAATAAACTTTCTTGTTCTGTTTCTCTCTTACGGATGGCGTGTCTCGCGTACATAGCGAGGTAGTTTAATAAAGTCTGCCAGCTGAGTCACGGTTCTACAATGCACGTGTTGAAACATCGACTAATCAACGCGTTATATAATTATATCGGGAAATAATTAACGTTTGCATTTTTGTATTTCACCAAACCAGTATTATGTGCTTTGTATATACCGGACAAGATACTGATGCAACATCTACCATTACAGACATGAAGTTAATTTCGCTTCACCTCATTCGTTCGCTTAGACTGTTGATGCCAGTCTGATTCCTTTAATCGTTACCAGAACATGATTTTACAGTTGCGCGGCTTCCATAATTTATTCCACTAATTACCTCAAACATATTTAATATTTTCCCAAGATATACTTTAAATGTAAAAATATAATGTAAATAAATCTCAGAATGATCCTGGGAAAATTCTCGCCATCGATCTACATTAATAGTCCGATTTGTTAATTATAAGGATCTGGCGTAAGAATGTTTTCAAAGGGGTTTAATAATCGTGTTAGTAGGAATTTAAAAATCAAACGGGAGGAAATGTTTAAACAAAGCCAGCTACCAATCCTGTACATATCGGAAACCTTGATTATGAGAAGTCATCAGTTCACGTAATACAGGTAATCAACAGTATCACAGAAATTGTAACGCTTAGTTGGGAAGGTTGATGAAGGTATGATATCGTATCCGAGGTTATCTGAACCTCACGTCAGAGAATTTCGAGGATCAGTGGCGAGTATACCTGCTATCAAACACCATGGCGAAAGATTGACATCAACATCTTTAAAGTTTATAGTGAATCTTGCCACATAGGATTGCACATTGCCTTGTTAAAAAATTAGATTTTGCCTTTCTTCGCATCTTCATGTGACCATCTGCTGGCCGTCGTGTTCCTTTAAACAGAATCTAAATTTGAAACTAATTGAGATATAGCCGGCAAGATTTAAGCCTAAAAGATCTTATTTTGCGGCTTGAATTGGAGAGTTACTGGATGTATTTTTTTCTGCACCAAACATTAGCAATTGATGTGCCAATTGTCTTGATCATGTAAATGATGTAAATAATTATTTCATTGATGGCCATCTTTTCAGGCGGCAACAACTTAGAAGCCAGGTGCACACCGCAATATTTGCTCACCTGTAACCACATGTAACGCTGGTATTCCTTTGTCCAGGTCATGTTGGTGAAACATTTTATTTTATATTTTGGCCATACAAATGCAAGTCAGCTTTTTTACACCTACACTGATATATTAACCACACCATCAAAAAAGATGGATTTAGCACTAAACGAGATGCCCAACTTTATTAAATGTTATTAAACCAGATTAAAAATTACAAAAGCGAATACGTTGAAAGATCAACGATACATGCTCTTAGTAAGTTCGTTGATTATGGATTTGAATTGGCATATTACACCAAAAAAATGCACAGAGAAAAACCCATCCAGAGATGATCTATCCGGAAAGGACTTGATCGCAGTGATTAGTTTACAGCTTGGCCAGGATAGATTGGATACGCGCGAAAAACGAAAATAAGTACAACCAAATTTGCAGTAGGGCAAACGTGGAGCAAAATTTGCATTATTTATAGGGAGATATTGAATCTATTGTCTACCCAGGTTAGCAAATATCCCACAGCTATCGATTAGTTAGCTATTTGGAATTCCTTACCGAACGGAAATTGCGTAAAAGAAATCTCGCATTACAGAAAACCGATTTTGCACTGTTATAACTATTCAATTGTTATACTGAATTTGCTAAACAGCTCATCTATTTGATAGTGCGCATTGCGCATTTATCCAATTTATGTTCGCTTATTGTTTGCCGTTGTTCGTACTTTCATTAAATTTTAGGTTTAGCAGAACCTTTCAAAAAGACTTTTTAATCAAATTGAACAATTAATAGAGCAATTAATAACTAGATAGTAAACGGCAGAATATCTGTAAATGTGACAAGACAGAACATCAAACAGATCTTGTAATGCTATTGGATACTACCTACCATTGTATATCACCGACAAAGAACTCAAATTGGTGTCAATTGGTGCGACGCTGAAAACGCAGTTTTCAATTGTTCACTTTCCAGGTCTGGAATTTGCTAACTGCTTCAGAAAGGCCTTCATAAAAGAAGGCACAAAATTTTTATTGTTTATTCTCATTTGGCCATTCCTTTGATAAAAATTTTGAGATGTTTGAAAGTGTAAGAATTTATATCAAAATATTTTGAAAGAATACAAACTGGAAACAGGATGTGAAAATGTAGAAAGAGCTACATTTCTTTCTCTCATAAAAAATTGATTGACACGGGATGATTTTCAACGGCTACCGCAATCGGTGGATTTAAAAGGATAACAAACAAAATCGAAATTCTAAAAAGAAACAGAAGAAGAAAATTTGCAGAAACTTTAACTAGAAGCGAAGTTCTGATAAGTTGCTGTGAAAGCGAAGTGAGTTTAAATATGGACGACAACTCAGTCGTGGATCTTCTAGAAAATGAGCATAACTGATATAAAACGAGATTAGGTAAAAAGGAAGATGAAACAAATCTCCTGGCAGTTAGAGGTTAGGTTCTTATTATCGATGACAACATCGATATTTTGATAATCTATTAAAAATAATGCTTTTGTTTTAAAAATAAAGCTAATAAAGCACTTTATAATATTAAAAGTTTTAAGTTTAGAAAGAAATACTTTTGAAAAACATGTTAATCGATTAGTTTAATATTTTAATACTTTTTGAAGAAGTAGTATTCAGTTACCATCTGCATTGTTTGCTATCCATTGATCTTGCTGCTCTAAGACCCTCAATAAAATCATGGCTGTTTGCTAATAAATTATCCTCCGTTAAAAGTCACAATAACATATGCTGTCCCTCATATTAACACATGAACTGATTATTTGGGACATTTAATTTTTTATTTGATTTCCAGCTGTATGTACACGAAAGCTCAGTGTAAAAACTTGCAATACCAATAATTTCTAGAATTGATCGCGAATTCACAATGCGGGATCCGATAACATCTACAACAAATCAAATAAAAAAATTCAGAAAAGTACCTATAGATATCCAAACTATCCTAAAAGAGCACTGCAATCAAACAAAAAATAAATCTGCAAATACAAGGCTTTACACAGGGTCAAAAGTATACGGGTGCAATAAAAGTAACCAATTAAATGAAATAGAAATATTTCCTATTACAACTTTTCAATGCCGTAATCGGTTCACATAACAACTTGTTGCAGCGTATACACCGTAAAGCACAACGTTAACAACTAAATTTGAATTGAAAAAGTACACAAAGCATATCAAAAGAAACCATTGTTTGACTCACAATACACTTTTATTGCTATTGTATCGAATTGTGGAGAACGCTTGTACTTTTTGCCAAGAGATCAGTTCTTCTACGTTCGTTGTGGAATCAAGAGTACATGTAAAGTGTTTTGTAAAGACGGGTAGGATGCGCATGTTGTGTTTATACAAGAAATCTCTAATTCAAAATTTTTATGTAAATACCTCAATATCTACATGAATTTACTGAAGAATATAAGTGTGGAATTAGAGTGACGCAACATTTTAAAAACCTAATTTACAGTGACAGACATTGTTTTCCGTTGTACATCGCAAAAATTTAATAAGCTAGTGTATGTTGTGCTAATTTAATACTGGTTCCTTGTATTAGTTGTTTTCCTCCAAGAGCATTTAAAGTTATGTTAGTTGTTGAAGTGACCGTGGACAGCGCTACAGTAGCTAGGCGTTACAATGTGAAGACCGCCCTTTGAACTAGGAGTGGCTTGTTCATCCCTTCTCCATTCCAAACAAATATCCAGCTACTCTCTCCTCATTTACCGGCTTGCATTCCGTACGTTTGAAACAATTTCGTACATGTCACTAGGTTACAACCGAAGCGGTCCATGACATGCTAGGAATTTTGTCAACGGAAATGGAAAAATACCCTCATCATATTACTGCAAAATCACCCTCTGCTAATGATGCAAAATTCAGTTATTGATACCAACGGGAAAACCATCAAATGTTCACTTTACTCGCTTTTGACAGTTAAGCAGAAAAACAATTTATCTCCTTAAGAAATGGTAAGATAAGTAAAATAATCCAGAAAATCCAAGCTATTGCTGTAACATAACGCTTAAGATTTCAACATATCCAGGATTCCTATCATCCGCATTGAACTAATATTGGTATGTATCTACTCAATAAAGCTATAGTTGGTTACATCAAGTTTACATTTCATTATCTTATATTTTACTGGTATTATCGATTGATCAATTTTAGCAAGATGTAACAACTCTTATAACTAATATCCTCCTCTGGTTTTAAATTAGTCTATTAATTATAATGGAAATTAGCACAATCAACCGTAGCCTATAATATGTTATTGCACGCTTCTAAAACGCTTTGTTAAAGGAAATCTATGTAGTTTGGATGTGGTTGTAAATCACTGCCCATTTCTCTTATCATATCTCACATCTGTTCTAATGATTCGACAAATAATAAAGCCATAGAACGCAATAGTATTATATCCCGCATTATCCTGTTGAAAAACCAGTTACTGAAAATATGGTAGGACTAATATTGGTTGAAGCATATTATAGTAGATAGCTACGCACACCATCGCACACCTTGAATAAGTATTAAATAAAATCGAAATTCGCCAGTGACGATTAAAAACGACTCAATTCTATTTCTGCTACCAGTGGAAGCTTAGAGAAATTCAGCTCAGAAAAATTCATGCATTGATTTAACAAAACGTTTTTTGTTATTTTATTTTATTTGAACCAAATACATATTCAGTGGTTCCAACAAATATTCAGATATTAAATCAACATGCAAGTTGTGTTAATATTTTAATGTTGCTGCAACATAAAAATTACGTTGGAAATAGAAAAACTGTTGAAGCAAATAATATTTTGTGTTGGATATAAAATGGAACGTTTACCTCAAGCTAATTTTACTTTTGAACTAACAGAAATAACGTAACATTAATTTTTATGTTCGTTCAAACAAAAAAACCTCTTCGCCGTATTTAAACGAAAATTGTTCTTGGATTTACCGTAACCGTCATTCTTCTTCATTATTTTCCAGCCAGTGCTTGTGGTTCAAATCAATATTCATTTATTAAACGTTATCCATCAACAATTAGACAATTAGAACAATAGAAATTCGAGAGTTTTGAGAAAGATGAAACAATTTTTTTACCATATCTTCAACTCAGTGGATAATATTATTTTAGTTTCCATTTTACCTAATTCTAAGTGTTGTCCACGTTCCTAAGTTATAAAATTTTGGCGCTGTCTGGTAGGCAGGAAACCCAGATAGCAAAAATAGTTTGAATCAAGCTGGAATAAAAGTTGCCATGACAACGGTGACAGCTTACGTCCACTTTGTCGCGGAAAGCTGCAAGCTTGTATTCAACTTAAATTAAGTATCCTACTTTACACGTGACAAGCTTAAAGTATACTTGTTTTGCAAGCTCATGGTAAACTTGCAGAATGGTTGAATTAAGCTAGTTTTTCCAGCTTCAACTGTGCTAGTACATATGTAGCATGCTTTATTATTATTTTTCTTAATGTGTGGTGGGTGCTTAGTTGCAGTGACTCGGTAAGCTGTATCGCTGGTCTGGCTATCACTGCAACTCTCGCGGTTTAGTTTTGTGTGTGTAAGTTGTGTTCAAATGGCTTTGTGACAGCATCATATCGCCTTTTATGATGCCGCGCTGTTAATCACTTTGCTCCCAACAGCGAATGGCAAGTCGATCTGGGATTAAACTCTCTGAAAAAATGTCACCGTCCCTCCAGAGAATTAAACCCCGGCACCTATCGTTCTCCCACAACGATCAGCCTCTAACCACTGCGGCTATCGACCCGTTCCAACGTTATTATTTAACGACAAACTTGAATTTTGCTTAATTTTACCAGTTTATGTAAAGCTTACTTGCTTACAGCTTGTATAATGTTTGTTGTTACTTAATATTAAAACAATTACTTGAAATTAATATCAATTGTTTATAAATTAAATTAATGTCAAGACTACAAAACAGTAGTCTTAAATTAATATCAATTTTTTAAATTCGAAGTAAAGGTAATTCTGTTGAAGATGACAGCTTGCTACTGAAATGTACAAATATTAATATAAAGTGATCGTTAGTTTTTACAGGATTAATGTTATCGAAAATAAAACCGATTATGATCCCTGAGCTTTTTAAACTATGCTAAACTAATAATGATAAGAACAAATTATAAGGTTAACCATACTATGTATAACAAATAAATAACGACAAACAACAAATCATTAATATTATAGTAAAAATCAAAAACGAACACAATAAACGGTAACTTAGAAAGCACTCGGAAGTCGGAATACAACTTGTAAATATGCTTGCAACCACATATGAAACGCTTGCACATTGTGTGTATGCGCCTATGCGCCGAACGTTCTACACATTACCGACTCGAATAAGGAAATGGGTTTGTTTAATCTTAAAGCTTATATTATGCTTAACTCATCTTTGCTGCGTAAGCTATTGCAGTATGCTAGAATTTGAAGCGTACAGTAAGCTTGATTTAAACTAACTACGTTAAGTTGGATAAACAAGTGAAAATCCACTCACAATGCAGCTTGCTGTAAGCTAACGTGCTATCTAGGAACTATTTCTATAATACTAATCGAAGTGTTCTGCTTCTGATTGAAATTTAAAAATCAATGGCAATACAATTTTAATAAAAGCCTGGTGCCCTTCTATGTGATATTGTATCAGGATTGGGCAGGATAGTCATCTACGAAATAATTTTCAACGGAATTTAGTACAAAAACTTCTTTGAATTATCTGAGTCTTGCTCCAGCTACAGCAGTCAATCTCTCCTTTAGGAATCTCTAATGTGCCTTGATGTTGTTGAACACAATCTAAGCCAAATGCATCAAAAGTATTACTGGTTTTTGTTCAAACCTATTTATAATTATAGCTGCTGATAGGTTCTTCAAGCTTTCGCAATAAATTTAGAAAAGATCTATCTTAACAATTCCTGCCAGACAGTTTTTACTCATTTGAAAACACCGTATTTTCAATACAGTTGCTTACTAATTAAGTAGAACTGTATACCGTTCTATAGCTTGCACAAACGATGGATTACACTCAATAAATTGTTTGAAGTCCCACTTGAAAACTTAACACAACTACAACATATTTAGTATCAAAAATTTTTCAAGCAGTAGTGTTGAAGTATAATTGTATCAAATTGTCATACAATTGTTTTAGTTCTCCTTACACTGACTCATATTGTTAAATGCGATTTGTGTGATTATTTCCAAGAAAATCTGCCAAACCAAATTCCAAAAAGAAACTAAATAAGAATTTACGCGACGATTCACACTCCCAATTATATATCGCAGTAACCTAGTTACGATTTAAAATCCTCTCTTATATACCAGGAAGAAATTACTCAATTTTCTCTTGCACATTTTTGTTCACTTCATTGTATTTTAGTCAACATTCTTAACATCAAACACATCAAAAAGGTTACAAATTGATTCGGAATAAAAGCAACAATTAATACACTGTGTATACGGCCTTGGAGTCCTAAAATTTGATAGGTGTTCTTAGTTGTTCAAACGTTTACAAAACAGCAAGTATTCTGCAATACAACAACTATTAAGTAATAGGTAAAACTTTACTTCGAGCTTTAATTCGGATTAGTAATGGTTTGATATGATTTTCTTAACGTTAATATTTAAAAAGAAGATATAAAACATCATATTAGTCAGATATGATTGATATTATTTTTACTGGCAACGATTGAATCCATATTGCACCAATAAAACACAGTTTGAATTCGATTATTTTTGTAAACGTATCTAAGAATTAATACTAAATCCCATCACTCACTGTCATAAGAGTACACAATACTATGTTCAGCATTTTTTACTATCTAAAAATTGATGAAAACAATGGCTCTTAAACAACGATTTTTATTGGCTAACCTGCAAACAGAGCATTTTCCATCCAAAATGTCAAACCAGTGAGTGAATCAGTTGATTCCATTCAATATTAAAGACGGAGTTTTAACCACAACCGACACCACAATCATATTTCTTAACAAATTTTGCACACAGATCCGTAATTGGTTAAATTTTTGAAAAATTTTCGATGACTCACTTTTACATTTAAAAATCAATCATCAAAAAATCCAGAGATTTTCGTGTCAATTGAAAAGCTGATGAAAAGAAAATCTGTAATTGTCACACCTGAAGAATATGGTGTATCATTCGTACATATACAAAATTGACGACTGCGACTTTTAGATTTGAAATCCAAGTTAAGACTGAAGCTAAAAGAGATAACTAATTAGTTATACTAATTAGTGATACTTCCAGCTTATTAAATACAAAAGCCATGCTTCCACAAGAAGTGGAAGAGAAGACACTAAGAAAGTTTGCACAAAACGGTTACAAAGTTTGATTCATTTCTCATAGGTCGCTAACCTTTGTGAAATTAATGAAAGGATTTAAAACTAACTAGTATAAACTATTTGTTAGCAACAAATTTTGGTAGGAAGGAGGAACTGGAGAAGCAGCTACAGTCAACTCAACCAGCAATTGTAATTTTCCAGTAGTTGCTACGTTTGTATAATAGAAGTAAGTAATGATTCTTATTTTACCAATAAAATGTTGCAATCATAACGAATAAGTTTTCTAGTGTGTGAATATCTCAAAATGACATATTCGGCAAATACAATCTGCTACATTATCCCACCCCCTCAAACAAATTTCCTACATTTAGTCGTTTCAAGTAGAAAGGAACACAATTATTATAAAAATTACTAATACAAAATAATCTTACATTTTAGTTATTGAATATTGTGATCTAAATGTTTCCCATTTCTTTATTAACTTTGCATGTTAATTACAGTTTAAAGCAATATAATGCAAGGGCGGTGAATAAAATAGCGGAGGAGCTCTCCAAAACTAAGTGACGCCAAGGCGAAAGAGTCAATATTTGTCGAGTCACAGATACAACAATGAACAACAAGTTTTATTTCAGGGATGAATTGCACACTTGGCATAAATATCACAAGATATCAGACTTTTTAATTCCATCTTCAGTGATATTAACAACAAAACAAAAAAAACTTTCAGTATCAATACACGGTGTCCAATGTTCACCAATTTCTTCCTTATTATTGGAGCTATGAAGTCGCTTAAATAAGCAAGTTTTTGATATTTTTTATTTTAATTGAAACGACGAAATCAGAAAAACAATTGAATGTACCGTATTCATGTAATGACAGCTGTCATTTAAGCAACACCATTTTTTTTATTTTACGATTTATTTACTTAAATTTGTTTCAGTAATGTACGAGTTGGTGCCACATCTCTAGAATCTGCTGCGTTACTGTAAGGAGTTGTATTCTTAATCCAAAGTTAATTTTATGAACAGAAGTAATTACACAGTGTAAAACACGCCAAAAAAATTACACCATTTTGTGGAAAACTCTTTAAATTACATATATTAAAAGCACCATTTCAATTATAGTAGCGCGATTCTAACACAAACTGTCGCATTACTTTAATTACTATAAGTTACATGACGTAGATTTATTATTGTTTTACTTCTGAAGGAAGTCATACCGAAGAGAAAATCAACTCAACATGTTTTAAATCTCGACCAATGTAAACAGCCAAACGCCTACAACGTGAACATATAAAATAACATTAGACCACGGTTGAAATACGCTGTATACCTCTATTGAGCATTATAATCGAAAAAGCGATCAAATATTTATGTAACCCAAATATTTGATAGCCGTATAACACGGTATACATTAATATAGGAGAAACCTATACTCGTCTATATAGAGCATACATGTATGTTATTGATGTGTAATTTCACGTTTTAAAAATTTAAAAGTGAATTTACCCTTGGAACGCACGTGAGCCGAAGTAAGGGCACTACATTGAACAATGGAATTCATATCCAGTCGACCTGATAAATCGTAGCTACTAGCAGATACGACTACTTAACGACAACTACGTACGATGTAAAGCTGAACAATCGTACAGTACATATTTTCGCACACCTGGGCCGTGATTCTTGTCGGGGGGTAACTTGGAAAGTGGTTGAGTTTATGTACAGTACTGAACATGATTATGAATTAAAACTTAACGAAAGGACCGAGAACCATATTAGTAATTTAACTTTACGTTTTAGTTAGTGGGTTTCTATCGCAACTGCTAAGTACAAAAGACATTAATATTTTAGGCAATTTTTTCCGTAGATTAAGCAATTTCAATTAATGAACATTAATTCTCAGTAATGCTACTACATTTTAAACCATGTTATACATGGAAACCTCAACGAGTTAACTAAAGTGATGTTAAATTTTTTTTGAAGTTTGTGATTTTGTGAAGTTAAAGCACTATTTTACTCTGAAGTAGTTGTCTATGATGTCTTTTATATAGTCCGATGTATGTGTTAAGAATATATTTTTATTTGGAAACGATGTTATTATGTATCCAAAATTAATAAAATCAGGTTGTCACAAAAATTAAAATATTTTTTTTTGCATTTCGCTTATTTTTGAAGATATTCTTATTATCGTGGTATGTATACATTACGCTTGTACTTTATTTCAAAGCATCACGTTGAGACATCAATTTCATCAAGACTCCAAATTTATTTTCTGTTTTTAGGATTCAATATTTAATAAAGAAGTTGTAAATCAAACATTGTCTTCATTTGCATCTTGCGAAGGATACCATTCCTAAGCTTTCAACCACCAGTGTGTGCAAAACGTATCTACAACATCGAAACAGACAATACGTCAGAATCAGATACGCTGTGCTCTGTGAAGATGAAACGACAATCGTTGCCAAGAAATGATTTTCCATAAGTGGCCCTCTAAATCAAACCATGCCAACATCGAAACAGAACCTAAGAAAAACACTACCTCTTAAAGGTACACTACTCAGCATTGGAACTCCCGCAAACCCAACCGATTGTGAGTGGGTAGATTAATAAGACTGAGTTAAACTTAGATAATTTCTTTGAGAGCTCACAGAGAACACAAATACCTAGTAAAAAGAATTATTAAACCTTCTGAAATAAGATGTGCAAGGAATCATTTAAACTCACTTGATGAAATCCGAGAAACATACTAGGGTCCTATGTGGAAAGGAAGTCGTATTCACTACAGTATCTTACATTTATAGTTTGGCGTTATGGTGATGTAATGACAAAAGTGTTCTCATTTAAAAGTCTCTGATTGTACATATTAAGGTGCATTACTAAGTTTATCTCAAATTATCAAAACTAAGTGCTCGAATAAACTATCCTTAAGTTTGATGGTTGTAGAGATACGACTACTTCTCATCTGAACATTTGCTTATAACAGTTGGAAATTATCTATAACTATTTATTGGCAGATAACCAAACAATCTTGATCACTTTATCATATGAAAAATAAACACAAACGAATTTCAATAGCTGGTCCCATTTAGATTAAAAACAATTGATACACTTGCCTTGCAATTCAGAGACCATCTTTCTGTTTAAGTATGTGCCATGTTTTATCTATAGCAATATTTATGGGATAATACATAATATAATATCTTATACAAACTACTCCTAAACAAAAATCTGGAATACATTAAATCTAACATCAAAATAACAAAACCCATAAACTCTAGTATAGCCACTGTCTAGAACACTTTCAACCTATTTCTTGCTTACTAATCGTTTTGTTAATTAGCAATTACAATGTACATTCCACCATGTAACGTAATTAGGTTTTAAGTAAGTGTTATTATCGTGTTAAAACGTCTTGAGTATTTCTTTATCCATGTATAAATATTCAATGTTTCAATATTACAAAATTAGCAAAAGGAAGTCATTTCCACCATTGATTAAGTCTTAATAGAAAATATGTACAGTACATCCGCAAGGTAGCGGATAAATTCGAGGAAAATTATAAATTTCAGAAAAAAAACCGTCGGGTCCGATGAGTTCATTTTACAGAAAGTCTAAATATATCACACCAATAATTGTTTCTTTAAAGAAGTAATCTACTCTTCCGTCAACAATACTGCTCGATGCGATCACTTTTTGAGAGTTTTGTATATGAAACTCCGTGACCAATGAGGAGTTTCGGTTTTTCAATATCGACAAATTTGCTGCCTCACTAGAAAAAATAATTCTCATCACAAATTACCGTTATCATTGCATAATTGTTGCATTTGCTTACAAAATTCATTTCTGCTATAAAAATCATCTGCCAAGAGCTTGTGATGTAGATATACATATGTACCTTGCAGGAACTGAACTTTGCCTTAACTCTGCTTATCATGCATTGGCTAATAGGCAGCTAATCAGGATGTATACTCTATACTCGCATGGCATTGGTTGACAAACATCTTTAAGTAAGACCATCATTTATAATCTAAAAGATTTAAATTTGAGGCTAGTCACCATAAATAAATTCAGAAGCAGCTTCTTCTAATGAATCTTAGTGCTGAAAGCAAAAATGGAAGAGGAAGTTTAATCACCACTTGTAATACATAGCTTTGCTAGCTCTTAGCATAAGTGTTGATAAACCACTCATTAAAACGTAGATCCTTAACGTTGTCACTGTTAATTATTGAGTCGAACATTCTCCATGAATTATGTGATCTAATTACTTTATAACTAGTTAAGATTCCAAAATGTTACAGAATTGAACGTGGTTTTGTATATTAGGATACGTAAAACAGCAAAATTAGTAAGTATCTCCAAAGATGTTGCTGTAGTCGTATGTTGCCAAATAAAACTGGCCATGGCTATAAGCTGGATCAACTGAAGTAAACAAGAAGGAGATGTGCAAAACATTACCCTTGCTCAAATACAAAATATTTTTTAAAACATAAAGCAGATAATAATCTATTTTCGGAAAACAATGAGAAAGATATGATTGGATAATAGTTTGGGAACTAATTGCAAATAACTTTTAAAATGATTTCTACTGCACTTCATAGTATATTATGTTGTTTACTGTCATCTTTGTTATAATAAATTCCAACCGAAAATGAATTCATATGTTTCTCTTCAACCTTTAAATTAAACACTAAACAAAATAATAAGTTTGTGAATCCGATATGGCAACTAATACTTGAGTTGCCTAATTTGTAAACATGTAGCTATTTCTGGATTAAGTAGCAGGCCTGTACAACTCTATACACAATTTTACCACATCAAATATGAATCTGGTATCAATTTTGAACACATAAATGAGATTTGTTTTTCAAAATATATTAATCAGCTTCCACGCTGTATCCTTTAAACATCATCATCCAAATTTATCGTTTTCAATGTTTTATGTATATTAATTTAATTTCCAATTAGAAATTATGTATATCTTATAAACGTTTAGGACATCATATATACTGTATGTTAAAGTAATATTTAATAATTATTGTTAGTAACATCTATAAAAGTACCGGAACGAATCCACCATTCCACTATGAAACATTGAAACACAAATTTCCGTCGAACCAGGTAGGTAAATGGCTCTTAATGTCACTTAAAAGCTACAAAAATATATTTAATACGAACACTTCTACAATCAGTTGTATCTCATTTTAATTGCCGTAATTTTCCTTAAATTGTCCCGCTGCGCTCGCTGCTGGTATGAGACTGCTTGGTCTAGTCCGAAGAGAGTGTTCGGCTTGAAGTTGCCAGTATTGGTAATCGATGGCAGGCAGCAGGGAGTGCGGTCTATTGTTGTCAGCGGCCATTGTAAGTACTCTATGTTAACCGGAAGTCGTTCAAGCTATGTGGACGGACCAAAGCCTGCCTATAGAGAAAGGATCACTCGGTTGCAACTTATGTTGTGCATCTTATCAGGGGTCGCCTCGTGTATAATATTATAAAAGTTAGAGAGCTCCCAATAAAAAATAAAATCAGAACTAATGAATGTGGTTAAACTAATGAAATAAACTAAACATTTTTACAATCACAAGAAATGTAAATGGTAAACGTTGTTGTACTCCCGAAATCTCTCGGAGTGAAAACTTTTATTGTAAAAAACCTTAATAACTTTACGAGATCTTGTCTTATCCGCTGATGTAAAAGTCTCCACGTTTGGAAATGTAATAAACCTACTTGCATGAATATTTTATATACTGCTTCCCTTCAAAAACGAGTAACAGTCAGTCCATCTTAAGCTAACAGCTACTCATGTCAAAAAGAAAATTTTTGGAGATTTCAATAATATATCAAACATTTTTGCATCTACCCAATTTTATAATCGGTATTACAGAACAATACAGCAATTCTCAAAAATTATTATTAGGAGTTATTGAGAAATATGCGCTTTTTTAATGTATTGGACAGAATTTTGATTACTTATAATTGTCGTTGCTTTTCGATTTTGCCTGAGGCTGGATGAAACACCCTTTAGTCTTCCAAGCTCTAAATTAATATGGTTTGGTCTAGTCGCAGGACAGGGAGCTATCAGATAGTCCTCTAAGACGATAACTAGATCATAGATTGGCGCTATTAATCCTCCTTAAGGATGCGCCGTAAACCTGTCTGAATCCAACTCTCCGAGATGCTGAATAAGAGGATTCTCAGACTAAGAAACCCTCTCTACATTGCTTCTAGTCAGCGTGTTCGCAAAAGTAGTCAACATTGAAATGTTCAAGTCTCTATAGCTTTGAATATTTGAGACAAACGAAGAAGCTGTGGCAATGATACACATAACTCGGTTTTAAAGAACATTAGGTTTCTGGACTTGAGACGTGGAGGTGCTGGACCATGTTAATGAGTCATACGTAAGTATCTGCCTGGGCAAGGTAACGTATATAAAAGTGTTAAGCTCAGGGAGCCTTTTCTAGCAGAACGGCGGATATAGTGCAGACCTAGTATGACCTCTAGATATCTAACATGTGCCACCCTCCCCTCTCTAAGCACCAACAGAGATGGTGATTTGGACGATTTTCTGTCAGCTTTGTGCCACTGTGTTACAGATATGATAAATAGCCACAATTCCCTCAAATGCATGATAAATAACACATTTTTTCAATCAAGTAAAATCCCAATTTGTCACCAATCTTGGTCATACACAGAAATAAAGCATTCCCATTATCGCAGATTTTACTTTTTCACACTATCGTATTGTTTATTATTGACATAAACTTCTCCTGTCAATATTCCCCAAAGATTTTCGTTGGGGTTCAGATCGGGTGGGCCGGCAGCCCATTATAATAAATTGATTTCCTTTTGATGAAACCACTCCCTTGTTTGTTTGGAATTATTGATAGCTGCATTGTCTTGCTAATATATCCAGTTTTGTGTCACTAATTGTTCACCAAAGTTTTTCGGAATCATTTCCAAAAGGCCTATATAAGAATTAGAGTGCATTCGCGTAAAAATGAAACACATGGAGGTTTTATTGTTTTGGATAACGGCCGCCCAAATCATTATACTATCGCCACCACAATTTTGGCTCATCGCGAAACCGTTAACAGTTAAATTTCTTCTCGTCAGAAAATATGACGGTGTTCCACTCATGATCCCTGTTGATAGGTCTTTTTTAAGAGTGGTTTTTAAAGCTCATTTAGCTTTCTACTGCCGGATAAAATTTGTTGTACATGTCTGTTAGTTACTTGTAAATTTAAATTACATTTTTTTTGTTGCGCGGTTACATTACCAGAAGAGGCTAACTGAAGGATCTATGAGCGCTGCCTTCAAATTAGTTTTTGATTACCCTCTTCAGTGCGGTTTTTACTATAGAAATTACCCAACTTTATAAAATTGTTATTGGCTCGCCTCTTCGGATGACAATTTACCTCTCGGCATTTTTATTGACTGATATGTAATTTCGGTAATATATAACATTTAACAATAAATAAACTTTTGAAGATGTTTAGAGGTTTTTTTACACTGGGCAGTAATGCATTATTTCGTAGGCTATCTGTTGTATGTGGAATTATAGAACTTTCGTTCGTATTTATAAGTACAGGTAGGTACTCTCCCCGCATATCTAGCAGTTGTGATATTCACAAAATAATAATATATCTGCTATTTCTTCCTTACTAGAGTAATATAAACCTAATTATAACACTACTAAATTTTTTGTCAGATTCGAGTCCATTCGATATTCCCTGATAAATGATTCATTGTAACAGAACATTTTCTAGGTGCTTAGCAACTGGCACATGTACATACATACATATGTATGTATATTGGTTCGGTTCTAGTCTGTCTATATCAGTTATAAAATATCGAAATAAAACAATGAATTCGAAAAATTTATGTCAAACTAATTTGTACAACAATTTATGGGAACTGGTGACTAAAAAGGCAGTAAATTACATTTTTGACCGCAAGACAATTAGCCCCAATAGGATTATGAGAGGATTATCTATCTAAACTAATATGTAAAAAAAAACAAAGGTCTCAAATAATGTTTTGTTTTATTGTAACATAAATTGGCAGAGAAGGTTACCTAATATTGTTAAACATACAGAAGCTTTCACAGGACAAGAACAAACATACAAATTACTCCACGGTTCAAGGTAGCTTTCCAACTTTGTTATAACCATATTGGTTCACAAAATAAAACAAAAAATTGCATACACGTTTACTGCTCAATTAACTTGCCACTAACTTAATCTACATTCTGTAAATAATGATTTATTAATAACTAGTGATAGTAATAAATAAATTTTAATCGTTCAAGTCAATAATTAACTTTCATAGATTTTAGCTAACAAGTATGTCAGTACTTCATTCGGAAACACACCAACTTTATTTAAACCTAACGAGCCCTCCTAACAATGAATGGACATGCTCCATGGAACAATAGATTTAAAAGTCGGCACATCAAACAGATATTCCAGTATCTATCTAGCCATCTATGTTTTAACCGCGGGAGGTTTTTCTACACAAGGATCAGAACGGATTTTAATCTGAAGATTTGACGGTATCGTTGTGTGCGTGCGTGTACACGTACATGCGTACCTTTCCTTTAATATTCCACCGAGTTGGCGATTTGCGAAATTATTTCCTACGTCTTTTCTTCCCTTTAAAGAATTCTCAGATTACGTTTCAGGTACCAGTCGTAATTCGTTAACCGGGACGAGCTTAAGTAGAACTCTCTTTTCGGCGAGTCGATATACCTTTGCTCGTTCATGTACGCAACGGAAAGCTATTATATGTAATTAGTTGAAACAAAATACACATGAGAAATGAAACCTAAGTCTAGGAAAATGTTGGATAATATTATGCTATCCAGCATTTCCTGCACCTTTGTCATGGTGACGAAATAAGTACACATCATATGCCATTAGCCATTACGTTAAACAAGAATATTTGCTAGTAAATTAAGAATTTTGGCGGTTCATAATTAAAGACCTGTGTGCAAAATAATACAATGTATTTTAATATAAATTATTACCAAATTAATGAAACATGAATTAAGTAGATCTTTAATAATTAAATATTGAAAGAATTGTTACAACCATTTTAATCTCAATTAGATAGGAATGGCATAAATTCTTTAAGAACCGCATAATAAACCTCCTACCTCACTTCATTTATTCACGCCTAAAACAATATTTGCAAATCATACGTACTCGTAGGTAATCATGCGTACAATGGACAAAAACAAGCTTGAATGGAATAAGAAGAAGAAACTCTTTCTACGTTTACTTTCTTCAACTGAAACGTTTGCTAATTACATGCAGACGTTTGTAACGTATTATCTAAACAAAAGAACCACATCCGATACGGTGTCACTCAATTTATTTACATTGCCAACTTAAGTTTGAAGAAAAGTCATAAAATATAAAATAACGACGGTGTTAAGAGCAAGAAATCACGTAGAACATAGCCGCTTAAAGAAATACCTTGACATACAGGGTAAAAGTATTCAATCATACCGTAAATTTACAATCACTTGATAAGAACTAGGAAATGTATATGTATTCAAATCTTAATTTTAAAAGTTTCCTTTTCATAAAGAGAAGAAAAGTAGACATTAACACCGTTTAATACTGGTTCAACATTATTTTCTAACGTATTATACTTATGTACAACACATGTATATACCTACCATCGTAAACTTAGTAATGCCCGGTCGTTAGCTGTACAGCCTATGCTACTGTCGCTATATCGCTTTTATTGACAAGCAAATTTTGTTCATATATTCGATATTTTACTTTAAAGCGGCAATAGAGCATACAGAAGCAAGAGACCACACCTCGCCAGTCGTGTCTGTTGCTATGTCCTGAAACATTTCATGTTGACAATACGGTTTACAGTCGGTCATCTTGGATAAACTATATACAAATTTGTTGTTTGTATTTTGAATAGATAAAAATTTTGTGAGCCAGAGAGTCAGTTACCCCACATAGTATTTGTGAACAGAACTGCCCCAAACAAACGCAATGACTGCTCGAATAATGCAATATATTTTATCTGTTTAAAGATACACAAAAGAAAGGTATAGAATTGATATTAGTGACACGGTTGGGCAATACTTTGAATATACTGATATAATTTTGATATACCATTGACAAAAATTGACTTAAAGATAAAAACCCGGAAGCCCTCGTAATACCGACTCGGACTGTGGAAGCCCTCAATATCATGTCTCCTTTATATAAAATTATTACAAAATATCATTCTATAAATTGTTTGAAGACCCATATACGAGTATTTTTTGCCTAGAGCATCTGTAGATTTTATATAATTTCACTTCGATATCTATACTAGTAATACTGTATCAAAAAGCATCTCCCTCAGTTTACTGCGCTTTTTTTTTCTTACAGTCATTAAAGATGACGACACTTAAAACGTTCATTTGGTAATATTGCAAAGTACAATTAGAACGAAAGTAGACGGTGGAAATGTGAAATCCGAATGACCTTAGACAATTCCCTAATAGATCTGAAGAGGGCAGCCGACTCTTACGTTTCAAAAGTACCTCCGCCTGTCTCTCTTCCCTAATATTCTTGCAGTGGTAATTATCAACAATTAGAGAAATGCTGGAGATCGTAGTAGACTCAGAATAATCACGCTAATTGCTTTTCTATATTTAACTGGACGACTTTTCGAGCTCATTTCGCTCTTAGACGGATGATAAAATTGAATGAAGATTGGAAGTTAATGCGTTTCGATGAGAGTAGTAACGAACGTACTTATTTTAATTACATTTTCATTATTTCGCTCGTGCGGAGAAGGACATTTTTATCAGAACCGTTCAAGTTTCATTCATAATATGCGTATTGGAATTATAATAGATTATTTATCGTTTTTCCGATATCGCAGAATAGCCCTTATTTATAATATCAACACATGCAGATTTTTATTACTTGTAATTGAAAACATTGCATTATCTGGAGTAGGTATCGAATTTAGTGAGCAGGCATAATTTTATTATTTGTTTAACTTACCTTGCCTTAACCTACTTTTCTGTATTTCTGCATACAAAGATACCAAGATCTTTATTATTCAATATAGTCGACGTACTCTAAAAAATTATTTTAATTAATAGTAAATTTTATTAACAGAACACACACAACCGTAGATAAAAGTATGAGTATATATTTTTACCGTGAAACTTTATTTGCTTCAATATGCTTCCATAATTTTGTCCGACATCATTTAAGGGCTTGAGGAACTTGACCATCCCATTCAGAAATTCCTGAGAAATAGTGTTAACCTCTCTTCCAATGTTTCTTTTCTTTTCTTTGGGATTTTAGGAAACTCTAGAACAGTAATGTTCGGCCTCATTTTAAACAATTAAAATACGAGTTAAAACAAACTTAATTTTTTTTTAGTGAAGTTGAATTAGTGCAACATTTAGACCCAGATTCGTCAAATTACATCAACAAGGTGTGTGTGTAAAAGTGAGAGACATTAAGGAAATAGTACGCAAAATCTCTGAAACTTTTATTTTCCTCTGTTCTTAACGTTAACATTGTACAATATATCAAAGATATTGCGGTATTTGCTGTAAGTTCCAGAACATCTGCTTGTGTTTACATTTAAGAGCATTAACGGAGCAACGATCAAGTAAACTATTCAAATGTTATCTGCATGTGCAAATAGAAGACAACATAAAGTATGCAAAAATCCACTAAGACAAGCTATAACTAGTATTGGTTCTAATTGGGGACGCCAGAAACCAATATAAATTCGGAAGAGTTAAAGCCGTCACAAGGACCAAAGTGATTAAGTGACCAAGTCGATAAAATAGGCTATAGTGAATAATTGTATCAAATACAGTAGATAGAACAATATAAATTAATTACACCAATTTGTTTTTGTTGAACTACAAGTTGTGCCATGGTGGTTAGATTCGTGATAGTATACCTTCTTGCGGCTGTTATCGGTTAAAGTTAGTTAATATGACTGAATGTAGGTACAGTGCCTTGGATAAGTCCAAAAACAAATAAGTATCCTGGAACCGATGCAGATGGAAAATAGAACTTAGTGGCTGCTTGTTACTCAAAGGGAACTATCTTCTGAGAAGACCAGAATGTTTGTGCACCTCATAGGCATAATTTTCACACAAAAAATAATTTTTTTTCAAAAGCTTTCTGAAACTTATTACTAAATTATCTCACTATTGTAACAATTATGTAAAAATATGCGGAAGAATTCCTTTCCTGTTCTACACAAATTAAATTTTGTTAAAGCTGGATTCATTTCTTTCCAGACCGTCTGGCAAAGTTATTGAAAGCTTCTGATACAGCCTCTCTTAGTCTTTAAGCCGCAAAACAATAAATCCCAAATAAAATCAGGAAATTGTGGCATGCTAATGACCCATTTCTTCCTTCTCGCAGTTTCGGATAGAGTTGACTAAAGCGATGTGCCGCTTCAATGTATTTGTGTTGTAAAAATGGAGATACCACATTCTCCAGTTAATAAATTTACAAAACTGGAAGAGATCAGAATTTCTACGCACACACCAAACATATTCCAAACTACTTCAACTAATGATTCAAGCCCCGTTTTGTTCACTAGCAACAATTCTTTACACGTCAACTCACCCTTATTCATAATGAAGTCTCGATTACTTCCACTTTAATTAATTACACTTATTTATAACGGTGAATTTTCCAAATTATTTCAAAAAAAAATTTCGACCTACTTCGAGACGTTGTTCTGTAATATAAAATTATGCATGGTATATTTCGTAAACATACCAACCTTCAATATTGCAATGACTATCATTTATCCGTTGATATATTTCATATCTGCTCAGTCTGCTGTTCATAATAGACAGTAGAAAAGAACGTAACCAAGATTACAGCATACCTGAACATACCTGAAATTCAGAATTTAATTTAGAAGTTACTGTAGTAACAATTTTTACATTTCCAATTCGAAGATTGTATCCCCAAATCGAACAATTAAACCACAATCAAATTTAAATTTCCAGTTTATCGGTGTTACTACTCCCCATTTTATCACATTTTAGAAAATTATCGATTACTCATGGCAATTTTGTGGAGATATCATTTGTAGTTCATTGATTATTATTTAGGATAAGTTTATTATATTTATTAAATAACCAGAAGAATAAGGGGCTTAATTTACAGACTCAAATATTTCATCTATTTTCTTGTCTATATGACTGAGTGATTGATTACATTTTTCTATTCGGCTTTTGCGTACCTTGTTCAAAATTAAGAAGCATACCAGTTGTTCAATTACACAAACAATCTAACAGTTAAAATGTTCGAATACTTTGCAACCGATACATGCTAGACTCAACGACAAACCTTTTAAGATACCGTTTTGCGTTATCTTCGTTCTCGCTAGCCATTTACGAGAGTTATTATTGTAAAACTTTTACGACCGCAAAGTTATTAAGGAAATCCGGTATTTACCATGGACATTGAGAGGCAGCATTACATTTTTGAATTCGGAGGAATGTGAACACGTGCGTATCAATTAATTACACAACAAGCAAATGTCGCTGGATAGGCACTGAACACTACTAAAATAATAAGAGCTCTGAAGAATGTGATTATGTGACGATGACGAGAAGTTTATGATCCAGGTGTTCCCAGTCACCATACCCATATACACAATTGTGTACGAGTCCCAAGAATGGATGATGGTATATACGGTGGTTCGCGGAAGAACCATCACCGTGCTGTCTCGGCAGCTTCACGCATTAGACCCCATTCACAGGTTGCGGCTCCCGCTAACCACCCGTGAGCTACGCGACATATGTACGCTTGCATTCTTATGCTGGGATTAGTGTCTGCTTAAATATTAATAAACATGTCCGTTGATAGCATGTTTGATTTAGATGGTGTTTGTATCCGCGATTACATTCGCTTCTGTAGCACCCCTATTCTACTTACTAAATGCAAGACATTTGAATCTTGTCTGAAAGAACATAAAAAGCTCTCCACAATAACAACGCATAAATGTTTTTGCAACAACTCAGTTATTAAGTTTATTACTACTCTAGACATTCACAAATGATTTCCACAAACGCTTAGTGACGTAGGTAGACACCCTTAGGAAACGAACAATTAGTTTACCACAAGCGAAACCATAAATACCTACCTCAAAATTTAAGCTTATGGAATCGACGCATTTAAAAAATCTAAAAACCTAATATATTTAGCTAGCAAACCTAATAAATTTAGTTGGCCCATATTACCTGATCAATAGAGTTACTGTTTACCATGCCCACAATTTCAAATTCAATAACATATTCTTCTATTGCAGATAATAGAGGGCTTTTGCCCGATGTTCCATTCGATTTTCTTGTTAGAAGTTCATGAATACTAGATATAATTTCAAGTGTTATTTCTAGGCTATCCGGTCTCACATTACACTGATGTTTTACCACTATTTTTAATGTATTTGGAGAATATCTGAGAAGATTTAAATTTAACAATTTGATGTTACTAGAAAAAATGTCCAACGTAGTCATCCAGAGTATAGATTGCCAGTGGCAATTATCAAAGCTATAGATGTCGACCGGTTAAGCCGTCTCATAGTTTTCTTGAAAATAGTCAGAAGATGTGTTGGTTGCCGGCTGGTGTTCTTAAAGTCGGAGGACAGTGGCCATCGCAAGAGTTTACTAGTGAAGTCGTTTCTATTCTGGTATTCTTCAGAAAACTGCAAACATAGCAAGCATAATAGTTTTTAATGTATTGATAATTGTACTATACCAGCTAGGAATAGGTCGTTATAAACTTTAGCGTCAAGTTTACCATTTGCTTCATTAAAGACTATCAGCAAATATGATCAGTTCTGTTGCGGATGATATAGGCAATCTCATGTACATATGAATAATGGTAGTGCACACAATAGCTTTGGTTCTTGTAGAGCTTACATACGACTAGAATGGGATTCCAAATTAAAACCACTTCCGTCTGAATTATGGACATTTTCTGCCTCAAGGTTCCAATGTATGGTTTTGCAAAATTGACAACCCTTTCCAACTGATTTTTCTTTTCTCCATATTGGTTGTAATGATTGTAATAACAAGTGCTATTAATATATATTTTTTCTGACCTTTATGTACTTATCTTTTAATTCCTGATTTATTTCCACTTGTAGGTCAATAAAACAATAAATAATTTATATACCAATTTATTCCATAACATATAATAATATGTTTTCGTTAAATAACTTCTTCAGTGGAAGAAATTGACATTTAATATGTGTCAAATTAAATTATAAATATAAATTGCCATGCCTATCAACAAAATTATCTAAAAAACAAAGAATTCATTGATATATCGAATTTTAATTATATTCACAAGTAATGATGAAGGATATAATGATTTAATACAACTATAAAAATTTAAATGATTTGAATTATTCGTCTATCAATCTACCAACAATAGACACTTATTCACAAATTTAAAAACACCTATTAAACATGATAATCAAAGTAATGTCATTTATAAATTAGATTGCAAGATTGTAATAAATGTTATATCGGACAAACCAAACAATATTTAAAGAAACGAATTTATAATCATTATTTATAACTGTTACACATAACGTTACCGCTGAAACTGCTTTATCTAAGCACTCTAAAGATAGACGACATAATTTTGATTTTCAAAACACTAAAATTTTAAAAAAGGAAAATAATTATAAAAAAAGATTAATTTACGAAATAATATACATTAAAAAAGATGAAAACGCCGTAAATTTTAGAACGGATATTGATAATTTAAGCGTTATTTATAATAATTTAATTCACGCCTGAATTTTATTAATTTTAAGCTCTTGACTAGGTTTTTTTGCCATGTTTTTCCCTAGTCCTTGAACAGAATTGTTAGAGCTTGACAAAAAATAGATTGATAAACGAATAATTCAAATCATTTCAATTTTTATAGTTGTATTAAATCATTATATCCTTCATTATTACTTGTGAATATAATTAAAATTCGATATATCAATGAATTCTTTGTTTTTTAGATAATTTTGTTGATAGGCATGGCAATTTATATTTATATTATTAGTAATTTGACACATATTAAATGTCAATTTCTTCCACTGAAGAAGTTATTTAACGAAAACATATTATTATATGTTATGGAATAAATTGGTATTTAATTATTTATTGTTTTATTGACCTACAAGTGGAAATAAATATGGAATTAAAAGATAACAAGTGCTATGACAGAAGGCCAGAATAAATACAGCTACTACACATAAATTAGCTGTTGAGTTTATTCCTACCGATCTGGAAAATTGCGAAGAGAATTATCGGGAGTTAGATTGGGTTTCAATATGAATTATTATATAAAACTTTGTTTAAATGGGAATTGAGACAAGAATTAGATTTAAGACGTTTTAAATATTTTGTGTGAAAATCAGGACGAGAAAGATGTAAAATTCTGTGCTTTAAGAGTACTAAAGGTGATTTCGTAATTGTACGTGTCCAGAGTTGAACTAGAAGTATTTAACCAAGGTTGTCAGTGTACGGTATCAATCAAGCTTAACAATATTTCCTCTAATAACGGTAATATCCAAGAAATAACCAGTTCTATTTCATTCAAATTAAATAGCGAATTTCAAGTTATTCGTATTATTGAAGCTGTTAAATATATTATGAACGTTGTCAACGGTCAAACAAGTGAATCGTCAACATATTGATAAATAAACAGGAGTTTCAGGTTGAGTCAATTCTTTACCAAGTGCAAGGACACTATTCAGTATATTTTAGAAATAGGGAAACTGATGTCTAACAATAAATTCAAAGGGATATTAGTAGTTTCTGCAGTAGGGTGGAAATTATCAGTGAAGATATCAATGGTTAATACAAGTAACTTTCAGGCTATTGAAAGTTGTTATATTTTTAGAGAATTCAAAACTGTCTCTAATTCTAAATCGATTGTATTGAATGAAAGTTTCATCGATGATATTTGTCTAACTTTTGAGAAGGCTGCCCTTATTAGGTCTAAGATAGTTGTATTGTTTATGGCCTTTGATTGACTCATAGTATTTGGGTGTTATAGTAGAATACAATTTAAGACTGCGCGGCCAATGTGGAGTGGCGCGAAATTCAAACCATATACGACAATGGTATTTTTTTTGAAATTTCGATGCAAGATTTCTTAAAAGTTACAGTGCTAAGTGATAAAAAGAAATTACTGTAGCAACTGTTACCTTGTTGTCGAGTTACTGACATATTTCTAATTTAGAAAAAGCAAGAAAAAGTATTAGAAAAAAATTCTAAAAGTTAAAATCTAGGTACCTTGCAGCTGAATTTAAAGTTTTTTTAAGTTTCTCTTACAATTCTAAAATTTCAAATATGTCATTACCACGGCACCACCATAATAGTTGCAGCAGTAATTTTCTTTTATCAATAATTTTTTAAACTTTTAAGACATCTTGCATCGAAATTTAAAAAAAAAACTACCAATGCCGCATGGAAAGAATTTTGCACCACTCCTCATTGGCTGCGCAACCCTAAAACTCCTAGAGATTTTGTCGACGAAAGTCTATTTTATTTTTAACAAATTAACAATATTAAATGTCGTTGTTCCGTTTATGATAATTCTAATAATAATAATAATAATCTTTAATTGTCCAACACTCACAGGCCAATTACAGGACAAAACTAAAAACAAAATAGAGTTAATCAATTATTTTTGTATTATGTAATAATTTAGTAATTTTTATTGCACCCTAGTTTGCCCAGAAGATTATATCCGAAACCCAAAATTTTGCAATCAACAATGATTGCTACTCAGAAGGTTTTCGCCTCTCACATGGTTTACAAATCGAGTACCCATGACCTTCTAGCGCCTCCTACCCACTTTTTGCTCTTGAAGAAGCCACTTATATTAGTAGCAAAACGTCGAGATGAGTAGATTTTGTATTTTTTATACTTTTATTTTATTTTTTTGCTTATTCTTGCATTGTAGCTACATAATACACCACTATGACGCGGTCACGACCCAATACCATTTATTAATAAATCCTGATTTCGGTGATTGCCAGTGTTGTTCTTGCAGCTATATTTCTTCCTCAGATGTGCTGCTAGTTCTAAATTTTGTAAGTAGGAAGTATGATCTTTTCGTTTGATCTTTGGACAGTTTTTCGTGGCATATACTTAAACGAGAATAGGCACGCCATCTATTTACAAATAATCCATCTACAATTAGTTTTAGTGTTATTTGTAAAATTTGACATCTATAAATTTTATTGACATCAAATACAAGTAATGTTCGACCAAATTTATGTTACACAAGAAATAATCACAAAGGATTAAATAAAATTACCAACCCAGGAAGATTGTGTTACACATACATCATTCTGCGGGGCACTGTAAGGACACACTGTATTAAGCACATTTCATAACAATTAAAAAAATTAAACCGACCTATTTCCAGCATGCACTACTACTATTAAATCTTTTTATTATAATTTTAAATATCGTACTTGTAACCATCACATTGAATTGTTCCACTTATTTTCAAAGGTTTGATGTTATAAATAAGGTATCCATTCCTTCTGAAGAAGATTTTAATAAAAAATCGAAAGCTTAAGGTTTAGATAAATGAGTCTTATTTCCTTTTAATAAGGATTTTTCCATTGGCTGCTAACCCCACTAGCTCCACGATCATCTTAATTACGTTTAGTTAACGTTGTGACAGCCGTTACTTTCCCTCTAACTGGTATCCATTAACTGAAGACTAACCACATTCACAAGTAGGTATAAGTTACAACATTAGAACACCTGTAGGTAAAAATAAAATTTTCAGCAAAAATTGAATAAAAAAATAACATTCAAACAATTCTCACAAACAACTCTCTTCATTTCTTCTCTTCTTCCCTCTCCTCACTTTATAATGTATCATATAGGTCATTTTGTTAGTCTTCTTATAACTGTATATGTTCTAGAATACGTTACATCAATCTTTTATTCATTTAATTACATTATTTGCAGTTTCAGTTTTACGTATACCTATATTCGTACGTATAATTAATGAAAACAGTCATATAAAAACAGAAATTAACCCAATTACAAATTCAATCGTTTTTATATCGTTCGAACGTAATAAATTTTCTTACCAGGTCAAGAAATTTACATAATATCTAAACGATAAGCATATCGTATTTCAATTTTCAAATGTCACGAGGGTACATAAATACCAGACTGGATCGGTGATTCATTTTAATGTGTTTAGAGAAAGGATAAAAAAATATTCAACGCGTTATCGTATATCAGAACTACCCTGATACCGTATTGTGATAACGCCGCCTTATGCATCTCCAGCCCTAATCTAGTCTGAAACCACACATAATCATGGGGTGACATCGCAGAAGTTACACTGAGGTACGCGCGTACGTACTACTCAGTACGGTACGAGTATTTATCCAGACAGTGGCTCTCAAACATTCACTAACGTAACATATCGTAAACGTATAATGCATGCATAGTAAATATTAAAATTTCCTATACATATATATATACGTTTATCTAAATTCTTTTTAATTTATATAATTTCCTGAAGAAGTCACAGAATTGTTGACGAAATATTGAAAGAAAATAAAGATTGTTATTATTAAAAGGACCGAAAAACCCGTACAAATTTTATTGTTTAACAAAAAAAGGTCAAAAACCAACATCAACATAATATAAAAGCGAACAGATTTATAATAGATATACATAATTACTACTAAGTAGAGTACTAGAACAATCAAGATTACTACATAGAGAATAGTTTTACAAATCGAATTTATGGTAGAATTTGAATGCGAAAAGAAAACTTCACACAATTCTTCTACTTGCGCAGATAAAAGCGATATCAGATACTCATCAATATCTTAAGAACTGCCCAATTATGATGGCACAAGAAAATTAAATTTTCTTGCTAGATAAGAGATACTAATCAATATCTCAAGAACTACTCAGTCATGACAGAACAAAATTAATATTTTGTTGCTAAATATGATGCAAATAAATTGAAATCAAATAATGATGTATAAATGGAATGGTTGTTATAAACTAGCTAAATAGTTTTCTAGTTCCAATAACACCTAAGATGAAATCAGTTAAAAATTTATAGCTTAACTAGTTATTATTATGCCTCCACTTGTGGAGCTACTTAAGAGAATACTTGTAATTTGTCGAGAATCTTGCAAAACCACAGGAAATTAAAATCGAAAAAAAGTGTCAAGGATCGAACCCAACAACCTTGAAATAGGCATCAGTTACAGAATCTGGTATGCTCCTTTCAATTCATGTCCGTTGTGTACATTATCACAACTAGTCAACTAACTCACTTTGTTCTATTTCACAAACTATGAACATCTGAATTTTGAGACATATTTATTTGGACATTCAGAATTGCAAAGGATTCGACCAAGATCCTTTCGTATTTCTAATCCTTATACTATACTTATACTATAGCATACGTTTTCTACATTTTTATCTGTTACTTTCCATAAAATCCATCAAAGACCAACAATTTTTTAGAGTGTAAATAATAAAATCATGATGCTGCAATTACCATGATATAATAATTAAGAAAGCTCTACACAAGCAAATTTATTTAGTGTATTTGTTACTAAATTGCATATTGTAAATTTATTAGAGGATAAAAATGATATGTAGACACACATAATTATAAATAAAATATATTATACTATTGGTAAAAACACATTGTAATTATAGAATGTAATTTTACAATGTGAAAAAATGTTACACTGTCATTTTGCGTCTTATATTTCATAACAGTTATTTTATTTTCATTCATTCATCAACAAACATGTGACAGGAACCTTCAGTGAAAGTTTGAACAAATTTACAAAAGCCCACAAAAGATAGTGTTCTCATATATAGACAAGAGTATTTCCTTTCACAAAGATGCCGATGATTAATTATCAGTTTACCTACATGTCGATAATGGTATCGATTCAAGATTACTTATTTACCGGGCTAGCTAACTTTTATGCATATTCTAGACAGCCAATTAAGATTTTAATTATTAGAGAAACATAACATTTTGACTAGTCGAGAGTCTACAGATTAATAGATAAATATGATCCTTTACATCGTTTCTAAATAGGTACAGCGCATCGTGTAACAGGTAGTAGATTTCGCACCGTCTGACATAATTTGTTCTGATAACTATCTTTCACTGTCGCTTTCGAATTCTCGCATAGTCAACATCGGCGAATTTTGGTGTTCGCTGGTATGAATGAGAGGAGAAGGTAGCAGCAGCAGTATATTACAGAACTAGGAGGCACAGTCCAGGTGGTTGTTTCGGATCCATTGTGATGTAAATGGCGTGTCCCAGGTGTGCAGGTTAGAGGTGGGGTGTATGTATTCTGAAACCCCGTGGCGTCCTATACTCACTCCCGACAGCATCGGCACCAGCCATCAGTTCTCAATCTGCGCTACCGGGTAACACCGTCGTCAATTTGACGTTTCGATCGAAAACGATTCTTTTACGAAAATGAACCTTTTTTACCTTCACATGAAAAGCGCGGGAAATAATCTCCAAAATAAAAATCTTCTCTAATAACTCTATTATTGAGACTGATTTAACCATGAATTTAATTCGAGAATTTAAAACACGTGTGTTGATAATTTGCAAGCATAAATATAGAGAAAGTAAATGATATTTTAACCAATAAAAATCAACTTAATCTAACGAGGCTATTCAGGCAAAAGCAATACAAAGTTTTCTCTAATTATATTTTTTAGCTTTGACAAGTTAGTAGGTTCAATAATTGTTATATTTCTCGAACACAATTTATTTAATCCTCTAATTGGAGGTAATGCTCCTTTTGTTTTAGGTGTCAATATAAACCTGGGATTTACTGTATATACCTCAATATAAGCAACAGTAACCTATTCTTTATAATTTCCTTCGCAAAATTGCTTCTTGTATTTGACTCTCGGACAATTGACAACCTTTAATAAGTAAACTTTGATTAATCTTTTAATATATTAGTCTTTACAAATTGAAACAGTGAAAAGCAATGCAGAAGAGAAAATTTCGAAAAAAAATAGCCTTAACAAGATAAACATTTGTTCGATTACTACATGGTGCGTTAAATTCTTGGAATAGTGTATTAGACTTAGATTTAATTGGGGATGATATTGCACTGGGACCTATTGATCTATTGTGCCCCTTGCACGAGCTGTAAGCGGTTTGCTTGCTCTCGGAGCTCCACAGCCAGTCTAAGAGCTTTAATAAACTGCAAAACCTGTGGTGGTTTCAGAGAAGGTATTTCTTCTTCATCTATGACGTCCTTGCCGAGATACTTGGCTCGTTTTTCCATAATAGTGGTACAGTGAGATGTCAGATGTTCAGGATTTTCGTCCCTCGCTCTGCAGAACCTGTAATAGCTATTCTGTTTCAGACCTATCTTTGTCATATGTTCCCCAAGGCGACAATGCCCTGTAAGAAAACCTGCGAGGATGCATAGTCTGTTTCTACTTAGTTCTAGCAAGGTTTTTTCTCTATGCTTGCTGTAGTTTCCAAAGAATATTTTGAAGTGTTTCAAACCAGGGAGATTCTCCCAGAGAGACTCTCTCAGTTTCACCCCTCTATTTTTGAGCTATTCTTTGTTGGTGCTCACCCCTATACCGCAAAACAGGTCCGGTCCCACTAACAATGTTATGGCGGCCTTTCTTGCTAATAGGTTAGCTCCTTCATTGCCTCTGATTCCAGTATGTCCTCGTATAATGCAACTCTGTTTTCTTTACCTAAGTTGTTTAATCTGCTAAGGCACTCGCAAACTAGTTTCTAGATGATGTTAGAAGTCACCGCCATTATGACTGCCGGAAGCAAATTGTTATGCTTTGCTTTTGATAGTTTTTATCCAGGTTCTATTGACCACATCTTCCAATGGCATTGATTTCTTCTTGGAAGATGCTAGAGCATATTCCCATTAACTCGGTTATTTAATCCTGTCCAAAATACCCTTGCAAACTGACCTGTTCCTTTGTCGATTTTAGAACCATCCACATACCATTTGATGGTATTTTCTTTTAGGAAGTAGATGGGGAATTCTCCCACCTATTCACTCTTTTCGAAGCTTAGAACAGTGTATACAGGGTTATCCAAATAAAGAGGAACACCTAGATACTTTTGAAACTGTATAAATTTAAAAAAAATCACAGCAAAACAACAAAAAATTGACTTTCGTGGAAACGTTGTTAAATTATTTGCGATCATCTCGTAACCTGTATGTATAATATTTATTTACAATTTGAGGAAAATCAACCAAAATAAGAAAACGTAAAAAATTAACAAAGAAAACAAATGAAGAAATTTTCTTGCTTCTACTGAACCAATTTCAAAAATCATTAGCAAAGTCAACTACTGGGGTTCTGTTAGTTTATTCATTTTAGATAAGAACAAATGTAAGCACTTTAATTTTAACAAATTCTACTAAGCGGAATTAGCTAAAAGCATGAATATAGTAAAATATTTCCAATTTGAAAAGTGCTCATACGTTTTAAGTAATAAACAAACAAATGCGGTAGTATTGATTTTTCGTGAGAAAAATTAGGTATTCATACCAACGTAATGCGCGTCTGTTTTCCCTTAATGTGTGCATCGCATCACATAAGCCTAACAAGGCTTGACAATTATTCCGGGTAATTAAGTAGACGAAACTTTTCCTCCGGAGTCGCTTTCAGTGCTGGTAATTAAGAAAGTCAGTTCGGGCACGTCTCCGGATGTGTCCGGAATGTGCGAGAATTTGATTACTTCCCTTTGTCTTATGATTTGCACGCATGTTCCCCATTTAGACAAAAGTAATTATTTGAATTAGATAAACTTTATTGCGTTATTAAAACTTTTTATTGCGTTCTATTCTCATGTAGATAAAAACAAAATTTAAAGTCTGGGATTTTAGAGACTAACTGAAGATAAAACGGATATTTAACGTCTCTGCGTATTTACTTTTCAAATGAGCGATAAAGAAATGATCAATGTGAAAGCACGAACATATTCATACCTTGAAATTCATTTGCAAAGGAGGAATGATTTACTACAGAAAAATTTCACCGAGTGAAACTCATATTAATCGATGGCATTTTTCTGTAGTAAATCATCACATACTTTACCGTCAGAATTGGAGATGTAACTATGATGGGTCATTGTAGTGTTTTTTCATACAGATACCGTTATTCTGTGGCCATTAAACACCTAATACAGCAAACGATACATACAAAAGGAATCATTATCCCTGATCAGTTATCTATTTTAAACGGTGTCTGGTTGTCAATTATGTAGCATGCGGTAAACTCTATAAGAATTGACGGTTTGTTTTGAATCAATCTGTTGCTCACCTTGGGTCATATTAGTTGTCTCATGGAGATGATAAATGGATTAAAGTCAACAAAAATACTTTTCAGAAAGGTGTAAATTCTGTGTCTACGTGATGTAACGCAGTAGCATCTCAACCCCAACAGTATGATCATTTTTATTAGATTTTTTCCTTTCTATAAACGTATCCCTCGTCATTTCTTTCCTTATCTGAAACTAAATATATTTACTAGCAAATTGTTCTGTATATAGCAGATATTGTACAATATATTTCGCTAAATTATACTTATTTTCAAGTAGGAACATATCTGAAAAGTTACCGAATAACTTGACATGCCGTTTTATAAAATCATATAAAAACGTTCGTTTAAAAAATTCACCTGATGACATAAAAAAGTCTTCCACTAAGAAGACGTATGTAATTATTTCATTGAATAAGTATTAAACGCCTGCTTTCACGATATAGTACACCTACCAATTATGGATATCGATTTAAAGGAGCAACCGATTGTGAATTCTAAAAAAAGCGTTTTCTTCCGCGTTACCGGATTCTTATTTTTCCGAGTGTTTCATTCCATTTACTCACATAATATTGCCCCAGCGTGATGTTTCAAACAAATTGCGAGGTGGATGTGTCCGAACCAACCCGTCTTTGACTAGCTTACAAAAGGTCCCACGCGCCAGTTCCAAGACTTTCCGAATCCAGAATCTGTTGGCGTCATTAGCACGCACGCGCTCACTTCCGGTTCCGGTTCCGCTCATCGCACCCTCGCAGCCATCTTAACCCGACTCCAGGCCGCGTTACGAACAAGTCAGGGTTTCGCTAATGCAGTTAGAATTTTTAAGTTGATTTATTGGAGTTCCTAATTGCGCATTCTAAGTTTGTTTCATGAAATTTGTCAACTTATGTAAATTACTGCCTTCCCCTTTGAGTCTGTGATATTTTTTCCCGTCATAATTAATAATAATAATAATTTATTAGTTCACAAAATGAATTTGTGTAAACATGTCAAGTACAACACATACACATACATATATTTCACATAAAATCAGCAAGCACATAATCTTAATAAGCCACGCCACGTACATACAATACATCCTGATCACATGCCGCTATAAATACATATCAATAAACCTCTGGACACAATATACGGGAGTTTAAAATCAAGTTTTTTCCAGCTTTTAGGTCATTAGTTTAATAGACCAGCAATGCTTCTCTAATGTCGTATGTGTTTTATTTCGCAAATAAGTTCAAGTTGTTCTTAGCACACATAATACCTTCAAATACATATTGGCTTACACAAGCTGCAGTGAATGGTCTTGATAACCAATATAGATTTGTTTTTTTTTTCATATTCAAAGTAAGTTTAACATTTCCAAAATAATCATCAGCTTCGGATATTGTCAGTTGTAATGTTTTACACAACCCATATTCAAAAAAATTATTATATTATATAGTTATTATATTAAAGTTTAACAATTTTATCAGTTCTGACACTGACAGTTGTAGACTTTGAAATGTCAAAATTGTTTCACAATATTTTTAGAGCCTTGTATTTAGAAAAACGATTATCCTTGTTGTAAGTTATTGTTTCTTGGTTTAAAAATAGTTAAGTTTTATTATATATTTATATATAGGTTTGAAGAAGGATTAAATAAATCCGAAATGTCACGTAGGAAACTACTGTTTTTCATTTAAATTAAAAGAAGGAACGCATATTCTGCACTAGTTGCAGTAATTTCACATTTTAAAGTTATTATATTATATAGTTATATCATCTATGTACTGCACACTTCGGTCCTAACATTCAGCTTTAGAGCACTCCATGCGTAGTTTCTATTAGTATCTTCAGTGTAAATACTCCCATTTTTGTCTGTTAGTACTATTCAATTAATGAAAGACACGACCCTCTAATACCCTAATTTTCCAGATTCTTGATTGACTGTGAGACATACAGTCAAAGACTTTTGTTCAATCGAGAAAACTACCAATCAAATTATTTCCGTTTTCCAATTTGGCCCGTTAACTGTCCAATCATTCTTAAATCCAAATCGATGAGGATTTAAAATATTACCACTCTCGAAATAGTTTTCTAATTTTAGTGTAAGGTTTAATTCTAATAATTATGGACGCAATTCGTACTGCATGAGATTTTTTTTATCTGTGGTGAATACTAGTTGCAATGGCATCTTAAACTGTATTACTTGTCCAATTACCGCAAGTTACTAAAATAGTTATTCAAACATTAATAATGAACATTACATGTTCTACCAGACGATTTTTAGCTATCTTTAATGCTTAAATTAAAATAGTCTATGGATTTCTGGTTACTCAATTTGTCTATTAAAGAATTAACTCTAATTGTATCCAATGGAAGTATTTTGGGTTATTCCTAAGTGCTCGCGTGCTTGCGTTAATAAAGATAACCATTAGATACTATATTATATTAATTATGGTACTATCTGGTATCTAGGAAATGCAAAAGTATGTCGTTTGATACAAGAACAATTAATGGTGATGATAATCGTGCAATGTTGTTTCAATGAAACATGTAGTGAAGGTGTGTTTGAAAAAATAAATGGTATATCAACAAAATTATTTTGAATTTTTTGTAATAATTGAGTCAATGTAAGTGTTGGCAACATAATATAATTTGGTATCTGTGTTAATTTAAAACTTAATTGTTGTCGGTATTAATTACACAATATAGCCAAATCCAGTTTGATTAGATTTGCACACATTTTAGTAAGCTAGTGAGTTTAGTGACTAGTAGTAGTGCTGTATTGAAAGAAAAGATTGCTGATCAGAAGTTGATCAAAGTGATCTTTAAGTTTCATCACTACACAAAGATAATTCTTTCAGAATTCTTAATAATATCTAGTTTAACGTTGGCTAGTGCTTAATTGTAGTTTTAAGAAAACCCATTACTGCATAATAGAACTCAGTGATTTTCTGCATACATGTCTATACTATCGTGCACTTCAATCTATTGCTATCAGCGACGGATGACATTGTCACTTGAAGCTCCAGAAGGAGGATAAAAATCAAAAAGTTAAATAGTGTGATGGTAAGTTTTATTAAAAAATTAAACCACTACATGACATTCTAGTGGATGACTTTTGCCTCAGGAACATGTATAGAAGACCGCAAGCAAATTTACTACCGTCAGATCTATGACTGTCTTGCTTTGTGCACCAGGAGCTCTTTATCGCCAAAAAACAAAGTTTGATTATATACGTCATAATATATGAAACTCTAGCCGTCCCCAAAATCTGGAAATTCCCCCAAAATAGCATATTAGACCTGATACCAAACGCACTCTGGTTTCTGCAAAATGTATAAGGCGACTTGAAGATCCCTTTTATCAAACAACCTACAGACGACCTAGCTAATAAACTCAAAGAAAAAATTGAACAATTAATCAAGTGCAGGTAGGGTTCTTCTATAACTATGTATACCAGTGACCGTATCTACCAGAAGCATACTTCTAATAATATACAATTAAAATAAACTTCATCGCCCATTTTTCAATTGCTTCATGTCAATTGAATATGTAATTAAATAGTTTCAAATTCTAATTAGAAAGAAATTAATTCAAACCAATATTGCCATATTGTCCTGTCGGTCATAATGAACTTGTCGGCATAATTTTTAAAACGGTCGGTTATTATTATAATTTAACTTGCTGGGATAAGCTTAAATACATACGTTATTGAGGGAGTGCTTTTTGTGTAGGAAAGCAAGAGAACCGTTTAATTTAACAGCAACGCTATTGTAATAATTCTTACAAAAAATAGAGACTGGTAGTGTTTATGATCCCTATGAACTATTAGAAACATTTAACATCTTGATAGTATAAACTAAAACATGAATGTCCAATAGCCTCAGGAGACTCTGACAGTAACTGCTAGTTCCTTCTAAATAAAATCAATAAAAGAACCAGTACCATCCATAAATTGTTACTGGGTTACATTTATAGACTGATATGCGATCCTAATTCAGATAGATATGAATTAACCTTTAAAATTAATGATGCTAATCTTGGCCTTATCTAGTGTCTCTGTCCAACACCTTCAGTTGTTAAAAACCGATTCCAATCTCTAGACTTGTATCGCTCGAAAGTCGTTAGCAACGTTCCAGTTAGTCCATAGTCTTCCAAACCTCTATCTGTTACAGATTGTAAATTAATTCTATTTTGCGAGACACTCAAAATTGCAAATCTCTGTTGAAATAAGGTATGATGTTTCCAAAACAACAGCAGCATACTTGTAACTGCTAATAATAATAACGCGATTAATGAATAATTTGAGGAAATTCAATGGTCGAGAGGACTGCAATACCATCTCCTGACCTTCTGTAATTTAAATAAAGTCATCGAAAACATGTTTTGTTTTGTTAATTTTACTCTTATGGATTAGCTGTTGGCCGTAATCTACTAATTATTTATATAGGTATTGTTGACATTGGTCACCATCAATCCTCCACAGTATTAGTGTATGTAGTTAGCAGTTCACTAGCTAACATCTTTCAATGCTCGCATTGAAAGATTCCTTGAAATACAATTTGGTAAAATAAAAAATATTAGAGTAGTAGAAACCTAATACTTAGTAAACTTACTACTAGTAATATACATATATCTACAAACATAAACTCGATCCGCTTTATACGAATCCAACAAAACTAATGTATTATTGAATAGTTATCGCGTTTGATATGTCGCAAACGTTGACTGTGTCCAAAGGCAGAGATAATAGTGGCGGTGTAATGGTCCGGAACCCCACGATAGTTGGGCGAACCAAGCCTGAATCTGACAGACACGTACTTAGTTATCTGTCAAGCAAGATAGAAACAAAGCATTACAGAATGGTCTCTAGATAGATTTGTATCCTTTTTCTTTGCCCAAATCGCCTATTGTGAAGTCCTAATGTAAAAGTTTCTTCATAAAAACCAATATAATAACAGTAAGTAAGTTTAGTGCCGAAGTGTTACGTACTTATATACTCCTTTGCAATCATATTCGACAAATACATATATGATAGCAATAAAAATAACACATTTTCCATTCTCTCAGTAATAAATCCATATAAGATAATTTGCAAATATAAACCATTTTTTTGCGTATAAAGCACATAAATGAGGAAAAATCATTGGTCTTATTTCTTTATTTTTAGTTCGCCCCCAAACATTCAGTCAACACATTTTTACCGAAGGTAAAATAACGCACGCGAAGAAATAGCAAATAAAAATCTGCAAAGTGGATTTATCAAAGGCGCTGTTGGAGAAACACAGACTTATACAGGTATTGGGGTGTATGCAATGGACGAATGCACCGACAAGAGCTTTCAAAATATCAAAACCTGGCTGCTTTTTACTACCTTAAATTTGAATGTAATTGCCTGAGTATTTTATGAGAGTTTTTGCTGCTTTTTAAATATGCACGTAGGTACTTATATATAAAATATAGACAGTAAACATAATGATATAACATATACACAAGAGAACTATCTTTATTATTATATTCTTAATATATTTTGACATTTAATAATTTGTTTGTAGGAATTAAATTAAATATGGACATTGCTTATAACGGGTCTCTACCATTTACTAATGATTTGCCCCAATTTAAAAATTTCGGCTAAAACACCTGATTCTCGACATAATTACAGTATCAATTATAATCCAACAAATATCGCAACTCTTGTTGCTGGTATTTTTTGCCTTTATCGGTTCACGATAAGTACTCGTTGTGCACTCCAAATGTAAAAGTGTTATTATTATTTTGTTGAAACAGTAGCAGGTTAAGTTTACTTCTAATTTTACCTATGTTAACGTTTTTTCGTTATTTTCAGAAATTATTCAACATATTTGTAACAGAGCTACATCAGCATTACTGACAAACTTCCACCATATTTATTGCATGTGTCTATGTATTGATTTTCTTTTTTTTAGCAAACGGCCGAAGGTGGAACATTGGGCTGGTACCTCGGTTTCTGCTGTATGTTGACGGTGTTAAAATGCTGCAGCAATACTGACCCATGTATTCTTCTATAGCTTCAAAGAAGTAATTCAAGATCAGAAACATCGATTAACACAAAACAGTACAGGAATAAATAAACAAATGTTTTATATCAGAGCAACTAAACAATATTTAGACAACTTCTATTATTATTATTACCACCATTATAGCGCTTCTCTTAAATGCGCACACTACGGTCATATATACCATAAGTAACGATAACACTGGTCAACAAATTTAAGGTTTTTTTCTGGTTCTTAGTTGCAGATACATGAACTTGACTAAGTTTTCAATGCTGAATTCTAATCAGCTTTTGGTTTCTCGCTAACACGTATAGTTTCAGAGAAAAAATGGATTTTGTATAGTAATAACGCTGAAGTAATTACATGCATTTTTCTTATTAAAATATATATTACACCCATTAAAACGTTCTATTTGGCAATTTTCTTTTGTGTAACGATGTATTAGGGTCTTCTGCAATCAGTGATCCACAGTAATACCCAATATGTTCGCATCCCATTTTCCTTGGTATCGCTTTTCAAACGTTGAAAGGTCTTGATGGAAACGCTCGACATGGTCATCACCTACAGTTCCAGAATTGTTTGGAAAAAAATCCAAATGCGAACGCAAATAATGCATCTTTAGAGACATATGACATCCCATTTTATGGTAACATTTCGTCCACGAGATTCTTGAAATTTTCCGCTTTGTTGTTGCCCAAGAAGCCGATTACTACAGATTTGAAACAATGCCAAGTCACCATTTCTCTTGCTTGCAGTATCGCATCGAAACCTTTGTCATTTATTAATTGTCGAATTTGAAGATCCACAAAGATGCCTTTTTTCATCTTGGCTTCGCTGACTTTTACAAATTTGTTTTTTATGTATCGAAAAGCACTGCCGCTTCGGTCCATACTTTGTACAAAATTCTTTATCAGCCCTAACTTTATATGCAAAGAGGGCAAATAAATATTTGTTCTATCGACAAGACCTTCACCTAAAACATTTTTTCTCCAAGAGCCATCTGTCTAGTTGGCCAACTATTCACAATGTAATGCTGTATTTAGGACGACTATCCCATTCGCACAAAAAGCAACTGTATTTTGTGAATCCCAGTTGCATTCCTAAAATAACAAAGCTATAACTTTTAGATCTTCACATATTTTCCACCTATATCGTTTATAGTCTACGGTTATTAGTAGTTCTTTCATGGTTTCATAAGATTCCCTGAATGTGTCATGGCAACTGGGGGCAATACATTGCCGTTATGCAATAAAACTGCTTTCAAGCTAAATTTAGATGCATCAATGAAGAGTCGTCACTCTTCAGATTTGTGTCTACGTCCAAGGACTTCCGTCAAACCGCCAGCATTACTGCAGTAGGTAAGATTATCGTTCATAGAGAAAAAATTCAGAAAATTTCATCTCGCGATTACCTTTAACTTTGCAATCTGGAGCCAAGTAACTCGACTTTGACTTTACTCAAGTTCAAATCACAAACTAAATCGTTTAGTTGTGCATGTATAATCGAATGTAGCTCAGTGGGATCTACAGGAATAGAATCTGGACCAGTACTATGATCATTTTCGTTATCCCATTCTGCAAATGTCCCTGTTGGCATAGGAACGGGAAGAGCCATCACAAAGGCCAACGGGTCTTATCGTCGATGTGAAATTGGGATACACAACAGATTTTTTTCTTTTTTGTCATGCCGAAGTAAGAGTCGATTAGATTATCCTTTTGTTCCCTCCATATTATAAGTGCTGCAAAAGGCATATATGCAAGGTAACCTTCAATCCACTGTCGAAGACGATTTGCACAAGAAAAATGACAAATATGTTGCGCTCATTGCTTGTCTTGATCTCCAACACAACATCCAAAGTACAGATGATAAGCTCTTCTTATTAGTAGAGTGAAACATCGTATTTGATGTTTAGCAGTAAACTCTCCACAAACATAACAAAAACTATCCGGATCGTTCGCGCATTTACGGGACATGATTAATGCTTTTTAAGTTAAGTACTGCCGCTCAAAACACGTGAAATACAAGGAAACCTCCTTCACTCGTCACTTCACAAAATAAAGTTAACACTGCAGATACTGGCACATAGATGATCTAATTTATGGAAAGTTGATATATGTAATACTTATATTACAAATATCATACCTATCAATGACATGGCTAATGGCTTTCTGAAATAATCAGAGAATGTAATTTCATCATTACCAAACAAATTTATCGCTAATAAGTAATTATTGTATGATCGTTACTACAGTCACTACACTATCTAGTAAAACTTCAAATGCATATATTTCAAAAACTATGCGTGATAGAAAAAATCTGTCTATCTATCTTCTATCTTTTAAAACGCTAGGTGTATCCACATAATGTACATGTGGAGAAAAAAGCTACCTGAAAATATCTGTGTATTCATCAAACACGTTCTTTTTTTTTTCAAAGACAGAATTGTTATGATCATAAAAGAGAACATTAATCCATAAAGACCTTCGTGAAAGAATTTTTAGCACTGGATAGAAACAACAACAGCACGAATAGCAAATAAAAGACGGAGTTAAATACCATAACACACAAAATAAATCTACGTTGTCTCTATTAGGAAACTGTAATTTACGACCTCTGATTTGCTACACATTCGCTTATGCGCGCAGTAAATCATCATTCGCAGATTTGAAGTATGAAAACCGTTTGAAAACCTGTTGTAAATGGACGTTTCTCTCTTCGTACCGTTTCTCCTGACGCAAACAGTGCGTTCATGGGAATGAATCCCATAAAACAAGTCTTCTAAGCTCCAGACAATCTGTATCCGGAACACTGACTGGAAATACAACTTTTTCCTCGAAGATATATTTCAGATTAAGGTAAGCAGAGTAACGTATGTATTCGAAAATAACGGAAAAATTATCTTGTGTTCTAAACTAATTAAAGAAGTGGTATTACTTTTTAACAGTTAAACATATTCTTGCTTTTAGCTCGACAATATTAGTTATTACTGAATTAAATTAAGAAGATACCAAAAATTTTTTTGATTGATACGTCATAATACCATACATTTAGTATACATCATTTGTTCACATACAAAATTCAATTTTTACTCGCAAAAAGACGTACATAGAAAGTGATACTTCCCCGTCCTCATTACTGTCACAGTTTTGACTGATGCATCGGAAACATAAGTTAACGAAGCATTGAATGGTCGTCGATATCCACAATTAACGGTAATCTCGAAGACATCCCTCGCGGAAGCGGTAATACATAATGATGCGTGGAGTAAGGCCGATCTAGTACGCAAGCCTCCGCGGCAGTAAGCCCTGAGAGTATTAATCCGCTACCTTATACGAACCGTGTAGGATCCCATCTATACTAGATGATGATAGTGTGTAGCAGTGCACGGATGGCCGATGAAGTGAAACCGAATTAACTTGGAACGAGTGGGAAAGAGTGTATCGTGTAAGTACGATTATCACGCGTGATAACTGCATGAGAACGTATAGCAGATCACGATGATATCAACGTCACATATCAGACAGGCGCGTGTCGCGTGACGATACCCCATTTACAAAATCTCCTGTTGAACCAACATACGCAGATTCTATTAAGACTCTTACACACGATCACGGATTTTTACAATTGAAATACATGCATAAAATCGTTAGTTGACACAAAATGCAACAACAAAAAGTAAACTCTTATTTCGTAAAAAAAAATTAAAAATGGTAGATATAACCCTATTACCTTAAATTCTCTAGCAGGTTTACTTATGGAGATGCGTTTAATTATTATATTTGCATTTTCGATTTACAACACGCCATAATTTTAAAAATATCGAATACCTAACTATTTTTGTTACCTATTCTAAAGGTTATCCCAACATTCAAGCAAGAAGTAATTTTGATAGAAAGAAATTGAGTCATAAATAATACAATATAAGATTAGGAACGAGATAGAATATCGAGTAAATGCCCTCCACGGCTTTACTGGCAAATGTACACTCTACTGTCGAATTTTTTTATGGTCGTTTTGCATGAATGTGGCTAAATTTAATCGATACAGTGATCAAAATTCTCTTTCAAGGCGTGGGTAGTTGTGCATTTGTTGGGGTAAACCTTAGACTTCAACTCTGGAAAAGAAAAATGTAGACGACAAACTGGTAGCCGCAATAATGAGCCTACATGAAGAGAGTAAGATGTATGTTAGAACTGACAACATACAATCAGAAGAATTCCCAGTAAATAGTGGTCCAAGACAAAGAGGAGTATTAAGCCCAACACTTTTTAATTTGGTCCTAGATGACATGCTAAAGAAACTTAGAGGAAAAATGACAACTCTGTATGTTGGACACCGTCAGATGAGCCCCGTGTATCTGAGAGAATGTGCCTTCGCGGATGATTTGGTAGTGTTTGGTAAAAATGAAAGGGACCTGTAAAGAAATCTAGAAATATGGAAAGAATTACTGCAAGAAAACAACATGAAAATTAATGAGGAAAAAAACAAAAATAATGGTGACAGGTAGAGGCAAGCAGGCAAGCATTTTGCTCAACGGGAAAAACTAGAACAGGTATGAGTATACGTTAACAACAAAGGATACCACGACATAGAAATAAACACGAGATTAGAAAACGCGTCTAGACTATACCACACCTTAAGGAAGTCTTTCATGGGAAAAAAGGGAAATATCGGAGAAGATTAACGATAGAATTGTATTTTTGCCAACCCTCATGTACGGATGTGAAACTTGGGTCCTGACAACGAACAACGAAGAGGAAACTCCAATCTATGGAGATGAAGTTTCTTCGCAAGGTAGTTCGTGTTACTAAAAGAGATTGGATAAGCAATACTGAGATAAGAAAACGTCTAAATGTGGAACCTCTACTAAAATTAATTGAAGATCGTCAACTTAAATGGTTTGGACACCTAACCAGAATAGACAACGAGAGACTCGTTAAACTAGTGTGGGAAGCAAGGAGGCATGAGAAGAGACTCAAGGGACGACCAAGGAAAACGTGGGACGGTAGTGTGGAAAAATTTTTGACGGACAGAGGGATCAGTTGGACGCAGGCAAGAGGTTTAGCGAAGAACAAAAGAAAGAGGAGATTATTTATTTATGGAAACTGAAAAATAGCAGAATGGACATAGACGCTACACCTTCGGGTAGAAGAGGGTTAGATTATATATAAACCTTAGACTTCAAAAATCGCCAAAAAAAGAAAAGTTCAACGGCGTTAAATCGTTTGATCCAGGAAATGATTCATACAGTAATTGTACTGTTTCTCTTGTTGAAACCACAAGTCGTCCACATCCGTATCGTACTACGTAGACACAAAAGACTGAATGATCATCTCATCATGATAGCGAGCACGTACAACTGTTACATTCTGATAAGCCGCATTTTCGAAAAAAAATGGTCCGATGATGCCTCCAGCTCAAAATCTGCACTAAACAGTGACACGTTGTGACTGCATTTTTTGCTTAACAATCATTAATAGATTTTCACGCTTTCACGTAGACTTGTGGTCTGTAATCCTTGCATTCTACGCTGGGCGTAGTTTCAGTTCCTCGGTTAATTGAACATTGTATGCATAAAAACGCAAATCTTTCGTCCAATTCTTGACTACAGTTCCAAATTGACCCTGGGTTCCCAGCAACACGCACGAACTAATTTTTGTGTTGAGCAATTTCTTGAAGGACGGCCAGAATATCTAAGATCACTAGTTGATCCAAGTCTCTCTGGATTTATTAATTGACCTCTTCACAGCTCTTTATTTTGATGTATGATGAGTTAAATCACTATTCCGACCATATTTTGTACGAAAATTGCCAACTGTAGTTGCTAAACCTTCATTATATCAAGTGTCACGATGTCTTTTTTTGTTGGCGCACAAAAGGCGCAAAATTCAATCTTTGCTTAAATTTTGTGGCACCTTCCATATTATCACATCTACAAATATAATTAAATAATACAGCTTTGCAATCGGTTGTCTCAAGATGAAAGTATTTTTCAATGCAACCGCGTGAGTGATACCAAGCAAAAGGGTCGTATACAACAAACATACCTAATGGCAAAACGAAGAAAATAAACGTTAACGAAAACATGTAGCGATATTACATAAGACGCTTGAATTAATACGGAATAAAACCAGTCAGAGACATGGGAAAGTCACTATAAAACTAAGCAATGATGATCGTTCAAAGATAGCTATATAGTGAAAATGGGAGTATGATGTGGTGCAAATGTTAAAATTGTGGCCATTATGTATTCCTAAAAGTCAATCCAATATATAAATAGAAAAATAATTATCATTTAGAATAGTGAAAGAGAACACATACAGCTGCAGGTAGGACGACGGTCCTTCATTCTAAATCAATGTAGGTCACTAAGTTTATAAAATATAAATGAATCCTATACACGCATTTTCACGCGTCTGACTTTTAACAACATTTTCAAAAACTTCAAAAGCAACATACAAAATATTAATTGAACATAAATCAAGCAGGGGAGATTCTTTTTGAGAAGTCAGACAAGAAAATAACCAACCTATGTGCCAAAAATGTGTGTAAAAATCGACAATACGTGAAGACAAGTAAATTTAATATGTTTAACACAAATCCCATCACTTCCAACGGATTTAGTGGTCATTTTGTTAATAATACCACGGATATAGTCATCAGATAGCAGTGAAAGAAACAACCATTATTGGTGACGGTATTGCTGCGCTAAACATGGTTACAAAAGATTTCACGATCAACTTGCAGAATTAAATAAATATGGCAGCGTCAGGCGACGTCGAGCGTATAGACTTATGAAAGAGACAGAGCGTTTTTCTTTAGTAAAAGGAATATTTAATGAGCACCAAAATTTCCTATTGATTGAGTTAGCTACTTCTTTTTTTCGATTTGTGTAATCAGTTTATTAAAATTATTTAAAGTTTCAAGTCGGGTAATATGCATTAAGTATATCTCTTTGCTATTATAATTGATTGCTGCTTGATATTTGAGATTAGATTTTTCACATCGTCTACCCAATTTATATCCGAGTTATTCACGGTCATATGCGTTACTACTTTTCGCAACGCTAGCTTTCATATCATCTTTTTATAAGCAATTTGTAATAGATTCTTAAATTGTAGTACATCAAATAGCATTTATTTCTTAATTTTCAAAAGCAAATTAGCAATTATGTTGTAATTTTTGGACACAAGGGGCTTTCAAATTTGTAAATTTCCCGAAATGTTAATTTAATTTTGCTTATACAGGGTTTCCTCGATATTCCTTATTAATTGTAGGAGAGGTGGAAGTACTGGCTGTACAACGTTAGGTTTCAGAGACACACTATTGGGGAAGCAGCCAAATAAGACTAGTAATTCCTTATTACTGTCTAAACTTTTGTAAAATTTATTTACTTCATTAGAGACACAAGCTAGAAGACACAGTACAAATAAGATATACTTCTATGATGTATTGCAATTAAACTACTTACATCGGAATAATAAGACAAGCCATCAAAATAAATCGATGGTCATCCTCACAGTAAAGCGGTCAACACTTAATTTTGCATGAATACACACTAGATAAAATTACTAGGAAGTCATTTATACAATACTTTACGATTAACATAACAATTTAAAAACTTTTAAAAACTTTAATCTTGAAAACGACCTATCTGTCTTAAGAGGTTAAGGCGAATGCATTTACGCGCTAAAATTTGGCAAGAATCAGCTGATTGTCGCAGAGTCAGTGATACCAACATGAATTCCCCCAAATCGGACTAAATAAAGCACAGTGAATAATATACACCGATGTGTAAAAGTAAACGTTATGTGTTTCGATTATTGGGGATTTGGTTTGGATTATTATCTAAATGTAAAATGTAAGAATAGATATTGCTTAAATTACCCAAGTCAGTCCTGAAATTAATGTGGTCTTTCTGTTTGTTAATATGGTACATTTCTAAAAATAAACGTTTGGACCAGTTGTTTTCGTGGGCTAATATCTTGACGTCTTCAAAATCAAAAATGTGGTTTAATCTTTGACAATGGTCAGATAAGGCTGTTTTGTTGGATTTGTGTACGGAATCTAATTCGTGCTGTCTGAGCCTGTTAGCCAAATACTGTGAAGTTTGACCAATATACACCCCATTGCAGTTAGTACATGAGATGCTATACACAACGTTTGAGTTTAGCAATGTGGGAGTGGGAGATTTACCTCTGCAGAACAGGTTGTTGGTCGTAACTATGTTGTAGGGAGCAAGTTTTATGGGGAAGTCAGAAAACAATTTAGAAATTCTATCAGTGAGACCTTCTATTAAGGGAAATTTGCAATAAACAGTGGAAGTGCTATTGTCCCTATCGGAAACAAGAAGCGGTGGTGTCGAATTAGATTGAAAAGTAGTCTCTCTCGACTCTGAATAATTAATGTCCATCCCAGTGACCGGGGAGTTATATAGAACTTTCTTTAGCAGGCTCTTGGAATAGCCGTTGTTAATGAAGATCTCGTGTAATTTGTTGATATTTTTACCCAGGTAGGGAGTGTCAGATAGTTTCACGACTCTATTTTTCATGTTTTTTACCATATTAATCTTCATACTGAAGGAATGGTTCGAGTAAAAGTTCATATATCTTCCGGAGAAGGTCGGTTTAGTATACCAATCAATGCTGATAAGTTGATTGGGTTTCCTTATTACCAAAATGTCTAAGAATGGGACTGCATTGTCTGTCTCTGTCTCAACAGTGAATTTTAAGTTGGTGTTAAAGAATTAAAGGTATTAAGTGTGTATTCATGCAAAATTGAGTGTTGACCGGTTTACTGTGAGAATGACCATCGATTTATTTTGATGGCTTGTCTTATTATTCCGATGTAAGTAGTTTAATTGTAATACATCATAGAAGTATATCTTATTTGTACTGTGTCTTCTAGCTTGCGTCTCTGATGAAGTAAATAAATTTTGCGAAAGCTTAGACAGTAATAAGGAATTACTAGTCTTATTTGGCTGCTTCCCCAATAGTGTGTCTTTGAAACCTTCCTTATTAATTTAGATTTCTTTTCTTATTCTTATTCATTATAATAATTCATTATTTCTTTACGTTTGCTCTCTGTGTTGACAGACTCCAGCAGAAGAACACCAGGACAGCCATCGTTAGATGACGTTCAACCAGGAACATTCTTGCTTTCACCATTGGGACAGCCGCATAGGAAAAAGTTGCATTTTAACGCCATACTCACATTCAGTTCAGTAAAATCTTTCTTTCTTGGGATGCTTTTTTTCAATATACAAAGTAAATTATACTAAGTTAACTTTTTAAAAGGTATATTAATTAATATCTCAGGTGAGTATCGAGAGATTTAAATAAATCTGATAATTTGATTAAAACATAGATAATGTCTACGTAAAATAAAATTAATAAAATTCTTACGAAATCTCGACACGAATCAAATAAGTCAGAATACTTCGTAAAGGAACCATCAAATCAAAATTTACTAAGACGCAAAAAAGTTTGATAACTTATCAACTTACTAAAAAAGTCTATAGCCATCTGTCAGAAAAAATGGAAGATCGAAAAGTACCACACCGCTCCTATTTTCTGTATTGGTTCTCTGAGTTATTTTGGTAGCAATTACTCAGTAAGTGTACTTAGGTAAAAGTAAAATCTGCACCAAATTTGAAAGAGATGCCTCAAAAGACACTGAAAATATTAATAAATATACTTTTCGAAAAGTCTACTTTGACACCTTGTAAGTATATTGAAAGCAAAGCATTCATGGAAAATGATATAAAGAAAGTCCTCTATATGCTAGCCTAAAGAATGTATGGTTAATGGATTGAGCTACTTTTTTGTAATACGCTGTATAATAAATCATGTTAAATTTTATGTGGTGTTTTCCTTTACTTACCTGACTCTAAAAAGCTGCTTGGTGATGCCCCTTTTGTCAATTCTATTTTCCAAAACCCGCCGAAGATTGTGTATTATAATTATCCATTTTTTACATTCACAACATGTAATATGGATTACTATAACTCGTTAATGTATCCCTGATATAGACACCAATAAACCATACCATCCAAAGTGGCTGGGCAGTGCAGTTATGGATTACACATTTCTAAACACTGGAACCATAGAAGTTTGAGATTCTCTGTTCAGTCCTAGTAATCCAAGTCGGACGAGATTTTCAGGAAACCTCTAACATTAGGATGACTCAACAGACAGATATGAAGCAACAACCGTAGGTTAGTAATACCGTCCAGTTTCGAACTTCGTTGCTTAATTTTTTCTGTATAATTTCAAGTAGATCTTTAAACAAAAATATATAAATATTTACTTGAAATAAAGTTTCTTAAATAGCGTTTTGAAAGGATAAGGTGTGAACTATATCGCTGTAATCATGATGACAACAATATTCGATTCGTCAGTTCTTTATTCAAATAATTATGTGCGGGATCACAACACAGCGAATGATTTATTTTGTTTTAAATGGAGCTCATTAATGAATTATGTACAGTAATGAGATATCGTCATCCGGACGTCGGTATTTCATTTTTCGAGTAAATTAATAATCCTCACGCTATTTCCCTGCCTACAGCAGCGCCCAATTTGCTCTTGTTGTTGTTACTGGTGCCGCATTTGTTACTCTGTGTATGGACCACCACTGTACGTATATTCGCCGTCGCTATGCTCCGCAGTAGATTTTTTCAGCCAAACTGCCGCCAGAGCTACCCGCCTCCCGTCCTCCAGCGTACATAGTCGACGAGGAAAATTGAATGCGAGCCGGGCATTTGTAAAACACTGACCGCTCTATGCCTCTGGCGCTGGCTCCCTCTGACCTCCATGTTATAAATTTATCATACATCTCATTCCGCTACATGAAACATGATCGCGCCCGCACCATGACACAGCGGCAAATATTTTTCGTTGACCATTCTACACGTCTCCGCGTTTAAGCATTCTGCGCAAAATCATTTTATGTTCATCTAGGGAAAATTATATGAAGTATGCCAGACAAAACCATCTTTTATTTACAACATGGTTATATGTTAAAAATTTATATTAAAAAGGTGTTAAAAATGTCTAATATGCACTATTGTGAAAGTATAGGTAGAGAGAGATCTCTGGAGATGCATAAGTGACTATTGAGGGGGCCAAAAGCAAAATAAAACGGCTGTCAGTTTAATTGATTCCGATAAATTTATAACAGAATCGGTTTGAATTTGTTGTTTTTATAGTAATCATTTATCTAACATAAGTAAACCTCTAAGCTCTAGTGTCGATCCTTTAATAGTAATGTAAAATTGTAATTTGGGCATTACATGGCAGCTATTTGACTTAGCCCAAGCTAGTTTCTTTGATACAAGAAAAATTGTTTTCTTTAACCATGCATAAACAAACCTGAGATTGGGTTTCTTCTCTTTGTGTGGTTGTATAAAGGCTCGTTTACCAAACAATCATATAAATAGAAAACAATTTGACTGTATGTCACCTAAAATTCTTTTTTTGTTATTTATTAACGATCTACCCTCTACAATTTCAATGGGCCATGGCATATTATAGGTTATTGATACAACCATTGTTGTATCTTACCAGAGCGATAGTATACCCGTGGTTGACATGAACACTATACCTATTAAAAGAATTCTGAAAGTTGTCAACTTTATAGATTAATTATAAATTGTAATTTTCGTCGATTTTATTTAGCGTAGAAACCAAATAAATTTAATAGATTTTTTTGGACCTCTGCCAAATATTTGGGGTTTTCTCCTAGACAATAACAGCATTTGTAAGTCTGGTGAATGAGGTTTGTAAGAAGTTGAACGAAGCATACTTTTACCTTTCTTACAGTCTTTTGATAAGATGCCAGCCTGCAAGCGTAGAACTTCCTGTAAACTGCATTATAATTAAGTAATGAGACTGATTTCTCCTCAGTGCCTTTATTTGAATATAATTCAAAACTTTAACCTTCAAAGTAACTGCTTTGGGAAGCGACAAAGTTCTGGAGACGGTTCTTATAGTCCTAAAAAAAGTGTTAAAAAAACTGTAACTCCAATATTAGAATAGCCGTCATACGGTTGGTTATGTCCATTTTTGTGAAGTTCTTCACTGGATCTCTTGGTGCAGAAGTAGAACACTAAACAGGTTAACCCACTAAACACCAAACAAGTTTTAACTAAAATACCGACGCGTTTCAACAGCAATGCTGTCATTATCAAGGCGATAATAAAACTTTATTATTATTATTTTATTAATGAATCGCCTTGATAATGACAGCATTGCTGTTGAAACGCGTCGGTGTTTTAGTTAAAACTTGTTTGGTGTTTAGTGGGTTAAAGTGTTTAGTGTTCCATTTTTGTGTCTTCCACTATTTCAAAATGATCCCTTAAGGTGAGTTTTCAATCCTCGGAATAGAAAAAAGACAAATAACGAGGCTGATAGAACACAGGAATATTTTTACTGGACAAAATATCGTTTACAGAAATTAGGATTAGGATTAGGACAGTACATTCTCGTGATGCAAAATCCAATGATTTTTCATCCTGGAATCTGTCGGTAAAAGTTCCTGTCATAAATCTACTTTGCATAACTTTTATATTGAATTGTAATGACAAATAAATTATTGAAAATCGTTGGTTGTGAGACATCTCCTAGGGATTGTCAAGATAGACATAGTGCAACCTGGTCAACCCCCATGCCAAATCGACCTCTTGTTTCCCATATCAACCAAACTTTTTAAAACAATTCTCTTGAGAAGACTAATTTGCTAGAAAGAGTTAATTTCTGAACATCAATTCAGGTTTCTTTTTAGATATAATGTTAAAGTAATCTATAATAGGCGCTCATGGTATCTTGTTGGAAATTACCCTGCGAATGAGTACAATGGAAATAGATTAAGCATTAGAAGCGGGCCACGTGATTTCAACTTTCTAGGTATCATCGGCGCATCTACACTATATTGTGGCATTTCTCAACGTTTTCAAAATTATCTAACAACGTTACACCATTTAAGTTGGAGTTGCAAGATAACTTTAGAGCCCAGTACTGTACAAAACTTACGCTGCAGAAATTTTAAAGTTGCTTTCAATCGCCTCAAGAAGCTTAGAGAGATATACGGATAATATTGCAATGGTATCAAGGAACAAGATCAAAGCGCTGCTTCAATATAACTGTAAGCGACATTAACTAACATTCACTTGTTCACTTAATGGACATAACAAACAGAATTTGCACAAATATTTTTGAACAACAACCAAACCATTCCAAAAGAAACTTTACTTACTTTTTCAATCCTACGCTACCCATTCATTGTGTTTTGGTAGCTTATGAGTTAAATATAGAAGCTCTAAACAATTTAACAAGTTTTCATCGGAATATCCCTAAAATGTACAAAGAAATCTGTATTCAAACTACCATATAGCAAATAAATATTATGTTTCAGAGAGTAATTACGTGCTGGAAGGTTCATGTAATAATTCTTCGCGTATAATTGCATTTTTTTCTAATTGAGTTCACTAAAAATCTTTAAATAAAATTCAATTTGTGAAACTATCGATGAGCTGTCTGCCAAAAAGTGAAATTATTTAATTTCATTAAAGAAATCAAATCTTCATAAATATTACCTTTATTAACGCGTCCGCCAGTGATATAATTTTCTACAGTTTATAAGCTTTCTCCCTCATAGCTCTTCCCACACGGTACAGCGAAAGCAAAACTTCGTATCGTGCGTACAAACGTGTATAAAATTAGTTCCCTTACCCTCGAATATCGTTCGTGGAATTGAAAACATTTTAAACAAAAGTATTCGCCGCGAAATATCAAACATCAATTTTCAATTCCAGGCCGCACTCAGGCGTTGAACCGTCATTGCAAGCAGAAAGGGTATCAACATAGAAAGCAGCAAGGAACTCCCACTTACTTTTTAATATACGAGGAGGCTACAATAATGCTAACTGAACTACGGCAAAATCGTGGTGTGTAATAAATTGCGGAAACAAATAGTTAAAATGTACAGATTGAATATTAAAAAATGAGTTAAAAAAAACTTATTAAGTATGGCTCGATAACCATAGGCGTAAGAGCGATTGGCCATACGTAGTGTGACCATAAGTAGTGTGTACGGTCGAGGGTTCGAATCTTATCCGTAACGGTGGTAGCATGCCTCGCTTGATCAATATTTCGATTAAGCTACCATTTTCTGTTGGTACCTAATTAACAGTGCAACATTACTTACGGCAGGTACACACACACAATTTACACAACAAGAGCTCCAGTGATTGACAAACAATACAACTTAGAAAACCGCTGCAGCTGCATCCACCACAAAAAAGACGTACATATTATTCTAAAATAGCTTAAAAGCTGTGGGCACTTTTTGCTGTTATATATTTTTTTGACTTACCGTGTTTTGTCAATTGGACAATACTAACTAATGATGCAACAGAAAAAAAGTAAATATATTGCATGGGTTGGATGCGAAGTACTGGGTTATATAACAAAACTACACCCACTTACCCGAAAAATTCAACAGCTTTCACAATATCTGAAATTAATAAAAATCTGCGTAAACAGTGGAGCCCAAATAATTTGAAAGCTGCTGTAGCATCTGTTCGAGCTAGTGAACGTCGAAGCATTTGGGTGGTTGTAGAGACTTACCGATAAGCTGCAAAACGGTTCTGTGAATCATTCAATTCTGGGACATTGGGCTACCTCTAATTTAATGCGACACCAATCGTTTATCTAGTGTGGAATAAATCAAATTCACCAGAAGTTGAAAGAAGTGTACCCCATTCGAGCGCAAAACTGGATAAGATAATTGTACATAATTATTTTAATAAACTGGTCACTATTATATAATAATTAAGTATAGTGAACCAACCTCATCGAATATACAACCTGAATGGAAATGGTTATAGATTAACTATTCATGATCAATAAAATGTAATCGCACAGGAAGCAGATAAAGGGATTCAAATAGTGGCTGCAAACCATATGAAAAATGTTAGAATAGTTGGAAAACTGTATTCCTGCAATGATAATTTTTAAAAGAAAGCGATTAAAACCAGAGTTTAAGGATACCTTGTTCCCAGATTCCCTAGCACAAGTGGCTCCGCAAGAATCAATGACACCGGAGTTGACAACGGAAAAGTTCATCCGTCGCCTTGCTCACTTTTAAACTGAATTATTTTTATTGATTTTTAATGGAGCGACGAGTCATCTCCACCATGCCGTTGTTGAAACCGCAAATGAGCACCATTTTTTACCTTGTTATACAATCCACGAATTGCAGCCGCTTGATAAAGCTATATGTCAATGATTTTAATGCATATCCTGAGAGATATGTATTTTAACAAATCCTGTACTGGCAGTATTTTGTCAAGAGTTTGGCTCGTCTGCATGACAACATTACTGGCGGTTTTGTTTGACTATAACATAACACACAGTCACAATCCGGAGCACAAACTCCTCAAATTAATATTGAAAGGATATTCAATAGGAGAAAACGAAGCAAATCTAGATAATATCCAACATCACTTCAAGAATTATTCTCGACCCCTTAGAATAAACCAGGACGCAAAGCAGTAAACTATAACGCTCAAAAAGTGACTTAATACATGTTTATCAAAGAAGAATCATCATGTTCCAAGTCTAAATCAAAACTAAAAGAATCTTAGTTATGTCTAGTAAGTATGCCAAAAAGATGAACGGATAGATATGCCCCAATTGTATATAGTTTCATATTTATTACCATGAAGAATGTGTTAATGAAGATTAGTGAAGAATTAAATAATGTTTATGAATTTTATAACTGTGCATAAGCTAATAAATTGTTTTTATTTAATACTTGCATATACTTGTCTATACTGTAACATTAGGTGTGGCCCATATTTCTAAGATGGGTAAATATCATATGCATATAATGTGGAACGTTCATACTTGGATTTTAAAATACAAAACGATAAACGACCTGTATATACATATATATGTTGTCTGTTCCAGGATTCAATCTGGAATGACGAAGAGGACCAGGAATACTAACGGAAACGACACGGGGGTTGGTTGTTGGGGTGACAATCCGCGTGTTGGCAAATACGTGCGGCTGTGTGGCTAAGGGGGAGGCTGCAGCCGATTCCAGTATAGGGGTTGCTGTCACCCGGGCAACTCACTTTATCACCGTCTCTCTTCAACTCGCTCTTGCAAAACCGTGGGGGCACTCACGCACGATTATAGCTATTAAAGTGGGATTTTACATCGGCCGTGTTGAATTACTATACTTACACTGCTTTACTCTACTATAGACATACGCCGTTTTCAGTATACCAAATATAGAAAGTCGGCTATTTCGACGACATAATTTATTTTCGAATTTTTCCTCGCACTGTATTTGCATATGTAGCCCTAATCCATACATTTGTAGATTTACGAAAGAAGCGCTGATTTTTTTAAATTATAGTAACCGCTATATATTTATGTTAATATATGTATTACTATGTTTGGTAGAATTTAAAACGATTGTTCTAGATGCAAATTTATTAAATAAATTATAGTGATTAGTATTCCTCGCATGACTAATAGCTACAAAGTAGCTAAAATGTTAAGGGTAAATATAATTAGATAGAGCAAAGTTAGCTATAATTCATTTATAAACATCGGGTACTTAATGAAAACAAAGTCTAGGCTGACAACAGCAAATAGGTTTTCATATTTTCCATATTATTTATTGCAGATCCCGCCTGCGAAGTGAGCAATATAAAGGTAAACAAACATTGTTAGCCGTTTAAAACCACACGGGCCGAGTTAAGATTAGCACACTATGAAATGCCAAAATCCATTGTTTTGCTCCAAGGATGGTAGCATATCGTAAACGTGCAGGCAATCTGTAAGACATCAAATATTTCCATGGAAGATAGTTGAATCCTATGGAGTGATAAGATCGTATTCTCTTCGGGCTGCTTTTCTGTCGTCGCAGTTGTTGGAGATAATGACCCTTAAATTACAACCGACAAGAGGATCTCAATCAGAAGGAACTGGGTACTCCCATTTCATTATTATTTATGAGTCTTTGCTAAATATGTGACAAGTCTTTGCTCGTAACTTAAACTCGGTCTCACATTTCCGGCAGGTTTCTTGCAACTAACCGACTAAAAGACTAATTTATCACTAGTTGTTACAGCAAAGTTAAATGTAAAGAAATAAGCATTTTTTTCAATTCTTTAATTTTTTGGATATTGAAAGAAGGAGAGACAAGTTCTGGTGCCTCTCCTCGCCAAATGGGTAACTATGCTGTATACCTAATGTGTGTTTCGTAGGAATAAACAACAAAAAAGATGTATAATTATTAATTTGTTAAAAATATCATTTGTTATAAGTGATTCCTAAAATATCATTATGATACTCTTTAGACAATTTTGGAAAAAATTTTAGCAATCTCGTGTCTGAGCGACACTGAGCTTCACACCAATTCTGTGCAAGCGTTATGGGATGTAGTATCTTTTCGTAAACGATGCTCTTACCTGTTGTTATAATTTCTATATCACCCGCAGAGTGGACAGCCATGAAGCTCTTAAAATAGGTCATCCATTACTAGCGACCACAACAAAGGAGAAAGTACTCTACCTAAAGGCGACCCCGCGATAAATTAGAAGCGCAAAAATTTCATTGCCCTTGAGCATTTTCAATTGCACGTCGAAGTGACTATTAATAGTTAACTGTAAAAACAAACTTAATTTTGGTTAGTACAAATCTCTCATATGCCTAGACCAGCTTAGAAATGTTTTAATAGCTCAAAAGTTGAACATTTGAATTAAAACGTATGGTTGTGTATACCGAAAGCCGACTGTTAGAACCTAGAACTGACGCTATAAGTGATCACTATAAACGAATTAATTTTCTGCATGTTTCAGATTATAGCTTTAATAATTCTTATAGTACACAACTAACCTACGTTATCAATATTCAATAAAGATAACATGCACTAGGATTTATTCAGTAATACTTGTTGGTAATAGGTAATAACAAAGGTCTGATATTGACTTGCAGTTTCAGATCATGTAACCATAAGTCTATCGTGCTCGCTTGTTTTAGATCTCGTCAGAAAATCGCATATAGAGAAGAATCGCAGCATCTCTTTGATGGATTTCCTCTTTATCTCCACAGGCGTCAGTACCTCCACAGCAGAGTAGTAAGTAAATTCCCAGTCCTGCTGCTAGATGGCCGTTCAGGAAAGGCTTAGTAGTTTCATATCTACTGATTATTATTGTGACTAATACCTCCCACAAATTGATACACTAGTAGAACAACCCAGACCAATTTTGCTGTTTTCCACAACCAGCTCTTGCATTACCTTAAGACATTCAAGAATGAGTTCTGGACTAACATCGTGAGATGCTTCATTGCCTCAACTGCCCCACTCCTTACCTGGAGTAGAAACTTTAAAAGATTTCGTGAAACAGAAAGTTTTTGTCTTTCCTTTCCGTCATTATATCTAATATAAGATGACTGGAGATGAATCCTTTACTGGTTGATCCTTACTCTTATTCCACCTTTAATATATAACCACGAGTTCTGCAGTTTGTACCTCTACCTCTACTAATATATGCAGGGAAAGCATATTCAGTAGTAACTTCGTCTGCCAGGTCTGATTTTTTGACACTTCGTATTCCGGTACGAGGACACCACATCAAGAACGCATAAGTAATAATGAGTTCAACTATTACTTTATATATCCAATAGTAATTGTCGATGAGAGTCTCCACTTGGGTTCGAACGTTCGGAAAGCTGTCATAACTTCATCAACTATATTTGACAGATGAGGTCGGAATGTGAGTAGTCGATCAAGAATGATTCGGAGATGTTTCACATCCGATACCACTCTTAGTTTCTCCGCAAACCCGTACACACCACTAGTCCTGTATGGGACAGTTGTAAAACTAACACAAGTATCAAATAAATTGGATAAGTATTATGACAAAACATAGAAAGTTGCGGATTCATTTTCAATCTACAAGACAGTATTCACAAACAAACGTACCAACCCAAATCAGAATTATATAGAAGAGATGGTATTTCTATATATTTTGTACTACTAAAATAATTATTGTATAATTGTTTTGAAATAAACAGCTTGTAGATGGCAGACTACCTTTCTAGTCTCAATAGAAATTTTGCAGGACTAGAACTCCGGAATAACTTAATCAAATATAGAATATATCCAGCGTTTACAGCGACAGCGTATTTACTAATCAGTACAGCGAGTACACTTTCCAATAATTAACTGGGAAAAGTTTTCCCATTACGCACAAAACATGGCATATTTTCAAGTACAACCGTATGCTTTGCACATACAGCGTCCCATTTAAATGAACGTATACATACGTACAATAAATGATGAATATTATGTATCAAGTGGTGAGCGCTGCTGCGTCCAATAAATAATGAGAACGGGGCGTACAGACGTATGTTTCAATGAAACCAAACACTGTCTCAATGTTTCAAGTACTATCCGCATCCCTCGCAGTTCGCAACATTTATTTGTCGAAACGACAGTGCCGCGTCGAGATGTGGGAAACGCAAAATAACACGCGTAAAAATCACCAAGTGGGTGTAAGTACCTAGAGTTCGCACGTGACCGTCACGTGACTTTGATTACGACCCCTTATTAAAGCCGTTCATTCCACTGTTGCCCCTGAAAATTTTTCTGTCACTAAGATTTATGTGCATAGGAAAACACATTATTTTTAATCACTAGAAGACATATTAATTGATAAGTTCAGTAAATATTAAGTGATACGATATTCCAATAGGATCAGTGCCACTATTATTTGCAATCTAAAATGGTTTCCTTGTGACAATTAACCTTACACTAATACTTATAAATACAATTTTTTTAATTACTTTTATAAACACTAGCGTCCTAAACATCTTTTTTGCAGTTGCATTTTTTTTATAAAACTTACATTTAAGATAATTATTAAGAGATATAGACCAATTGATTATCTTTAAATGAAAACATAACATCGCATCTCTAAACTAACACAAACTAAATACCAGAAATAAGAGCTAAAAAGGAGTTTTGTAATAGAAGTCGTCTGTACGCGAGAAATCGAGAGAACCAAACAGAAATCTTGCGAAGAAGATAAACATAAAAAGTGTAAATGACCCAAGATTACTGCCATTTCATAACATCGCCGGTTCCCTTTATAACAGCTGTTAAAAATATCTTAATGTTAGTTTAAATTCTATCTAGAGTTAAGTGCTCGCAAATAAACGAAGGAACGCGCAAAATGGGGGACTTCGTTTACGATGGGGCGATTTTAAAATACCTAAAACTTTCCTTTTTGCTTTTTGGTTAACGTATTTTCCAGATTGCGCTCTCGGGAGGTAAGTTTTAATAGTGCTTTCCAGAATGGTTTTAGTGCAGAATAAATATAAATATCGCGTTACAATTTCTTTTTCGGGGTATTACCGTGGCATCATCCCTTTCGTTTCTTTTTGAAGATGAGACAGTGCCTCATGAATCTAGAACTTAGCATAGGAATTACCGGAAATGAAAACTCTTAAACGGTGTTAATACCGCTAGATCCCCAGAAGGATATCAATCATAAAAACGTTGATTTCCTCTACGAAGAAAAATAGTAATATACTAAGTAACACTAATGACTAACTTTAAACATGAAATTATGTATTCAAGATTTAAGCATGTAGTGAAATATGAAAATGAAAAACATAAATTTGTGAAACTTTAGTAAACATCATCCAAACTTTTTTTATGATTCTGAGGAAAGTCCTTTGTTTTACCAGAGGGAACTGTATAACTAAACAAAACTTAAAGCAGATTAAGCTTACAATATCATAGACCTGGTTACTAAATAGACAAAAACAATAAAGTTCTTCACTGGATCTCTTGGTGCAGAAGTAGAGCAACTTTTAACTTAACTTTTACATAATTTTTATCGAACCCTAAACACTTCAACCCATTAAACACCAAACACTTTTATATCTTTTGAAGAAAACTGAAATACGTAGCACACTCCTATATTATAATAAAGACAAGACCAGGAAGAATAGTAAACAGTAAAAATATACAGGGTGTTACTTTAAAAAAAGTAAGTTTAGTTTATGCTGTCATTATTTCAGAATTAGGCTACCTTAATAACATTTTCTCATTTCTTTTATAATAAAGATGTAAAAGGATTTCGTCGCACTAACGCTCGATCCTGTATATTGATATTACCTGTGAAACTTTTGAAGAAAGAAAAGCGTTTAATGAAAGTATTAGAACAAATTAATTTTTTTCAATTAAATCAACTTCTACTCAATCGATTTCTTCGACTTTATGATTCTTTAAATCCCTATCCATGGTTCTGTGACGACAGAAATGAAAAATAAAGTGCTTTTACACAAATATAATTAGTAAATATTGTGCAAAAAAGTCCTATGTAATATCCCACCCTCTCTCTTACCTTAAAATTAATGTGTGGTTATGTGTGTGTTTAAAAATTTAAATTTTGTTCTTCTTCGCTTGAAAATTGTTCGTCCTTGGTAATATCTCCGTGGATGCTCTTATTCTTCCTTCTTTTATATCTGGACTCTCAAATGTGTAGTTTCTAAATAGTTTCTAAATCACTTGTATCCATTTTTATTGCACATAAATCTTTTGTCGATTGTTTACTTCTTGTCAAATTCAATTATGTTTATTTCCAATCTGTAGCACCCAGGGCTACCATTGTGACGTCATTCCACACTAGATTTCTAATTTTGAAACGTTTCCTTGTACGTTTGCTTGTAAGTTTGTAATTGATTCCCAAAATGTATATGTACATATGTGTAAATTAATAAATTAATTTTTTTAAATAAATGTTTGATATTATATTTGCGTTTCATTTTTCACCGTAACCAGCACCGTTTGAATGTATTTTTTAACAAATCAATATAACACTTTATTTCCTCTTAAACCAAACGATAGAATGCCTTAAATAGTATAACATAATACAACATTTGAGCCTCCTGACGAAATATACAACAAATATTCTATATTTTGATGGAGATTCCTGATTTTCTGCAATTATTTGTCGATTCGCAAGACCAGAATTCTTTGAATACATCCTAGGACTCGTAGGAGAAAAAATGGGATAAACTAGAAATTCTATGTAACACCTTTATATGTAGGAAAGAAATACAATAAAACGGGAAGCGTTACTTCTTAAATTCTCGAAGTAAAGATGAAATGATCTTGTATATGATATACATACATCAACTCTCGTGACTTGATTAACAGTTAAATTTGCATGTATCAAGTTAAAAATCATTCTTAGTTTAATAACTGTTACCACTTTTAAGAGTTTAGCTCTCTTCATTAAGATAAACGCAGCAAAAGAAATCTACAGACGTATTTATCCATTTTATTTACTTCTTCACAACTTATCAGACATACTCTGATGATTTTGTTAATTAGTACACTAGTCGATAGTCACAGTGGTTAGGCATCTATCTCAGAGGACGGTGACATTTTTCTTGGAGAATTGTATTCTGGTTACTCCACCATTCGCTGTTAGAAGGAAAGTGATTAGTAGTGTAACATTATAGCCGGCGGAATAGTGTTGTAAAAAGGCCATATAACACATTTACAACCACAAATTACACTGGAGGAGTTGCAATGGTAGATAGACAAGCAACACAGCTCACGAAGCTCCCGCAACAAGCACTCACCACCAAACAATTCTTTGATTTTAAATACTTTTAATATAATTCAATAATAATAATATTCAGAAACTGTCGAATAACTCCCACCTAATAGCTGGTAGATGCTAGTCATACTTTTCAACCAAACACACCAAATTATATAAAGTTTTATTCAGAGATTCTTTAACTTCGTCCTATCAATCAAGATTTATGTATTTAAAAGTATAGCATGTAATTTTTCCATAGCATTACACAGATATTTGCGAAACTAGTCTTTTCTCTGGTTATAATAATTTAACGTAGAACTGAAGTCTTATCATAGACATTTTATTCACATGCTATGTTATACCCTACATACATATGTACGAAGGCTGTTATAATTGGTCAACTACACCACTATTAAACCTACCATATTTAAATTGTGTCAACTTGTTTTATGCAGAGTTATAAACTGCGCCGTAAAATATTAACCCGGTATATAAATGGCAATAAAACTTTTAAAGAGGGGTATGTAAAGAAATAATAAAATTGTAATTAAACTATGACTTATTCGTTATTTTCTAATCCATTTGTCACAATTATAGTATGCTAAACCTTAGCACTTTAAATCACATTTTCGTAACATTTATCACAATTAAAAAAATTGAAATTAATCCAACAATCAACAATTTATTGTAGACACTGTAGGCACATATTTATAGTATGCGTGGATACATTAAGTGTTGATCTTTCGAACAATAGTACACATAAATTTGTCAGGATAATTGAAAGGCTTATTAATAAATCTAAAAGCGACTGATTTAAAGGAACTGGTCCGTACACCCGTTCGGTAAGCGAAGATAGGTTATCGATGGAGAAATTTTCTTAAATAAATCATTGCTATCTGACGTCTCCATTATCGTTGTGTGCCATTGAATACAATCGTTAATTTAAATTTTAACACATATTCAAACACGTAGGTAACGCCGCCCAGGTCGATAGTACAACAAAACGCGACATAATGTATTCGTATGGAGTTCACCGCCACGAGATCACCGGACAGAGGACAACATGGAGAGAATTTGAATATAGTTAAAGACATCATATACATACATATGTATGTATATGGATTTCGTTATGCGGTGGGTAACTTCCCGCTGAGAATAAGTTCTTCTATTGATGTATTTATTGTTACAAATCGATTGAATAGTATGAATTGGAACTGTGCGGTTTTCAATTCATTTGACAGCATTTTGGAAAGATAGTTAGTAATAACGGTATGTATATAAACAATTGATACAAAAATGCCTATATGCTACTGAAGACAACTCATACTTTTTTAGAATCAAGAACGTACATTCTTCTTTATTAAGATGGCCGGTAATAATGATAAATAATAGTAATAATAATAATAGTAATCCTAATACTGTGTTAAATTAAATTTAAAGAATTTGCTTATAGATGACGCTGCAGATGAATAATAAACTTGTTTAATTAAAATTTAGAATAAAAAAATAGGAATATAAAATTAAATTCAAATTGAAATTGATTAACTAAGCCTGTTTACGTGTCTGAGTCTATATTTTCTTTCTTCTCCAAGTGAAAGGTTTGAAAGTTTTAGACGGTATCCCGGTTACGCTGGCGTTTGCTGTTTTTTTTTCTAAATTCTGACGCAGTTCTGGACAAAATTTTATTGAACCACTGATGGCTAATGACTATGACGAGTTTAAATTAATTTTAACTTACAGCATACGCTATATGTATGTAAGAGCTCACTCAATAGTTCAGTCACGAACTTTTCCCTTAAATAAAGAATTCTTTTTTTACAGTTCAAGGTTCATCACTATGTAATTTTTGTATACAATTTGCTAGAATAGCTAGATGCTCGTATTCAATAAAACCGTATTTTCAAACAAAGATATAAAGATGTAAAACGAACCATAACCATACCATAAGAAATGAAGAAATATCATCCTACAGATCCGAATAAAATGAATCAACTCTTGGATAAACTAAAATAAATAATAGCTGGTTATATATTATAACAATAATAAGTAGTACAAAAGAATAAATACAAATTTGGCCAATTATCGTTATCAAACAATCTCAATTCAAGCACACAAACAAGTGCACAAACAAACCAGGAATGCGATAACAAGAAGAGAAGAACGAATAATTACACAACAATACAAAATACACAAAATACTGGTTGGTTACTAAGCAATAAAACAAACAACAAGACACACACAAAAGGGAAACCTACAAGAAAACCCATAATCAAACCAAGACATATAAAACAAGAGAAGAAGAATCAAAAGGAAAATATCCAAATTTAACGGAGAAGAAAGTAGTAGTAGAATTGCAAATAACAATGAGGAAGAATGACAAACATTGAAGTAACTACTTGAAGTTATAAACAAGTATTTATATTATAAGTACTACTCTATAGAACATCCAAGTTGATGGAGTGGTGGCGGAAACAAGTTAAGACAAATTAAAAAGAATAAAATAGTGTGGAAATATGTAAGATACCTAGAAAAAAACCTACAAGAGAAATATATAGCAATATAGTGTTAGAAAACATGTAGCTTTCAACTGTAGACTTTTTGACCTTTTTAATAAAGATCCAATTGAAATAATCAATCGTACCACCCAGTTGCCCGGTCATATATTATCGTAAAGAAAGACACCATAAGAGAGACTTGAAGGCATCAGATGGTGCTAGGCAGAACATAGAAAGGCTTGAATTTGAATAGTCGCAGAACACATGATCCGCCACTTATTTGTGATAACTTTTATGAGTCGATCAATAAAAATTATCACAAATATCTAACACATGGAAGAACGAGCATGAACTGTACAGCAAAAGAAAAACAAAAATTACAGAAACACCCATATTGATAAATGATAAAGAAACTAAATTAAATCAGTTGATAGGAAACATGTAAAAGTCTTATATAACAAAGAAATATTCTATAAAACGAAAATCTGTACAAAACCAATATATACAATGAGTTTCAAGCATTTATCAAAGGTAAATACTTCCTTCAAGATTTGAATCTGAACGCGCGCCTACTGCAGCAGAAACTTGAAAGCATTAAATTCCATGATTTAAACAGAACAAATAAGAATACAAATATGGAAACATTATAAAGAGGCCAAAGTAAATCAATAACATGGAAAACCTCTTAAATAATAAACAAATATCCTACAAAACACTAGACTTGAGTTTGTTGGATTTACCTGAAGGTGGTACTTACAAATAATTACTTATAGCAATGAGAACTGGGTTCTGAAAATGCGTAAAATCATGGAAAACTAATATTTTAAACAAATAGTCAAAGAAAATGGCAAGAAGAATCCTAATCTTTGATTAACCTTAATGTGTCTTTTTTTGCTTTGGCTCTTTACGAAGCTGAATCATCACTTGTTTGCTCACTATTTTTGATATACTACTCTTAAGTTGTGAGAATTTCAACAATTTCAGAAAGCAATTGACTGTTCCTCTCTTCGACACCTTATTAAAAATTGTTCCAACTTCATGGTGGCTTCGCTTGTACTAATTTTACAATTATTGGTAGTCGTAGTCTTCTTAGTTTGTTTTATATTTAGTAGTAGAGCAAAATTTAGTGCACTTTTATATTATGCTTCTAAGATTACTGAACCCTGACGTATGCACTATCAATAAGAGTACCAATGTAAAAACAAAAGATAACCTTCAATCCGTTACGAACAACGGGAAGCTGATTTTACAGATCTAACAACGTTAGTCAACCGCATAGCAAACAGCTGCATTTAAAAATAAATTTATAAATAACTAAGTTCTTAGACAGTATTAAATATGAATATATTAATTATTTCAAAATACTTAAGGAATTTAGTATAAATGTGGAATATGCGAATATAGAGCAATCTAATAATAAGAGAATGTAACACGAAGCTGGAGATAAAGAGCTTACCCCATCTACACACAATTATCACAATTCCATCGGTAACAAATATACTCCAAATCTCAATTAATTTTGACATTCACGTTCTCATTATTACTATGCGTGAACAACAACGATAACTTGCACGAGAGCAAAGGGAACGCAAAGGGAGACTTACGAATACATATCGTATGTTATATGACGGCAGAGTACATACGTGGAAGAAAGATAGATCCGTAGAGAAGCACATATGGCCTGTTCGAATCGGCGTGTGTTGATTAGTGGAGGATCAGGGCGGACGCTGATATTCGTCTATCCGATTATGACGGCCTCGATCCGATCTAAGCGGCTCAACAGTGGACATAATATAGGCTCCGGACGACCGGATTCATCCGCATCCTTTTAATATTGTACTACTACTACAGTGGTGCGTATACACTTGCGGTGAGATTAGATCGCACCCTCGTATGCTGATCACGCTCTAATAATACGTAACTTTCGTGATGAGACGTGCGAAAAATGAAATCCATACAGTTCAACCGTTCACTGGGAACTTAATTTTCTTCGAAGAAAATCGTTTGAAACTTGTGGGAACGCATTCTTATCGCACTAAACACGTTTTTGGAAAATTTTATAACTAACTTTTAAGATAATTAAAATAAAAACTCGTTACTCAATTATTGTTTGTGGAAATATAAACACTTCAATCACTTTAGTTCTACTAATAAAATTTAAACAGGAAGTATTCACTAGTAAAGCAGTACATATTAACAAAATTGTACAGGTATAGTATAGAAATTACGAATTGTTACGATTACTATTTATATAATAAGATCAAGAAAAGTCAAAAGAAAAATTAAATACCATAATATGATGAAAAAATCTAAAGTGATAGAAGAGTGATATTAAGCAAAAGAACTTTTGATTGCACTTCAACAAGTTAGTGGTAGCAATTGTCTTTAATATCGCAAAGGTTATACGACGATGGAATATTTTTACATGATACAACAACACACACACAAAAGAAATGAAGCTAGTTTGGGCTATGCGGCCAACGCACTTAGTAAGGTTTAGAGGATTGCCTGTTTAGGCATCATGAGAGCCCTGTCCTCGACGCCGAATGCGGCGATGAAGACGATCCTCGGGCTTTCTCCGCTGCAGCTCATGCTGTGCTCGGAGGCAGTCCTAGGAGCCTATAGAGCAAAATTTAGTGAGTGCAGGGTAAAACGGGAGATCACACCAGCATCTTCACCCACATATAACAGACAGTACCACTGTACATGAGGGCGGATAAGATCTCGCCCGTTTTCAGTTTCAGTGGGAGATATAATGTAAACATCTCCAGCGGAGAGACCCCTTGGTTTGTGAACCTCTCTAGCGCCAAACGGCACGGGAAATTGAATTTGGAGAGATGGAGAAACCGAGGGCGAAGCTTTCAGTCTAGAGAGCTCCACGTCCATCTTCCAAGCCGAAATAATAGCCATCCAGACCTGCGCAGAGGGCATATTAAACCGCCCACAGGTTAATGGAGCAATGGAAATCCTATCTGACAGCCAGACTGCCCCCCAGATTGTCAGGTTTGATTCCGAGGTAGTATTACACTACCATAGGACTTTTGTAAAACTGGTTAAATATCACAACACTACGCAGAGATGGGTGCCAAATCACTATGGAATCAGAGGCAATACAATGGCTGACAAACTAGCTAAAGCTCAGCGAACGACCACTCGTAGATCCAGCAGTCTCTATGAGCAGAGACAGGCTGAGGTTACTCACAGGGATCTTAACCGGTCACTGCGCACTGAATAAACACTTGCATCGCATGGGCATAGTAATCTCTTCCCTGTGCAGAAGCTGTGGGAATGCGGAGGAAACTCCAGTCCATCTTCTAGGAGCAGAGACTTTGGAGTCGATCGATTGGTTGATCCGGAGTAAATAAACTAACTGTCGACCAGGTTGCGGACTTCTTTGACCAAATCTTAACTAAAACGGTCACCTAGGCGCAGCTGAAGTCGCAAAAAAGTCTTTACAATGGATAGCGGAAAAATGATATATTGGAATTAAGTAGGAGCAGAATGCAGATGTTCAAGAGAAAATAATAACAAAAACCGAATAGAGCGATTTTTCAATACTCTTCTATACTGAAACTTCCCTGCATAGGCTCAAATTAATTGTTTTTAGTTGAGTAGTTAGAATGAAATCAGTTTAACAAGCTGTAAAAACCGGCAACTTATTGTTTTCCGAAACTGGCGTTCAACAAATCTATGCAAAACTTAAAACTGATAAATCTTCTCCTTTCGATAGGCTTTAATGCTGTCATGGATATTATAAATCAAAATTAAAATTCTTATAATAATCCGTAAACTACAGCCTTTTTCTGAAACTGCATGCTTAGCTTCATGCTAATACTCACGGGCAAGTTATTTGAGGAATGCGGAGAGAAAATAAAGTCCAACTTGTCAGGAAGAGGTTGCGGACTTCTTTGGACCCAAATGCAATCGATTGGTTGATAGGAGTAAACAAAACTTGATAAATTGATACATTTCAGTAGGCTATTCTGATAACTAAAACGACCAGAGGCACCATGCGGTGTTCTTCTTTGACCAAATGCAACCCGGTTCTCTCGACCCGTGCAGTAGAGGCACCATAGGTCTTTACAATTAAAGGGAAAAATGACGGTAGCAAACATTAAATTAGCTGGAATTTTCAATAGATTTGATCAAGTTAAGGTGTTTTAAGCTTGCCCTTAATAAGTACAAAAATATTTCGTTCAATCTTTAAAAGAAATGGACTAATGTTTAGATATTCGGAAAAATCAATATATTGAAAAAAACCGAATAGGAGCAGAATGCAGATGTTCAAGAGAAAATAATAGCTCAAAAACCGAAATACGGCCAGCGATTTTTTAGATTACGGTTTATTTATTTCTCCCTTCTTGTAGGTTTCACCATCAGTTTTTATAAATTTCTCTAATAATCTTTCAAATGTTTCCGGTTAGAAATTTCTCTGCATATACTCTACTTGCTAGGAGAAACTTCCTCAAGAATAAATATCATATTTACCATTTCTTGAGTAGGCTCAAATTAATTGCTTTTAAAGATTGAGTAACACAAAAGAAATTTTTTATAATGAAATCAGTTTAACAAGCTGTAAAAACCGGCAACTTATTGTTTTCCGAAACTGGCGTTCAACAAATCTATAAAAAAAACTTAAAACTGATTAAATCTTCTAGGTGCATCAAATAGTCTTGTCAATTAATGAAGCGTAGTAAAAGGGCTTTCCAATGAGCAAAAAATTACAGGGTGTTCCATTTCATGGATATTATAAATCAAAATTAAAATTCTTATAATAATCCGCCTTTTTCTGAAACTGCATGCTTAGCTTCATGCTAATACTCACGGGCAAGTTATTGATAAAACAAAAATTTTTTGATTTGATAACGGAAGAATATCCACTGACTAAATATTTGATTATTTCCGTGCCGGATATATTAAAATATTTACGTAACAAAGCAGTAAATTTGATGAGAATATGTATGTAACAAACTTACCAATTGAAAAGATAGTACTGTATTGCAGTGGTCCTTAATACTTTGAACAATTAAAAAGTTTCTGCTTAGTACACCTCAACTCTCTACAGGGCATCAACTAACATTCACTCGTCCGTGACAGTGGAGGTAAACAATTTGCTAAGTAATTACGTTAGTTAACAAAGTACAATTTCTATGTCGTTCCTGGCAGCATTTTGGAAAATAATATTAATAAATTGTTGCAAAAAATGGAAAAAATAATATTTTCTTCCATTAGTTTCTCCCTTTTCGAAATACGAAATGCTAAAAGTTTTTCCATATTTCTTCTACACCCTCCCCAAATTTTCAAAAATCTTAGTGCAACCTACATATGCTCGGAACATATCTAAGTTTAAGGGTACTAGAACGTGTGCTGTAGTTTGTATCCCTTTTGGATTCCAAACACTCAACAATTTCGGTGTAACTCACCTCTGAGTGAAAAAACCCATTCACATTTATAATGATAATAAAAATAAATAAGCTAGTTTCCAAAGAAGAAAAAGACGACTGAAACTTTGAAACGTTATAGAACAAATCTGAAACAACTTATAACAACCTTTAGCATTTTAAATTTCGAAAAGCAGTAGAGAGGACTATTTTCACACAGGTGGAATTTTATTAGTTTCAATTATTTCATAAACTACGCGTGCTAAAATTTAACAATTTTGGAAACAACTAAAACAATCTGGAGCAGCTATCAATATTTTGAATTTCAAAAAGTTACCGAAATTACGCTTTTCTCCATTATTTTATCAATTATAAATGGTAGTTAATGATAGTTTTGGAACCATATTCAGAATAACAAAAACAATCTGGAACAACTTCAAAATATCGAATATTAATTGCAATGTCTTTCTCCTATACAATACCTATGTGAAATGTTGCTGTTATATCAATTGTTTGCTGTATCGTTTGCTACGGATTGCAGAACAATACTTATACTTCTTAGGTAGCGTTCACAATTCCATATTCTAAATCCGGCATAGGTACTCGCTATTACGTGTTCTAGTTTCTTCGAAATATGCCGTTTCCGAAACGTATCTAACTCCGTCATTTTCTAAATATGTCTGTACTAATGAGCACCAACAACGACCAGTGGAATAATACTGAACAAGTGTGCTTTGATCCAGACGCTCGAGTTTCCGTTCCACGCACTTCGCCCCCCACGTTGTTCTCCGCACTGCACTGAAACTTGCTCGTCTTTGTCGAGTCTACTAATCACTGCTAATACAATATAGATACCTAAAACGACACTCTACATCGATTTTATGCAACGTAATTCCGTTTTCGTTCATTGTAAAACTTAATAACAGATCAACTTTCCTCAAATTTTGCCGGTATAATTTAAATAAATATTATAAAAGGGCGTGTTCGTTTTTATAAAAATAAAATTTGAGTTAATTGTGAAAACTGTGGCCTAGCTTGTTTCGTCTAATTTTTTGCGGACTTTGAGAAAAGACCAGAAAAGGTGCTATGGTCTCACTTCTTTCCAAACGGTCATTAATCTACATATTTAATTTAATAAAATCCTCTATATGCCTTTCACCTAACAACTCCTCAACACTAACGCTTCATATCAGTGTTACGACTATTGCTCCTCCCTTGTGCTCTGTTTGATATAATTGATTCCCTCAAATGATTTCTAGTCTAATTCATGAAACCCTTGCTGACTAGCAATATGACGAAGGAAATTTTGTTGTCCTACATCAACGATTGGAATGCTGGAAACATTTATTATAGGGAAGACAAACAAGCTATATCTACAACGTTTAGCCACATAGGTCATCAAATATACAGTGAAGTTACGAATCTAAAGTGCCCTTCCTCGAATGTGACGTGAAGCTGTCATCTTTATGGGAAGCATGGAGCATTCCAAATAGTGTGATTGTGTCCCCAGTGTCAATATTCTTAAACTGAATAATCTATGTATTGCACATATTTTGGAGAAATCGTCGAATAATAATTGATAATTGGACATTTAATTTTATTACCACTAAAAATTCTGCATCGTATATCGTACTACTAATAAATGAAAGTAAAATGATTATTCTTTTACTCACTTGAAAGACATATTTCATAAATAAATTAAGACATATTCGTGTCATATGTATAAACCAATTAATATAAAATGAATGATTTCCATCTAGTTATGTTTCAAAAATATATTCTATGTATATTTGACATTAACTTTACGTTACACGTAAATGCGAAGCGCGTAAAATGTTATCGTTTCGTTGTTTGAAGAAAGGTGTTGAGCTTTTAGCTTCTACCAAAATATCAACTGTGTTAAGGTAATATTTTCTATCCCTGACCGAATAATGGTTTACATAAGTTAAAATTATCGGACATCTCTGGCCTATCCTCGCAACCGCTTTGTATTTCGTGCATACCATTAACCTAGGCGGATAGCTTATCCTGATTTACAGCCCATATAAGCAATGCGATAGTGCCAAGAGGCGATAATAATTGTGTATGGAACGTTACTACGTTAGATACGCATAGAGAAATATACGAATTATTGGTTCACCGAAATTACCTTTCCTGCTCTCTTAAAATTTATATAATTGTACCGTATACTTTTTATTATTTATTGGTTATTTAGAATACGTTCTGCTCATTATCAACACAAGCTTATAAACTGCAATAAAACATTATAATTATGGTTGTATTTCTCTTTGAATCAAGCATACATGACTTGGAATATATTTTCTACTTAATTTGCAACATTATATATTATTAGCGTACATCTGCTTTTCGACGTTCCTTTTTTCTAACAGGTGACACAGAGAATCAAGAAATAAATAAACAGAAAGTTAATAAACCAATTTGATATACTTAAAATTTGTCATTCATTTCGTCTTAAACAATTTTTATAATGCCAAATGATTATTATTTTGAAAAATTAAAGCGATTTTTAAAATTCCTATTTTGATCAGTAACTATTAAACAGCTTAGACTGGTTACAATTGGGTTCTTGTAGCTAATTTTCACTTCAATTTTATACCAAGGACGTAAACTAAGATATTAAAGTTAACATGAGCGCCAAGAAAAGTCGCGGATTTTACTTAATTTAGAAGAAGTATTAAAACAACTTGTGAACAAAACAATAAGAAAGTTAATTCATCTGTTTAATGCTGCGAAATGATTGATATGTGTGGGAGTAAACTTTTAAAAAACCTGATGGCAAACAGATTAAAACCGATCATCAAAAATAGTGATCTAATACCATCCCACAATTTGGATTTCGAAACAAACACGCTCATTTCGATCAATTCCATAGAATTGCCAATCCAATCGAGAAATCTCTCGTAGAAGAAAAGTTTGCTCTGGAATATTCGCAGAAATAGCGCAAATATTCGACCGAGGCTGGTTTGATTAAGAAACTTGATGGACTTCTCTTACAGAAAATAAGCAGCTTCTAAAATCCTGTCTTTCTAACAGGTACGTTGGAGTAAAGAAAGATGGAATATATTCCAACTTAAAACTCATTCCAACGGGTGTACTTCAAGATAGTGTGCTAGGTCTAATTCTCTACAAGTTCCACAATAATGACCTACACAGTACTAATGACCACTAAACACTTGAACGTACAAAACACCAAATAAAACCAGTTTTATTATTGCCTTGATAATGACAGCTTTGGTGTTTTGTGGGTTGAAGTATTTAGTGTTCTACTTCTGCACCAAGAGATCCAGTGAAGAACTTAGTACTAATGGTATCGCCATTTTAACGTTTGCAGCTAAGTTTGCAATTATGGTTGTTCATAACAATATAGAAGATGTACAAACTGAAAAAAGTTATAAAAAATAGCATAAATGCCTGCCGAAAATTAGAAAGGACCTCCGACTGTAAACTTATTGCCATCGGCGAAGGCCGTAGCTATTGGCTGAAATAGAGTATTTAAACAGGAAATAATCGGTCTAAAAAGATAGCTTTCTTTATGTATTTTAACCGGATATTAATATTTAAGATGTACTCCTATATATGTTTTTAATTTTTTACAAATCATGTCTATGTGTCTTATGCATTTCTGTATTTTTGCAAACTTGTTGCAAATTTTTTTTTTTTGCTTGAGGGATCTCTACAATTTGGTATGTTTCAAACTCAAAAAGAAGTTCAAAAGATTTAGCAATGTAATAGTCTTTAACTATTTCCACGGTAGCTTTAAATTCAAATGCCTTAATGACAAGTTCTTTTAAATTACAAAGCTAAGTGAGTAACTTGGGTATGTGTTAACGATTTATTGCCTTATCTCATTGATTTATCACCTTACTTATAATTTCTCGACATTATTAGAAAGAAGATGAGTGCTGAAGTAATGTGAAACACTGGTTGCCATAGTAGCGACTTTATCGTTGCAAACTACAGTAGAACCTCGTTTATCCATTCGATCAACCGAATCTCCGCGTTATCCAAGGCAACGGACTTGCCCGAGGTGTATGCTCGGATAATACGGAAAAGCTCGGATGAAACGGATGAAATAGCGGCTTCATCCGTTACAAGATGATGCGTATAATACACGCATAATCTCGTTACAACACAAGCGAGCTGAAAATTATGTAACAGTTGGCCTTCAACAATCAATGAATGTACATTGTCATGTCACAAAAAAGGAAGAAAGTCGTAGTGAGTGTGGAGAAGAAGTTGGAAACGATAAGATTAGATAAAGGAGACATTATTATTATTATCATGGAGCAAATCCCTGGTTGCGAAGACGTCGACAGATACAATACTGAAAAATAGATTCACGGTGACGATTGTGATCAGGAACTTACTGACGATGAGATCGTCTCGTCAATTCTGCAGAAGAAATCACGGATGATATAGAAGACAAAGAAACGGGAGAATCTCAAAAAGTCAGCCATGAAGAAGGATTAAATGCGCTTGAAATATCTCTTCAATATACTGAGGAACAGCCGGAAAGCAAGGCGAGTAATCTTTTATCGATAAAACGATGGCGAGATATTGCAGCTAAAAATCGAACGAGCAGGTTGAAACAGTCCTATATTTTTATTTCAAATACACACGAGGTATTTCCTGCCCATATTACCGCGAATAAACGAGGTTCTACTGATGCCAACTGATTCCAAAATGGAATATTTATAAAATAAAGAATAGAAGTCTCCTACATGCTGTTTTTTTATTACTTTAAAAAGTAACAATTTCTACGCATACATTCTAACATGCATTTAACAAGACTCAACGTGGTAAGCGCTACATGAACTTTTGAAGTTTTTTTAATATACCAATGCTTTAGAATTAACTTTAATGCAACAGTCACAACATTGTATCTATCGTTTATTGAACGTAGAAAACAGCTTTAATATGAAATTACTACTATAACCACTATTTTGAAAAAGCTTGTTTACTGCAGGGAATATTACCTGCTTTTGTTAAATCTATCACACTCAATAATTTCTTTTAAATTCATTTCCTACAATGTAACATGAAGAAACGCCGCAAGCTAAGAATTCACAGCCATCCAGAAGGTAATCAACTAGTAGTACCTACGACAGAGTATATTACGACATTTATGGAGATGGCACAATAGCCTATATTTCATGTAATTTTATAAATGCGGGCCACTACACATATCAATATAATAACCTCTAAGCTTCCTAACCACGCGTGTCCAAAGAATAGCACCCAGTGAAAATAAGCTCGATTCTTGAATGGATTTAGATTGCAAATTATGTGTGACTATCGAATCAAAGAGACAGAAAGGCAACAAAACACGGTTTATGTACTTTGCAGAATGGAGAATGCTGCCGAGTATTATAATCTTTCACGTCTATTGGCCATTATGAGGTGTGTAACGTTCGGCTTGATTGTCCCGAATGTCGCGTTGCCTTTTATATGAATTTAAGTAAGTTATTTATTCCGATATCTTACACATATTACAAGGGAGTGACTTTAACATCTAAGGATATCAACTATTAATGGAGATTTATATAGTTCGCAATAATTCAAATTAATCTAGAAATAGTTATATCAAAATAAAAGAATGACAAATCTGTTAATATTTAAAGCCAACTCGTTTATTTATTCAATTATAAGTGTATACTGACCGCTTGCAGAACCCATCACTTGATTTTTAAGATATCATCAATCATCATGTCATATCATCATGTCTGAAACTATCAAGTAGACAAAATTGAATACTGTCTTTTATAAAATATCTGACTAATCAGTAAAAACTATTTTGTCAAGAATGTCTTCAGTTAACGGAATTTAAAACCATGGTTTACAAGTACCACAATTAGTTAAGCAAGGCAGGGAATTAGCAAAGCATTCCAAAATTTAGCATTTGAAGATGCTCGTTTTAAAAAATGACAGCTTAAGGAATGGTTGATCTACACACAGATTTGTGAGAATTTTATGGATATCTTTTAAAGAAGACCAAGAGAGGAAATACGTTCTACTTCGAACCACCAGCCAAGTACAGCCTGAATTTCACATCCCGAGCTGGCTACCTATATCCAAAAGTGAAAAAAAAATTGCAAGGTAATCTGTATCCAGTATATATGGGCTGATTCACAAACTTCTGTATTAATATGCTTCGCATGTAGCTAATATAACTCTGTACGTGGTGTCAACTGTTCAAACAAGGCAATTAGATCCATCCAATACTAAATTATGCTGACATATCCTGGAGCCCTAGGAAATGTTACTTATGTTGTACGTATGTATTCGTATTCGCTAATAAGCAACGCATTTACATACAGTGCGTCCATAAAGTAACGCATAAATTCATTATTAGCTAAATAAACACTACTATTAGAAATTCCCGAAACAGGTCGATTTTGTATTTTAATTTACTGTTGTTTCAAATTATAATCTAATATACAGAGTGATCCACTTTCGTGTAATGACGTCATCACCATTTTCTTTTTGAATAGAACACCCCATTCTTTTTTCAATTTCCGGATTTCCCTTGATGGCCTGATTCGAAAAATATATAACATGTTGCTTCAGATTGATACAGTGTGGGCAAAAATATAAAAATTTCAAATTACTTACAAAATAATAAAGAATAAACGTAATACACACATTAAATTAAATTACATATTGTTCTACAACTACTTTGCTAAACTATTAAAAAACACCACATATAATTTTTAACACTGTATGAGATTTTATTAGTGATCTAAGCCGTATATTTTTATTGTTTGTAAGTTTTCTTTCCATTTTTTTCATTTGACGTTGAAAACTACATTATTAACGCTTTAAAAAGAAGGGACGTAAACGTGAAAATTATCTAAGCAATTTATCCTATCATATTTTGTAACTTTTTTTTTACAAAATGTCTTTAACCGAAAGTGAGAGGATTGAAATATGAATGATGATTGATATTGGCGACAGGATGTGGACTCAATAAGAGGTATGCAGATTATTTCATGAAATGCACCCAGATCGTGAACCTATTTCACAATCTACGGTAAGCAGAATAGAACGAAAATACAAAGAATTAGAACATGTGAGAAATGCAGCAAAGCAAGGTAGACCAAAAATTAATGAAAATATTCAACAAGACATAATTTTGTCGGCAGTAGAAAATCCACACTGTACCTGTATGTGAGGATAATCTAGGGATTTTGGTATTGGAAACTCTGCAGTATCAAACATTTTTAAAAAGGCGAAATACCATCCTTATAAACTACGACTTATCCATGAATTTGCTAAAGACGACTTTGACCGAAGAACTGAATTCTGCGAGTATATGATAAACCAAAACAACAATTTCATTGATAACGTTTTATTTTCGGACGAGGCAACGTTTTATTTGAACGGGCATGTTAACCGACAAAACACCCGTTATTGATCTGATGAAAATCCACACTGGATACCAGAATGCCATACGCAAAGGTCACAAAAAATCAACGTATGGGCTGGTATTGTGAGAAATACAATTATTGGCCCATATTTTTTTGACGAAAATTTAACAGCAGCATTATATCTGGATTTCGTACAAAATAAATTAATTCCAGATCTGATTCAACTTCTTCCTGATATTCAAATACCCACTAATCTCGACCGCAGAATCTGGTTTCAACAGGATGGTGCACCGCCACATTTCACCATAACTGTGCGCGATTTTTTAAACAGAACCTTTCCACAACGGTGGATAGGAAGAAGGGGAACAATGGAATGGTCCGCTAGAGCACCTGATCTGAGCCCGTTAGACTTCTTTATTTAAAATCTAAAGTCTCCACTAACAGACCTGGAAATATCCGTCAGCTAAAAGACCGAATAAGGGAAGAAATGCAGAACATAACACCTGCTACGCTACAGAATGTTAGAGAAAAATGTAATCCCTGGTTCTATCATTGTCTATCGGTCAATGGAGAACAATTTGAACATTTAATTAAAATTTTTTTTGTTTGTTTTGTAGTAGTGTATCATAGTAATTGAATAACTACGTAATTTCGTTTAATTTGTTTATTACATTCAGTAACGTAACACCTTTCCATAAACAATTATCAAACAATTATTGTATTTTTGCCCACCCTGTATCAATCTGAAGCAACGTGTTATACATTTTTGGAATCAGCTCATCAAGGAAAATCCGGAATTGTTCTATTTTAAAAAAATGGTGATGACGTCATCACACGAAGGTGGATCATCCTGTATATTAGATTATAATTTGGAACAACAGTAAATTAAAATCAAAAATCGACCTGTTTCGGGAATTTCTAATATTAGTGTTTATTTAGCTAATAATGAATTTATGCGTTACTTTATGGACGCACTGTATACGCAGTACTGCGTATTTCTTCTAACTGAACAAGCTTCAGTAAGTTACTAATTAATTCAGTACGCTATTCCCTAAAGTAAACTCATTTCTTTTCTTTCCCGTCTAGCCTTCTTCCCCGTTCTAAACTAAAGCAAGTACAATTTTAATGGAGGTAATCGTTATTCCAGTCAGAGCAAAGCGGCATTCTAAATTCTAAAATGCACACCTCAATCTTCATTCTTCAGCCGTCACTCGAGTCCCCACATCTTGAAAAACTCAATACCCCTTATCTAGAGCAGCTACCGCTGTTGGCTCCTGACGATGTTATTGCACGGGGATTTCCCGGTTCTCTCAGCAGCAGTCAGTAATAGTGCCCCTGTCCCCCTTTTACTCTTTACTGGAAGCTACCGAATGCAACACGTCGAAGCCCCAGTTAAAATTTTCCCGTCTAGGAGAGAGAAGGCCGTAATTGAATCGAAAAACACATTGAGTGTCTCGGGGTGGCGAGTTTAATCCAATTGTTCGAGCAGCCAACACAATTCATTAGCAGCTAATCAAGTTCCACAACATTGCGTCGACGTTGCCATCTGTTATCTGTTTGCTGCAATTGTAATTGTTCTCGCAGGATTCGATTTATAGACCTTCAACGTACACATACACATATCTATACGCGCCGGCACATAATACAATTATTTGATATCGGATTCGAACTTTGATTTTTGTATTCGCTGCCTTTTTTGCAGATCGCTAATATCTCCTGGCAGTAGATCAATTCGTGTTCGTATACATGAATGGTTCTCAATCGATCATTTTGAGCATTTTTGTAGATAATGTTGAAACTAGTGTATGAGAAGAGAGACTGGCAAATACTTTTTGAAATGCAGTTATAGTGTACTATTGAAATCAAAGTTTATTACTTCACAATTTAATTTATAAAGGAAGCATAATTCGGTATAAGTTAAGAATTCAATTTTGATGTACATATATGTATATCGATATTTTTTACGAAAGTATCCTCAATTAAATATATAAATTCGTGTAAGCTAAGTTAGCTTACTACTGCTTTATAGAGGATTGCGTTTTATTTTACCTTCGATAGTAGCACTAAATCTGTGAGCTATTTAATATCTTTAGAGTTTTATTATGCAAATTTATTAATATTACATCTTCAGTATAGTCTATTTTGATTCAAATTTTGTATTCAACATTTATTTTTTATATTCATTTAAACTTACCATTTTGGCAACATCATCATTGTTAAACAACTTTTATCTAAAAGTTCTAATAAATCCAGGTATCTGGATAATCTAAATCTAATACAACATGAAACGTAAATAAATATTTTGATTACTAAAATTTAGTTTCGAAAAATATGTATAAATTATCTAAAAGAAATAAATTACTTGACGACTCAATTTCTTTTTTGCAGTAGATATATTCGAATTTCATACAGTAAATAATAAAAATATCGCCGCCTTTCATTTTGTTCAAAGGGTTAATCTAAAAAAATTACTAAAATTTTTCAAAAATATGTATAAATTATCTAAAAGAAATAAATTACTTGACGACTCAATTTCTTTAATTAAACTTTAAAAATGCATGAATTTTTGAAATCACGCCAAAAGAGCTTAAAAAAATTAATATTACAATCAATATTACCTAACTGCGTAAACAAAATATCAGAAAAATATCCTTTCAAAATATTTAAATGAAAAAAGTACAACCTTATTTTCTGAAAATGCTAGAAATAAAAACGTCACTGACCTACTATTTTAGGGACTCATGTTGGGCATGTTATCCATTAGCACTTTTCCAAAAAGAAATCACGTCACAGCAAATTAATTACTAACACTGTTTTTCATTATTAATCACATAACATAAATCAAGCAAATAGTTACTAGAACACTGGCAAATTTAGAAAACGCAAATACCCCGAATATTTATGGTAATCGTAATGTAGATCATTTCAAACGTAAAGTTTAACTGCTTATTTTGGATAGATTTGAACAAAAAAGTGTGCTAGGAATATATGACGCGCCAACAAAAACATTAAGTGGTTCTTTTTTGTGATGAATTCGAGTTCCACTACAAGTAAATAACAGAAATACAGGTCGAATGAGTTTACCTACGAAACGGAATTTTATAACTTTATAATATTTAATAAATAGAATTGCTTACTATTAGATTAAATTTTGCTTAATACAGATCAAAATAGATAACAGCGCGTAGATTAAATTTAACGAGAATAAAATTCAACCGATTTCAAAACAGATATAAATCATTTAAGGATTTTTTTTTAATGTGTGGTAAAGTTGCAGTTCCGTAAGCTGTATTACTTGTCTGGCTATCACTGCAACTCTTGCGGTGTAGTTTAGTGGTTTTTTAAATGGCTTTGTGACAGCATCATATCGCCTTTATGATGCCGCGCTGTTAATCACTTTGCTCCCAACAGCGAATGGCAAGTCGATCCGGGATTAAACTCTCTGAAAAAATGTCACCGCCCTCCAGAGAATTGAACCCCGGCACCTATCGTCCTCTCACAACAATAGTCATCCGCCTAACCACTGCGGCCATCGACCCGTTACAATAATAATACAGTATTTCTGCTGATATACATTTTCTGGCTTAGGAAGGAAAAATTAATGAATACTTCAGCTAAATATGATTTTGAATTGATGAGTATCTTCTATGTATATAATTCTACAATTTTATTTACACTATAAGTAGATGTTTAGCCTTTATAGTACACATTCCATGCATAATGCTCCATAATAAATCGTCGGTGTTTAGACAAAAATAAAATTAATTGCTTAATAGATCATAGCATTGTAGAACAAACGAACGTGTATCAAATTTCGTGGCATGTATAATGGCAATGATTCGACACATTGAACAAATGTAATCAAACAAAGTCAGTAATTAATTTTCAATTATTTTTAAATTTCCCCCATAAAATACTCTTGCCCTTACCGTACAAATCATAATAGGAACACGACACTGTACTTTAATACCAAATATTATCTAGAGTAGTATAATTGGAATATATAAGTTCGGTTAAGTTTTTTGTCTACAAAACTAACAGAGTAACTAAGATATAGTGCATATTTAACCGTATCAACTAATTTCCATACGACTAAATCGAATCTTCCATGTGTTCCATATTATTTCATATCCAAATATTTTACATTTTAAAAATAATTTAAACCAATCATATATTTCATACTACTACTTGATCAAATACAACTTTGAATCTCAGCTATTTTGTGATGTGAACTACTCCATGCGGTAAACTAATCAATACACCGCGCTCCCTAACTTTTATGTCATTATTGTAACTATACTTTAGTTGATTTCATGTTGCTCAGTTTATTGTATTTGATGTCTCGCCAGTAAAGTACTGGTCAAATCCCAACTTCTCTGTCACTACCAGAAATTAGAGGGTCATGCTACCGAAAATATGTACTATTAACACAGCAACTGCAATTTATAAAAAGAAGTATGCTATATAAACAAAGTACAAAATTAAATAAAGTGTTCGACGAGAGAGAAGAAAATATGAGAGATACATATGTAGCTGGTAGATAGGCAAATTTCAAATGAATTGTTGTAAAATTATGAATAATTGTGGAAAATATTCCCCTTAATACTGGTTTAGATCCTTTTTTTCATACAAGAACTCAAATGAAAGAAATGGTGAAAATGCTCTTTTGTCTAGAAACATTGATTTATTGCTTGTTTTAGATTATACGTGACTATACAAAAATTACTCTAACCAAGAAGAAAAATAAGAAAACCATAAACGCAACAATATTATTATACAACCTGTAAGTGACCAATCAATTGGGAAACGGTATTAATTGTTAAGGTATATATGGGGCATAGGGGAATTACAATTACCGGGGAAAGTACAATTAGAATGCGTAAGAAATATCACGTATGTCCTTTAAAAGGAACATTTTCCTATGCAACACACAAAATAAGTTCTAATAAATAAGGAGCGCCCATGGTGACAGCATGCTTTGAGAGAAACTATAGGAACTAAATAATTACCATGTTGTGGTGTATGGAAGAATACTGAGTTTAGATATAAGGTTCTTAGAGTGAGGCAAAAGGAACGGAGCAATTAATCATGTAATTTAGATACAAGTGGAGTCTGCTAGAAAAACAAACTAGTACAGAGAAGTGTCACTCGTATTACATTGCTTCCAAATTTTTCAATTTTAAATATCCTTTGTGATTTTTTTGGAAAAGATTTTTTTCTCTAAAAGAGAAGAAAAGGAATTGGAACAAGCGAACAAAATTTAAAACATATGTGAAACAATCGTACAAATAATACCTGACAGGCAGTTTAAAATGTATTTTCGTATGGACATAAACATTTTTGAGATTCTTTTAGAAAAATTGTATTTTCTAAATTGTCCACAATTAAGGTGTGATAATGATAAAGAGAAGCATAGCATAGTAAAAGTAATGCCTTCTAGGCTCGTGTTTTATTATTCAGATCTGTTACTTACGTAACTTATTATTAAAAGTCAATGCAAAGCATCATACTATTTAATGGCTTACAGCTAACAAAATAGAAATACTTAAGGAGAACTTTCAAAAACGTTATGAAAGACCAGGTGAGCCCTAACTTATAACTGTTAGATACCTAATAAGTATGATGTTTATAACATAGTAGTAGCGGCTGGTTCGTATATTCCTAAAAATATACACACTTGTTATATTAATTGCAAAAATTACTATTCGATTTTATTACAAGGAGTTTGTAATAGTGGTGCAAAAGATCATATCTATATATCTGTATAAAGATATGTATAATAACATAATCTTATCATCAATTTCAGAATATGTATATCTTGTCTTTGTGATGTACCTATTTTCTTGCTGCTGTTGATCACTAACAGTTACTTCACGTTTCTGTTTATTATATTTTAAATCTTACGATCCCCAGCATTACTGAACTATTGCATGTTGCTTCAGGATTAATTTCTAATTTGAAAAATACTATATCATGCACGAGAGAGAAATATTTCCAGTGTTTTCTGGTTTTGCCAGTTGCAAAATAAATTTGTACGTAAATTTTGTTTCCACCTTCTTTTGATAGGTTATGAGCAACTTTTATCCAGACGAATTTTTTAGTTAGTGTTTCAAAATCTGAATACTAACTATCCCTCACTTCATTCATCAATAGTAATGTATTCTCTATCGACCAAATTTTTCAGTCATGGAATTCTTGATAGCCTACTGCTTCTTTAATTCTTTATGGTATTCATTTCATTGGATAGAATAAGTTGCGCTAAATTCTGTAAAAAGAAACTATCTACAGTAATCAAGAAATGTATAAATGAATCGAAAGTAATACATACATAAGATTACATACCACTTTCTTTTCCAATACTATTTTCAGGTGGAATGTGGTCCAGTATGTTACTTTTTCATTGCAATGAATTGTGTGTCTAGGCATGTTAAGGTTAGATGCTTAGCCGCCAAATTATGTAAAAATATAAACTGAACTCCACCAGCACTCTCAGTTAAACTGGTACACACTTTTCCTTTTCTAATTAATGAACGATTTCAAATTAAAAGTCAAATTCATATAACCAAACTTAGCTAAGGTCAATGTTCATTTTTAATGTATTTTATATATACATAACGTACTTTTAAAATATTGGACACAAAATTCTTTTAAGCTGTACGTATGCGATAAATGTAAAGGCCTAGTGAGATCCCATCGCGCATTGCTTTCTGATTTTTACGCATACACAAGACCACATGAATTCATTATGGCATATGGCAGTATGGCACGTACTTTTACAGATACATATGATGGTATCTTACAGAGAAATTCTGAATGGATGATTCTGCTACTTTTTAATTACTGTATAAAGCTTACATTAGATGTATTACGGATTATGACTTTATATCCTACAATACTGCATGTAACAGAAATAGAATGCCACAAGAAGCTTAATAATATGCATAGATACAACGGATCCTCCTCATCAAATAAATAAAACCATAACTGAATTTACTGCTAGCGTAGTTAGCTATTATACAGTATTAGAATAAGACAACTTCAACTTCAAGACATATTTATATTACACTCTGTTCAACCATGCACTACATAATTAATTTGTCTCTTTACTACAATAGGAAAAAAGAATATGATCAAGTTAATTTAAAAATTAAAGAACTACAACAAATTCCGTATATTATTTCATATTTAACGGCTACATAATGATCTGGTAAACACCGCAGGTAATGCGTTTCGGATTACCTCGTATACACTCATTAATGGAGAGATAAAAGTCTATCTGTGTACCTTTCAGTTCCTATGAATGCTTTTTGGTTCTACTCATTTATACTGAAATTTTCAAATTCAGCAATAAAAATCTGGATTATGTGTTTGTCAATCATGGCATAGGCTGCAGGAGTTTGCCTAAACCTTGATAACGGAGAAGCAAGAAATGAAACAAAACTAATTGAAAGCTTGCAAGAAGATTATATATATACATACTTTGGATGTCAATGTGACAGTTACGAAGCTTATATCATGGCGAGGTTAGTGCAAATTGAATATGTATCAGCCCAACACCTAATTACCTATTAAAGTATATGGATATACAGGAAAAAGTTGTGTTGGCAACACATTTCTCGAAGCAAACACACCACACAATTTTATTAGCTTAGAAATAGTTAGTACAGCTCTATATTGCTTGTTGAAGAACTTAATGAAACGCCTAAGAATAAGTGCAAACGTTAAAAACAATAAAGCAGTGTGAACATAGTTCCTAGATAATACCAGATCTCTACACTTGACAGAATAGTTATAATAAATATTTTATATATCAAATTATAGTAAGCTAAATTAATTTAACAGGTAATTCATATAAACTTAATTCTAGTTTCGTCCGCAGTAGATTTCTAAATGTATCAGTTTTCTAAAGAGACCCCTGTAGTTTTTATGAACTGAAATTGATTCAGATGTCATAAGCTATAAAACAATAACGTATGTAAAAACACCTATAAAAGATAATTCTTAATAATATTCGACAATGAATAAAAAATTGGAAAGAATTTACATAAACTATATCCCAGCCTTTTTACCTCACATTTCTTATCGATCTCATTAACAAATTTCATACTTCTCGGCTTATAGGTATAATACAAAAATAATATATCAAAACGTTTCAAACAAATATAATTAAACAAGATTATAATATTGCTTCAGTATTACCACAAATCTTATCTAAAACTGTAGAATAATTTTAGCGGTAAAACCACATTCAACCAACAACGTGACAAACATTATTAAATACGAAAATACTGTCTCTGGCCATGACATCTCATGAATATGTTGACATGCAGACCGTAGCGATAATAGTATGGCGACATCAATACACGTGACCTAGACGCCCTCTCACTTAAATGTACTTACATTGTAGTAATTGTCTTTCGAAGTAAAACTATTCAGCTGAAAATCACCGGCAGTGTTTATTTTACAAAAAACACGTTGATGATTAAACAATAATTAGCTCATAACAAGATTTATTTACAGAAGATGCCTAGAGATTATATTGAATTCGGCAGAGCAATATCAATTAGATATCTGCATGAATAAACTTTGGTGAGGTTTCGAAAAAGTTTCAACGTAGAAATCAAATGAAAGAGGGTACGAAATTAATAATATTTTTTTTGTCGAGAGAAAAATCTATTTTCTCCGTTAACTACTTCAGACTTGAAGCTTAAAGCTGTCACCAGTAATTATTCAAGTGGGTGTAGTGTCTGAACTTGTAAAGCTCTTAAGTTCTGTTGGCAGCCCGAAAACTCGCTCCACGCTTTCTAACTTTAACCATTAATTACACGAAGCGACTTACGTACCTCAAAACAACTAGACAGTTTTTATTTCACTCACATTAATTCGCGTAAATATCGTAGTAGTAATTACAGTCGAAAATAACCATTAGTGTTACTTCCACATATCGTCGTACACATCTCATGCACACAGGCAGGCACTAACTTTATATAGTGAGTCTTCGGGAAAAAAATATGCATAATACACTAAATCAAATCAGTAATTTGACAAATCTGAGTCATTATAAATTTTAAACATTTTACAGCTCGACAGTTGTCACCCTCGCTTTTCTCAACCATATACATATATTCAAGACATCGTTTTCCACGGTATAAGAATACCTCTTCGCATTTAAAACACAGGGGGTGCCTTTTCCCCTATGTTGGGAGCATTTGAATGTGACACACGTATGAAATTTATGATATCATTTGTTTGTTTTATAAACAGTTCAACCTATCTTCCAGCTGTATTTTAAACAATAGGAGCCTATTCTAGGATACCAATGCAATTCTCCTTAGATAAATACAATAAAAGCAGTTACACTAATGGAAGCTCTTATAAAACTGAATTTTTATAGTTTGAATTTGAACCGACTAAGATGTATAAGTCATAATAATTAAATAAAATATTTGAAAACCTTGATGTCAATTAATGCCTGCAGTTTGAAAATGCTAAGAGATAAAGGAATTCGGTTCAAGTAATAATCAGAGGTTACGAAATGGGACGAATAGGGTGTTTTAATAGTGTCCGACACAGCTGAATGATCTTTTCGAGTGTAACATTTGCTTTATAGGCTAGACAATTGACATCATGGCACTATCCACATCAAGAAGATTCATGTAGTATGTTTTGTCGATAGATTTACCGATTGGACATAATCAGTATGCATGTTCCCATCTTTATTTCCGAACACAGTAGCCATGATCTTTTTGAATGTAATTTTGCTACGCTCGACTTCTGGCGGTGGCTGACCAGCAAGCTGTAGTGGTTCGTAGACCCAAGTCTCATAGAGAGTTACCAGATTATCCAATAAATCGTTCCATTCGGCACTATAATCGTCTACAATCGATTGAGCATCAACTCTTTTCTTCTTTCGGTCATTAAACAGCAACCTGTGCGCCCACTTTTCCCAGATCTTTTTAAACTGAGGACACGTTTTGATAATGTGTTGTAGGCATTCTTTTGACTCGCCGAGTTCAACAGAAAGTAGGGCCAGTGATGTTTTAGGATTCTTTATCAGACAGTCGTTGATGGCGTTTACCACTCTCGCATTAATCAGATTTCGAGGTCGTCCTCCTCTGTAATTTCTGTACCACCTTGTTTGAAATAATGATACCATTTGGAGATGCTGCTGCGATCTGGGCATTCAGCATTTAGCTTGCATGTTGTTTCCACTAGATTATCACCTAGTTTAGCGCAGAACTAAATATTAACACGAATTTTTTCGAAACTGTCCATTTTTTACAATTCGAAACAATAACTAACTTCCATGCTCCCCCACAAACACAAGTGAAGTAAACTAAGCTCTTTAGGAGAATTGTCATATAGTTCAATTTTTTTCCACAAGGCGCACAAGGACTTGTCATTCAACCTGTATTTGTTTTGTGTAGAAATGGTAGAATCCGAATTCAACAGCTACTAAGAATCTGCTGATAAGAACAGAAACGTTGCGCATTCATAACAAAAAAATCATTATTAACGAAGTTACAAATTGAACAGTTGATAGACAGTTGCTTCTAATAAACTTATTGAGAGAAATTATCACCTTGTACATAGAAATTAGTGAGAAGATAGATAGAATGGATTCAAAAGCGGCATATAAGCAGCCTTAATTGATAGCCAATCTAATGGTTGGTAGACCAAACTTACCACAACTAATGAAACAAACTTCACTAAGACGTAAGTAACTACACAAGGCTTACACTGAGAATGAGACAAGCTGTGATGAATGCAAAATAATCACATCACTGAAAACACATTGCAAATATTTTTAAAATTACATAAACTATGTGTTTTTTTAAAAACGTACGATTTGTTTAATATGTACTTAAAAAGTTACGTTATGACATTATGACAATAATAAACAGTCATGGATAAATAAGGATTCGCAATAACAGGAAATAGAGGTTTTTAAAAAGCATACATTTTTCAATAAATAACGACGACTGAAACATAAGGTTCGACGCTGAAAAAGCGCATCTAAATTCAAGCGCGCCGAATACGAGAATACGAATAGAAGACGTAGACGACGACCATAAATATCAGGCAAATCCTGCAGTTTCGTAATACAAACATATCGCTGCCTCTTTAGTACCAGCAAATCTAGTTCGGAAGGCATTTGTAGTAAAGAGCTAGGAGAGAGGAAGCATCTTCTGCAGGGAGATGAATTGGCAAAGTTCCTCGCAGGAAGCGGGAACGCTAAGACAAAGTGGAACTCTCCCCAACTGAGAGGAGAATTGTATGCGGCAGACGGATTTATATGCTCTCGCCAAGAAACGACGCTGATGTTTTACTTGGATAAGCAAATATTCTATTTGCTTAAAGTTTGCGGAATAAATCGCAATGGGGAAAATTTTTCGTTATTATAACACAATTACAATAATAGTCTGCTTCTAAATTTCATAACGAATTTGATTGTAAGAATAAAATTACAATTTTGTAATAATATAAAGTTCAACTAAATTCACAGATGCAACTATATTAACGATTTCAAAAATTATATAATTACTAGAGAATTTAATTTAAGAACGTACACAGTAACGTATTTGATATTCCACTAATATTTAGTGCATAATTACATTTGTTGTCTGTTTAGTGCTGCAGATGTATTACTACTTACATATAACTGATTACTATTTTTATTGTTCTTAATATTTACAGTTCTGTATTCTCTTCAATGTAACTCTAGAAAAAATGTTAATATTTTTTAACCTAGCATCACATATAAAACAAGTTTTGCTGTGGTATTGTATACTATAAGAACAGGAGAGATAAACTACCAAATTAGGTACAGCCAAGGGAACAGAGGAATCTTAATAAAACCAACGTAAATTCTAATTCCATAAGAAGTAAAAGTGTATCCGAAATGGATTTTAATACAGTGGAACTCCCCCAACTCGAACTCCCCTAACTCGAAAATTTCCCTAACTCGAATATTTTTTTATCCCGTGCATTATCTATTAAATTTATATGCATATGATTCTCCTTAACTCGAATTTCTCTACCTCGAATTTATCCCTAACTCGAAAAAAATTTAACCAGATGTAAGACGTAGAGTTTCTCTATCTCGAAATTTTCGCTAAAGGTACGTGATACGCCATTTGTTAGCCGATATAACTTAATATCTATCGAAGGAATTCCGGAAAGTACTAATGACAACGGGTTTTATCATTCCTATTCACATGCGTGTACCGTTATATTCAATCGTATTTGTGTCTGCCATCAACATGCCCCAGCAACGAAAACTTAAAAGTTTAACAACTGCCCTGCTCATCCTGCAATACAATAGAAGCTGAAGGCCATCAAATTGCAATTTTTTTCCACCAAACGCAACTTCTAAACTGCAACCGTTAGATCAAGGCATCATTAAAAGTTTCAAAGATCATTACAAAGGAAGAATCCTTAAAAAAACATTATATGCATTAGAGAATAACAGTTCTTCTAGCATATCACTTCTCGACTGTGTGAGAGAGGTTGCCATGATATGGAATGTAGATGTGACAAAATGACAAAAAACCATTCAAAACTGTTTTAAAAGGGCTGCTTTTGGTAACGAATACGAGGACGAAGACGAAATTCCCCTTGCTCAACTAAGAGAACGACTGCAAAATTCAGAAGATAAAGAATTGCCTGTTGAACTAAGGCAAGATTTTGAAAACTATGTTGAGTTGCTAAATGTCGAGAATGTATCTCTTGACACTTATCTTGAAATTGACATTCTTAGGAGTGTATCAAATATTGCAGATACAGGAACAAGAAAGTGATGAAGAAACTGTGGAGCAACCATCACACAAACAAGTTTTACAAGCGTTCGAAACACTAAAGAATTATTTTATGTCCCATCCGATAATAATTTAAAATTAATAAAATTCGTAAAATCGTATGAACACATCCAAGAGGCCAATGTTCGGCAACAGTTAACGGATTTCTTAAAAAAAACAATTTAATTATGCAATTGTTTTATGTTCTTACGTACAAGTACAAATTTAATACCTACGGATATACGACAATTTTTATTTAAGTACATACACATGTATATCCTAATGTACATATGTAGTTTGTATTTTCAGTTTGTTTTTAAATTATTTATTTTATATAATATTGTTATTACATATTATGCTTTATAAATTTATACATATAATGAAAAGTAAATTGTGAATTTGCTATAACTCGAATTTTCTCTAACTCGAATTTTATTTGGGGATTTAGGTGGTTCGAGTTAGGGGAGTTCCACTATAGTATAAAATGGGATAATTTGCGGTAGTATAAATTTTTAACGCTGCTTCCTGCAAAAACCTGATTTCAACAGAACCTTTAAGATATTTCTGGATGGCACTTATTTATAAAAAAACTGGGGCAAGGTTATCTCCCAAATGCGAGTAGTTTAAAGGTACTGCACCTCATGCTTCTAGATCTATCATTCTGTTTACCGTTAGTCCCGTTATTATCAACTCAACTCATTCCCAGTGCGTTTATATCAAGTAGGGAGGTCCAATGCAAGATGATTAGCATTGTATTTGAAAAGGATTGGATGACGCAGGTAAGCTTTACCTCTCTACTCTTATTGGGGCAGTCAATTCAGAATATATCAGGTCCGCATAGCCGAACTATTTCCTTTTTTATACGAATGGCTCGGTTGGTGAGAATCCAAATACTTCAGCATTTGGAATTTTTTGTGATAATCCTGAACTAGAGATATCGGGGGCGTTTCCGCCAGAAGCTACAATTTTTACAGCAGAACTGATTGCTATTTACATTGCAATTCGTAAGATAGAAATGCTGGGGATCTTAAATGCCGTAATTATTTCGGATTCGTTAAGCGCTTTAGAGAGAACTGCGCTATAGAGAACTGTTATCTTAGCTCATGCCGAAACAGTTTAATATGGGAAACTAAAGAGCTCATAATTGCATTGAAGAAACAAAACAAGAAAGTTATATTTTTATGGGTACCAGTACACTCGGCTATTCGAGGAAATGAAAAACTGATTGGTTGGCGAAACAGGGTAGAGCAGCAAGAAGCAGCAACGTACAGCTGGACCCGTCAAATTTCATATTTTCCATGAACATCTAATGGAGGATTAGCAGAGATGGTGGGTAACAACTTCTAGGCACAAAAGCTCTAAATATTTCAATTTACAGAACGCGGTCAAATTAATTCCTTGGGATGGAGATCTTTCTTGGATATCACGAGGCTTTATTGTGACTTTCAACAGAATTAGATTGGGGCATTGTTTGACGGAAAGTCATTTATTCCGGATTGGTATACTATAACTATAGTATAACTTCAAGCAAGATATAGACACTATCATCAGAGAACTAGTATATGCACTGGATGCTGCACTCCTCTGAAAATTTCATACCTTATGACAATGAATTCTCTCAAAATTTATTTATTGCAATTTTATAAAGAAGAATGGTTTAATGAATTGTTGATTTGATGATTGTAACTTCTTGCTTTATCGATAGTGTAGCTTGAATTCTGTCATTACCACGCAGTATTTCAATCTTTTCATTCAGTAACTCAAAATTTTTGTAGATCCATTAACACAAAATTAATAAATAAAATAAATATATACAATATAAAAAAGTCTTTCTAAACTTAGTAGTGAGTGTCTATCAATATCCAGTGTTGCGTCGACAATTGTTCACCACAGTCTAGCAGAACCATTTCCAGAAGTTATACATAGGACTTAGAATTCATTCGGGTAGAAAGAAACATGGGATATTATTTATTGTTATGGATGAAACCCACCAGAACCGCCACCAACATTTCGGCTCCTCGCAACAGTATTCTTGTGCAAATCGTGCCAAAAATATTTAAAACTATCAGACCCGTCGGAAGTTAAATTTCTTCTCGCCGGAAAATTTGCAGTTGTTCCACCATGATCCCATCTCATATGATCTTGCACAAATTTCCGCCTTGCATGTTTATATGTCTCTTTTAAAACCTTCTCTAGCCACCGAAAACATTTACCCCTAGATAAAATTTATTATACACGTCACAAGAAACAAAATACTGGCTTAAAAATCATCCAAGGAGTTAATTCAATCCAAATGAGTAGGTAGGCTAGCTCACTACGAGCCCAGTTTGACGTTTGAGCCCGCGAAAAAATTTCATTATTATGAAGATTGTTCTTAGAAAAAAAACAAGTTTCACCTGATAAAAGCTGTTCAATAGCCGATAAAAGCTGTTCAATATCCGATAAAACTGTTCAATACCTAATCAGAGCTGTTCAATACCTGATCAAACCCGTTCAATACCTGAGCAAAGTCGTTCAGCTTTTATCAGATATTGAACAGCTTTTATCAAGCGAAACTTGTTTCTTCCAAGAACAACCTTCATAATAATGAGATAATGAAAGTTAATTCCTTCACAGGTTCAAAGGTCAAACTGCGCTCGTAGTGAGGTAGCCTGCCTACTCAAATGCAAACAAATAATCGCACAGACCTGTTTGTTCGTATTAACAAACGCAATCTTTTCCATCGAACTTTTACTAGTCTTTTAGTGAAATATTTTCATTTGCAGCGGCTCAACCGAAACAGGCGAACAGGCGAAACTAAAACTAATGAACCAAACGAGAAAAGCCTATGAAACTGATGATTTCATCGAATATGGAAGACCTAAAAATCACAAGAGAATTTCGTCTACTGTACCTAAGAAACGGTACAAAAGAAAAATAAAACGACGTTGAAGAACTTCTGAATCATCATATGAGGAATGATGCTTCAACATAAGATTTGTCATACACTCACTCTCCAAGGATACAATCATCCTGCAGCAACTGAAACAAAGAGACTTCGTTGTTGTTGAACTTCGCAATACAAAGAGTACCAAAAAGAAAACGTTTGTGAGACAAGTGGAGAACAGAATATGAGAAGCAAATCTTTTTCATGTACGGTCATACGTTTTCCAAATATTGGCCGACATGCAAGCCTATTTAAAGAGGCCAATTATGTTAAACATGTATATTCTACTTTGCCCCATCACATTTTCCAATTTGCCTCATCTGCGAGGCAAACTTTTTTAAAAATATATATTTTTTAAATATATTTTATTTTCTTGCTTATTTAATGCAGTTTCTGATTTTTTCCATGCTATTATACCTGAAGCGTGTCACTATGCCCGACATTCCCCTACGTAAACATACCGACATGGTAACATGGGATTGTATCTGCCACTCTTATTTTAAGACTATCTTTGTTGCTATTGTAATTTTTGCAAACATTTTTGAGCCACATAGATTTTCGTGGTTATGTTCTATTTTGCAGTTTTACCATGTTAGTTATGTTGGGATATATATGCATCTTAATCTATTCTTAGTTCTTTTAATGACAATCCAAAGATACATAGATGACAATTTGAATTTTTAGTTCACTTTAACCTTGCAAGACTGCAGAGAGTTTCTTATTTTTTATTGTTAGATATGGAAGCCAAAACGCCATCTTTCTGTACAAAACATATATTTCCTCCGTACCCACATCATATAATTTGATCATTCAATTTTATGTGTGTTATAGTTCAGTATGTTGTACGTGACATGCACCCAAACATGTTTGACGTTTAAACAAACGCCATAGATAGAAAAACCATGTATAGGCAACAATTTTAATAACTTGTATTTGCGATGAATTGATAGGTTTCGAACTACGTCTTTATTAATGCAGTAGGTTTGTCGCTTCGTCCTGAAAGTGGAGTTTCATGGTTTGATTGCTGACATAGACGCTATATTTTTAAAATAAAAATATTGCTTACATTTATTAGTGGTTGTAGAAACATACACCATATTATGTGTACGCCAAGAAATACTACGTTGTTAAAATATGTAAATATTGTTCATACAATGACTAATATGACTTGCCTGATTTCATAAGCTTTTTAATTAAAGCCACGGGAAGTTATAAGGATCCCTTTGTGTTATTTTTACTTATATAATTATAAAATTATCTGCACGTAACAAGGAAAAACTCTCCTTAGTCAAGTGGTACGGATAGCGAGTGTAAGACGACCGAGACCACTTCATTTACCGGGTACGCTTCGTTACAAGGTGAAAAATAAGCGTTGAAAAGCGTACAGCATAAACAAGTCTTGATACGCTTATAGGATGAAGGTGTTTGCCATAGGTTGGTGCACTAATTGGACCCTCGAGCGGCAACAGCAGGAAAACAGCATACAGTGCACACAAGCAACGGAGGTTCACAGATATATACGCAAGCGGATTCGCAACGGCAAGGCGACAAATTAAATTAAATCTTGCCGCCGCCACACCTCTAAGTGATGTTGGAGAGCTGCATTCGCTCTCGTTGGCAGCAGCGGTGCTTGGTAATTTGCGTGCACACATGGAAACAAACTCATCTACAGAAATGTTGATGAGGAGCAGATGAGAATGAATATGCACAACTATATATATACACATAGATACACAGTATATCTATGTACAGTTATGGAGGACTTTGAGGAGATCGTCATAGCTCTCTCATTCATTTGCACATCGGGGGATTGCATGCTCACTAGAGTAACGTGTTTACCTCCGCTACATTTATTATTTCGTCTCATTTGCATAAATGTATTTGCCATGCTAAAATGAGGATATTTGTGAGATCCTCGATGCCAACGCACTGGCAACACGAAATACAAGAGCGCAAATATGTATTACATAAATAGAACCTGTAAAAAAGATATTTATAAAGGTAGTGGACAACGCTTGGTATCATCATGTATAATGGTTGCTTCCTATTATTGTTTTCAGGAAGTCTCCACAATTTGATTCTCTAATTGTCATACATTAAAAGTAGATAATAATATTCTGAACACCGAATTTCAAACATGACTAATGGTTATGAAAATTTGATTGCCGTACTACGTTAGTATAGAGGAAAGAAAAGAATTGCAGCCAAATAAGCACGTTGAAACTAAAGTACATATATCCTTAAAAGCAATAATGTTGCAAGGTAGTTACAGTGATTAACATTTAAAGATATTAGCCTGTCTCTGCAAATATGTGTGTGTATGCGCAAATGAGTACGGTCTGTAAAAGCTACATAAGTCAAAAGCATACGCGAAATATTTAAAACGTAACCATAATAACCCTTAACTATGAAAGAATGAGTAGATAATTCGAACACACTACCACCTCACCATACGTTCCTCAAGTATTCAGCGAGCTAGTAGAAGCAATTACATGAATCAAGACTGGCCGTTTAAATTCAAGACAATAACTCTTTGAACTATCCGCAAAACAATCTCAGCTTACTGCCAAAAGGATCTTTTTATAAATTTATTTTGCTCTATTAAAGAAAATTCAAAATATTTGCTTCCATTAATACTTGAAAAAACTTCATACTAGAACTTCATTGTTTTAGATATTTTTAAATGTCATGTCAAAATAGATATTCACTTGATACAAGATAAAATTTAAGAAAATTATTGTATAGAAAGAACTACATAGTGATCCACACTATCAACTCTCTCGCTAATACCGCACGTAACACAATATCCCTCTTGTTACATAACTTATTTATACAATGATTGGAGGCAAAACAAAGTAATCAATACATTAAGAAACTTTATGCATGTACACAGTCTCTCCAAAATTCAATGAGACTGGTCTAAAAAAATACAAAGCGTTTATTATTTTGATTTTTTATTATTGTTTATTCAAAATATTCTCCTTCTGAGTCAATACGGCGGACGAAACCTTCAATAAATTTTTCGGAACATTTGTTATATTCATCGGCTAAAGTAGCCTTTAGTATGGCGGTCGAAGTCTTTTGAATGATCGTGATGGTATCGAAACGACTATTAAAAATTAAGTAAATGCAATCGATGATCGATAACAATGATGCGTTTTTTGGTCAAGAATTCACATACCATAATGGCTTTGTGCGATGGTGCATCGTCGGGCAACAAAAGCCAACTCCCTGGCTCTCGATGTTTTGATCAAATTCGTCGAATTCTGGCCCATAATCGTTGTAGAACTCCTAGATAATTAAAATAGAATTAACAGTTGATACTCCAAATAATCTTAGGCAAGATGAAAAAGCCCAGTTATTGATTAAGTTCGTTATTGAAGTGTCAAATTTTCGTTCGGAAATGCGAACTTCGCAAGAACTTAATCAATAAGTGGGCTTTTTCATCTTGCCTAAGATTATTTGGAGTATCAAGCGTTAATACTATTTTAGTTACCAATACTCCGTTACTGTCTTCCAGACTCCTAGATAATATTCTGCGTTCATCGTCTGATCTTCTGGGACGAATTCACTGTGAACAATTGCCTTTTAATCGAAGAAAACGGTCAGCATTGTCTTGATTTGCCCTTCTAAAAGCGTGATTTTTTCTCTTTTGGCTCTTCTGGCGACTTCCACGTCGCATGACGTTTCGTTTTTTAGCTCGTATTGAAAACACCGCGTTTCATCACCAGTTACAATGGCTGACATGCTTGCCGAAATACTTTAAGGCATTTTTAACATGTCTTTGCAATGCTTAACTCTCCAATCTCGAAGCGCATACAGACTGGTTTGCCCAAATCTTCAGTCAAAATTTGACGAAATATTTTACTCATGTATTTTGTAAGAAATTTAATTGTTGTTTTAAGATTGTTATAATATATTGATTTTTGAAAATGTTACAAACATAATAAAATATTGGAAGATTTGAAGTTTTTTGGACCGATTACCGAAGATTTGTCAATTAATAAAGTACGAGTATAATAAAAATAGCATTTATTTCAAAGCGATGAACTTGTCGCTTATTACCAAAGGTAAATATATTGCACTACCCAAGGTAAGCATCACGTTTAAGTAATTTGATTCATCTATCATAAGTCACCATTTTTACGATAAATCTTTCCCGTCAGAGTTGCATTTGTTATAAAACGTACAAAATTACTTTTATTTTCTACAATAAAATAGAGTAAACAATCGTCATTATTGAATGTTCTAGATTTAAATCGACAAGGAGATTTGATCTTTTGTATTTGTTATTAACTTTGTTATTGAATCCTATTTATGTAATGCGTTAGTTATTGTCAGTTTATGTCATGTTATCGATATTAGAAAATAACAAATAAACAAACATAAAAAGTGTGATTCCCTACCCAACTTCACCCGTATAGCTTACATGGAATAAGTAGTCTTTTCAAAATTTTATTTAAAATTTTGCCATTTGTTCCACAAAAAAACCTTGCCTTTATTCTACACCTAACCTGTACATCAGACACGTTTTCTAATGTAGTTTCTGCTATAATATTGCTTACACTTCTGAGTTCGGTTTAAAGAACTCAAAAGCCACCCTAAAAAGAGCAAATTAAGTTTGCATAGATTTTACCCAGCGTATTGGCTTGTAGCCAATTGTGCATGATACATTGTAAATTTTGAGTGCTTCTTGAAAAATCACTTATCACTCTGTTTTCTCTGACGAACTATATATCTCATATTGTATTAACAGAAAATCTGCATATTTCTGTCGTCACACCCTTACTAAGATAGAATTAATAATGTGCCCTGAATTGTTGGTCAATATTATGCATACAAACACCCAAAGGTGTTTGTATGCATAATAAGCGTACACAAGCTCTTCAATTAATGCATTAAGTTAAGAATCTAATTCCCTTTACCAATAATGCTTAGAGGTATGTTTTCCAACAAGAAAGTATTGTAGTAATAATATAAATATATTTAAATTCTTTCTGATTTAGAAAGAAACTAAAAATCATCTAATTTTGTACTAAAGTTAGTAAATAAAATTACTACCTCTCCAACAAAACAGAAGCTTAAAACAATTATGAAGCGAACCGTACAGCAACACTGAAACATTATCTATCGAATATGTGGAATGTTCTACATTTAAATACATACTGCGTCAATTTACAAAGCACAGTTGATCGAACAGCATTCGAATCCATAGTCATTCATGAAAATTAGCGAATAGATAATTTGTATCGAACAGGTAATTACTCTGGAAAGGTTTCACCGCTGAGCGCTTTACTCGTTTCTTGGTATAGAACTGTATTCATGTTAATTCCGATCATTTCCAGTTTTAATCGCTAATTAAGGAATCAAATGTGGATAAAGTATTGACATCTGAGCAGCAAAGTATAGATATTGGTAATTTATCAACTATTAATAAATTTTTCATTTAAATTGCTTTTCTATCAGTGCAGGTGATTAGCCTTTAACAATATTTATTTGATGTTGATAGCAATATGGCTTAATATATTCTTCAATCATATAGTACTATAAAACTAAAACGGATTTCAAAACAATAAGAATGCCTTTTTATCAAGACCATCACATAATTCATTATTGAGCTTTCACTAATTCAACTCCATTTATAATTAGTCAAAGCTTTCGAAATTTATTAATTTCTTCTTCATAAGACATTACAATATTAATTACATAATTAAATAATTATTGTATATAAATTGTAATTGCTAAGTACTTACATCTAAACAAGAGATCCTACTAAACATACATCGCTGAAGAACATAAAGACACCGCAATATTTTTTTAACTTACCTGGATTTGTATGCAGTATATATACATTAATGATCTATTATATAAACAGCGGCACATTTATGAATGTTACATTTTATTTGTTCTTAGTTATTTTGTTACGCTATTGTTTTATTTTCTTTTCTGCGTATGAAGTTTTTTGTCCATCCATCTACGACTATTCCAAATGGCACATGAACGTATAATTGTGCAAAATTATGAGACTGCATGATATTGTTTATAGCCTATTCTTAACAAATCAATATAAATTGTGTTTAAGTTTTGTATATCTGTTTCTTTATTCATAACATTGTGTGACATTGTGTTTACATCACACGTTTCCAAGGACGTTCTTTTGTATGTATTGGAATTTTGATCCAGCATAGTAAATCAATCAAAATTAATCATATAATTAGCTTTTTGCACATGGCCAACCATCACACAATTGCCTTTTTTTGTTTTATCACGTTTGTATTACATAATTCTCACATAGGTTTCTCCCTGTTTGTCCTTCATATTCTGATATTCACTTGTATTGCTATTTCTATATTGGAATATATTTTTCATATTTAAGAGAATATGTCCTAATACGAGTATGTAATGAATATACCGACTGATGCGGTTTTCTGCTTACAGCATACTAGTATGACTCGTTGATTGCTTGTTCTTCTTAATCTAGTATACAAGCATTGTACCGAGCAAAGGTTCATTCGCCGCTAAACAATCACTATACGTCACATTTCGTCATATCGCGATTCAGCACGACGTTTATGTAGTGATTAGTGGTATTCGTGAAACAACAAATTTCATATGAAACTGAAGATACCATACAATTATGAGTTTTAAAAAAATTGAAATTCAACTTATGCAAAACGACCTTTACTTTTCTAATAACCAGAAAATTTTTTAATAATTGTAATTTTATTTCCTTGTCACTGTAGGTCGTCACGTAGACAGGCTGATGAGCCGTGACTGTAAATTTTTTCATCAGATTTGGAACACCGTCTGTGTAGCAGTCGTTTAAAAAACGAATTTTCTCTAATCCTCTTATTATTCGTTTATTCCCGATCTCCCAACATCTATTTACAAATCTTACCTCCTCAATGACCACAATAATTATGAAGAATCTGACAGTGATTTTGGCAGAGCAAATCATCGAATATATTAAGAAATGTATGTATTTCGACATGATGAATAGCTCATTGAGATTCACAGAAGTTTCCCAAATGAAGCAGTAAAATGTGTCTCGATTTTGATAGTTGCAGGGAGATAATTAGTAATAATTAATATCTCCATGTTTTAAGGAATAACAGACTGTCAATATGACAATACTTAAATAAAGGATATCTCGTTAAAGACACAGTCTGTTGCATACAGTACATTAGATTGTTCTTATATACTGATACTACAAGGCTAGTATTCTGTACTATTTACTATAAAATATTTCGTCTAAGAAAACAACTATTTTTATACGTTTTCCAATAAAAGGATAATATTATATTGATGACAAGTAAATTATGGACTCGCTATAATCAGTAAGATCACTACAAAGTAATTATGGATAGACACGTATTGAGAATTGTACCAAAATGTGAGATGGCATATGATGAAAAATTGATTAACAGCACCAAATGATAGCGACAATTAGTAGTTAACTGCCTAGACCAACATCGTATGACCACCATTTTATCTACACAACACCAAGCACTCAACATAAAACCGACGCGTATCAACAGATGTCATTATCAAGGCGTTAATAATACAAAACTTAAGAATAAATTGAAACCTAATCACAATAAACAGCCAATCCTTCACATCTTCTCAGGTTTATAATATCTAATGTATCTAATCTCTGTGTAGCAACAGAAGTGATAAGATTGTTACAGATTCTAAACACATTATTGAGATCTCTCATCAGTTTAGGCAAAACATTCTTAATAATTGATTTGTAAAGCCCACTACTAAGCATATCATTAACCTGATTGTAGTATTCCTTCTTATTGTCGTTAGCTTTCAAGTAAAACCAATATTTTTCTTGCAAAGATTTTAAAGTGTTCATATTTGAAAAAGCTAGTTTATTAAGTTTTTAAAATTACATGTTTGCAACTTTTCCTTCCGAACTTTTTGCTAACTCACAACACCGACAGATAGACGATTCTATTCCGGCAATAACTATGTCCAATTCAGACGTCAGTAAATCCCGTAAAAGTAACCTAATTTTCTTGCAATAGAATGTATTATTTAAACTAAACTTTTCGAGTGATACAATCAAACATGTTTAGTTGCAACTCACATCGAAGATGATATTCAAAATTAATAAAACCTAAAATTAAAGATTTTCAAAGTCTAGCTGTTTATATTTTAAGTTTACTTCGTTTGGCATAAAAATATTCTATATTCTTGTAATTTTTCAAAGCAGCAAAATTGATACGATTTCAAAAGCCGAATATCATTTACATGTTGTAAAAAATGATCGTTAATACACTTCAGTTTAGTACTATCCTCATGGTAGAAGTTGCAGTCGCTTGACCTGGTAGTTCGTCTATTATCAACGTGACAACAATATTATCGCCTTGGCAGTGGCAGTTTCACTGTTAAAAAGTGTTGATTTTATAGTCAGTGCTTGGTATTTTGTGGGTAAAATAACGTCTTTTATGTTTTTTAGCAAAAAGGAAAAAGTAGATTAAGAATGTGCAAATGATGCAGGTACTAAAAATTACATTCATGAAAATGCCGGTATAGCGACCTGTTATACTAAATCTGCCATAATTTTTAAAAATTTAATAAATGTGTAATTCTAATTATTGGAAATATTATCCGTCATTTATGTCATCGATATGTCATGAGAAAACAAAAATAAGCACACCTACATACATATAAATCAATTTCCCTCAATATCTTCTACACACGATCGTATATACTTATATTAATAGCAAAGTCCAATTCAAGAGAGTTAATCCTCATATTGTCCACCAGCTGCTTCTCTGCGGCTTCCACGTCTTCTTTCGCTTCCCCGATCTAAAATACTTTCCATTGCTTTGTCATCGGTTACAATGTCTAATCCCATTATTCAATTATACCAGAACAGATTACATTTTTTCACTTTTTTAGTAAGTATATAAGCTTGTTTTAATTACGTGATGACAATTTCAACAATTGAAAATAATAATACAAGGGGTTCAACCTACAATAATTTGAAAGTTTCACTTACCTTAATTGTGCTGTCGCTTCCGTAATATAATCTGTAAAACGAAAAGAAATTGTAATTGTGTATTCTTATAAGAATTAGTTGTATTACAGTTACCTGTATATTTACGCTTTATTAGTAGTATAATACGAATTGTTACAATTAACAATACTAGCCTATTTTCATTAATAATTATTTATATGAAAAATCGGCTTAGATATAAAATATAGTTTCCTGCTATTATTTTTTAATGTAATTAATTTTCTTATTTATGGTTATTTTCCAGGATATTTGTGATATTTCAACTGAAACAAATCAGGCATATTCATTTTCTTTAAAATTATTACTGATGCAGAAGAATATGAACAGCTGTGCGGTATAGGTGCGGTATATCTTAAGATATTTCTTAAGTTTCCAGGTGTATTTGTTGATGTTTTAAGTGCTCATGTACCTGAACAAATTACAATAGAATCCGCCCGTGTCGGTGGCAATAAGATTGATATCTATGCATACCAGGAACTGTATAACGATTCTTTAAGCAAACATAAAGAGTGAAATAGTATAGGTACTGACCTTCCTACGAAAATAAATTAATACCTACGTTTTTGCATACTAAAATGATGCTGCTAAATAATAACTTGAAATACGGAGATTAGAAATTGAGGCGTGAAAATAATAACATTCTCTTGTTCGTCGTGTAAAAAAATTGAGCTTTACAAAATCTTATACAAAATCTCGAAAGAGACAAGAAACAAACATCACTAGCGATTTTATAACAATCAAAAAACTATACCGTGCATGTGCTTCGGCAATTTATGTGAGGCTAACTTACCAAATGGCATTTTGAGATAATTCATGACTAGCAGTCTACTATCAATATCATTGCAAGTATTTTAATCGGTTCCTCCATCTACTACTTACTTTGGTCTTAATCCCATCAATTACATCAGGTAACCAAGCCTAGTCCATTGCTAGTATGATGTAAGTGTTATACATACATACATTAAATATTTTTGAGTTATGGCTTATTATTTGACTAACACAAGCCATTGACGATGTCCTATTTGCATACCTATTTGATTTCAGACATGTTGCGGTATTTGTTTTCTGTGTCCCTTCCATGTAACCATGTAGCTACAACTTTATCATATACACATTTGGCCACTTCAATTTCGTCGTTATGTGCATGGTTGAAATACATAATGTATTTTATGGATCCTTTAATATTGTCTAAATGTTATACGAATCTATCTAATGTGCCATCACCGTTTGACCATACGACAAGCATGTCGCCTACGTATCTTAACCACAGCTTGCATTTGAGACAATATTTATCGATAGTTCTTTTCTCTAAATCTTCCATGTATAGGTATGTTGCTCTGTATCTGCAAAAATGAGGACCACATTCAATAAACAGAGATGTGAGGCAATTATAATTCTGAATAATTTGGCCTTAGAGAATTGGACATGCTTCAAGAACTATAAAAACGGAGTCGTGCTAAAGTGTTACATGATAACCCTGTATATTAATAAAAAACTTTAACAATAATTACACTTCAAAGAAATTAGTTCATATATTACTATAGCATCGCCACAATAAGCTTGTTAGTCTAAAATATTCGTTCCTTTTTCGTTTGCTTATCAGATAATCTATTACATATTTAGTTTATGGAGGTCAGTAATGCTATAGCTGATTTCGTTCGGCTCCCATCACGATTAACGACTTACTTTATTCTAAATCCGCAAAAAAGTTAAAGCCTCATAAAATTCAAATGATCCATCAATAATCGCGACCATTTTTATCGCCCCACACATTTTCAATAAGCATTAAACTTTATCTGAGCTAAAAAATCAGCAAATGTTAAAGTCGACGGTCGTTCACACTCCCCGGAGCCATATTTTTTACCGGTGCCTCACAGAAAATAAAAGTCACCGACATTTGATTATATATAGACGGTCTACGAATGAACATTACTAGAAGTAGATATTTAACGATAATATATAGACGTTGTATATACACCGGCACCGGCTGTATTTACAACTTGTATTAGACTACATTAAAATGGACATTTTTAAACTTTATAACATTTCAAAAGTGTCATGATTTTATTTCATATCTTGGTACTGTGTGCAAAATATGCGCGTGTTCGGAATTCGAATTAACCTCTATTGTTATTCAATGAAAACATAGTGTATTGAGATGTGTCCGATCATTACAACTTGAGAAATAAACCTCAATCTCTAATGTATTATTTTGTAAGCTGGTGTAATGTGAAAACAGTTCGATACTTATGAGAAATCTTGTAAATGGGGGCAGATCCTATAGATACTTGTAACACTAATAAAGTGATAGTACATTTAAATATTATTCAGTTATTCAGTCGTATAGTGAACTCTAAGGTATTACAGAATTATCAGTTCTAATCTCTGTATAATCCTCTTAAAACAAATTAATTGGATTTTCGCTTCACTCATCTTACAAATGTTAATTGAAATTTAAACTAACGTTAAGTGGTTGTAGATTTGGTATAGGACTAGTACTAAATCTGTATATAGCTTGTATTCTCCAGGAGTGAGCTGCTTTTTATCGTAACTACAGCTATAGCAGCTAGCTGCATAAATGTGTCTCTATAGCTTTTTTCTCAACAGCGAATTCTAATTCAACCGGAATACCAATCTAGCAATACATGTCATAAGTGTCGTCAACAAGATTTGAACCCCAGACAACAGGCACTGCTGCTGCAAGAGCGAGTTGCCATACGTAGGCAAGTCGCTCTTATCGCCGCGACTATCTAATCTTCTTAATCTTAATCTAATGTTCCATAAAAGTGTATACACATGGTCGTGTGTTATGGTGCATTTAAATACAAGGAAACATAGCACTTTATACAACGGTAATTATCATTGTCTATTCTACGGACACTAAAGGTGTACTTCTATCATGTGGAAACGTACTCTACACTCTCACACCCTGCAACTAATCAGAAAACAAGATGTACGTACACTCAAGACGTGAGGAGATGCCTACCCATTGCACCGCTCACCTCGCATAGGACAGTGGAATCTAGGAAAATTCCCCGAAAACAATTTACCGACGAAAAATTTCTCGAATACAATTCACCGACAAACAATTCCCCGACAGCAAAATTCCCCGAAGGTTAAATTTCCCGACAAACAATTCAACGAATGAAAAATTCCCCGACTGATCTTAATTTCTAACTACACGGCTTTTATATTATAAAAATACCTTAATTACGCAAAACCTATACGTATTCTAGTAAAAGTCTTAGAATTATGATCTAATCCTGATTTTAAGATAATCTCACCGCTGCAAGTGCAATACGTGACTTACATTTTATTTAAAGAGATTGGTGAATCTTTTCGATTACTTGCGTGGTATAGCCCACAATCTTATTTATTAAAGACAATAAAAAGTAGTCGCCCTTGTACATAAGACAAAACCATTTTCGATTGTTGTTGTTATTATTACTATTATTATATAAAAAACAAATAAGAGGACAAAAAACTTCTATTATAGAAAAAAACAAAAAAAATTCTAAACACGCCAGTATTAATGCTGCTCGTTCTAAGCCGAGATAAAGTGGGAAGCGAAATTTGTTATTGCCGGGGAATTTTCCATACGGTGAATTGTTTGCCGGAAAATTTTACTGTCGGGGAGTTTTCCTGTCGGGGAATTGTTTGGCGGTGTATTGTTTTCGGGGAATTTTCCGGTTCCTAGGACAGTGGTCCCATGTTAATGAAATCGCACAGTGTACGTATTTAATGCCCCATCCCTGCCCGCAACCTCTACTTGCGGCAAATGCTGGGAAGATGAAGTAAGTGACACGCCATTGCAGCATAAACAAAGGCACGATCATCACACTCCTCGACATTCTAATCTCACCATGACTACTGAATACTGCGGAGTGCAATACTTGTACCTCAGACTGATACCAACAGCTTGACTTCTCTCGCTCAGGTAGTGCTATCGACCCTCTGTTACACACGTGGCGTGGTGTACAGACTCTGTCTTACGAAAATACACTAACATCTGCCGATTCTAACAACGTGCAAGCCTTCTGGCTTAAATAGTATGTTGGTATAATTCTTATATACCAAGATTACATTTGTATCTGCACACGGTTCATGTACATGAGGTACCTATACGCGTGAATTCTGTCCAGTAGTGTATAAGTGTAGATCCGATTTTTATTTCCCCTAGTGTGATCCGCATTAATATGTGTTGTATTTGTAACTATTTCTCTGTGAAACGCGCAAAAAAGCTCTCATTTTCTGAAAAGTCGTTTCTGCATCACAAAAATCGCTGTAACACATTTCAATGTTGTCGATGTATTTATTCGACCACCTAATGACTCTCGACATTCTCAACAAACAACGAATGCCACATTATTTTAATTCGGACTTAATTAACCAGGTATAGTTAATACCACCTAACCAAATGCTATATTATCGTATCGTAAAAATTAGCAATTCTTCAAAAAGGCAAGGCATTTCGTCACAAAATTAGGTTGTAATTGTAAGTGACCTTAAAAAAGGAGACCTTCAATAATTGGTAATAACATTTTATGCAATCTGAAATTAGTTGTGTTCTGAGAAATTATCATAAAACCACTATATGTAAAGACTATAAAGTCACAAATGTCGGTAGATCATTAAGATTTGTTAAGAAAAGTCAGCGTCCTAGTTACCTTCAACTAAATGTAACTTAGGAGAAGTGCTTTACAGAATGATATTCCTGCAAGGAGTTTCAGGTCACAGGAAGGCTCATCAGCTATGATTTTTTATCTCCAAGAGGGAAGTTTTTTTATTTTAAGAAAATAAGGTAGGAACAAGAAACATATGAGGATTTTTCTAAAAAAGTTTTGTAAAACTGACAATGTTGTTTTACGAAAAAAGAAACTGCTGTTAACGTGTTACTAAATGAATCATTAAAATGGACAAAACTATACTCACTAACGTACTAATTTGGCGTCTCAGTAATAGCATATATTACAATAGAGCGATGAGATCAGATTCAAAGTGTATAGGAGATGGTGGAAATGGACTTATTGGTAAAACCTACATCGGAACAAGCATATCATACTAAATACTAAAATAATACATTTTAGATTCATTATTGGTTATGAATGTATATTTTTCATTAGTACCTGAAAAGCACCTCTGAAATGAATGCAACATAACATACAATATACCACTTAACTTATGGGATAGATCTGCAATATTCCTGATTTGTTTGAAAATTGGTCAAAAATGCTACCGAAACTTCCTGTTGGAACAATCCTTGAATGCAAAAATACTTCAAGAAATATTTATGTCAAACTTTGAGCATGTCCCACAGAATTTGAACTATCAATTGCATATTCACTTTATAAGAACTTATTACAGAGGTAAACATGTCAAATAATCTTCCTGCAACAAAATTATGTAAAATTAAGTAAATCAGCATCAAGCCTAGGGCAACTGTTTAAATTAGAAAAATACTTAGAAAAGGCGAAATTAAAGCACTAACACGATATGTGAAAATTTTTACCGATCACTCTTACTCTATCAATGATCTTATACAAAAAAAAACTTAATTTGCCGCAGTTCAATAGACCTATGACAAATCAATGCGATGATATAATTTAAATCTTATTTTTCACAATAGCAATAATTTTTAATTAATTAAAACTAAATTACGAAAAAAAACAACATCTGAAATATTATTACCTACTTGGTAGACTTAATATAATTCTAAATTCATACATTATCAATTAACAAAAAACACAAACACAAAAGATTGAAAAGGTGAACGATTTTCACCATCAACGATTCACAATTCGTCATTGCTAATAAATCTTAGAAAGAAATCCAAATATAAAATGAGCGCATAAAGGTAAAGCAATGATGTGACAGCGTCGCGACGATGAAGACTGCAAGAGCGTCGGTTGCGACTAGACGAAGGAGACGGCCGTGGACGTAAAACAAATGACGCTTAAAAATGAGACTCGGCAGAGTCGCAGCCGTTGTTGAAAAGGGAGGCGAGAAATGTAGAGCGATATTTCACGGCATTTGTGAATTCGTGGAAGTCGTCGCATTCTCCAGGTGTCAGCGTGACTGATGACCCCCCGCGTCACTTCCTCTCTTCTGAATACTGCCGTTCAGTACGCTTCTACGACGACAAACTTCGCAAAAAAATAAAATATAGGCATCTCTCTACCTACCTCTACCCACCATACCCGCCAACCTCACCTATAACACCGCCGGCTCAATGAAAAGGTCCATTCATATGTCATATCTCACCTGAGGAATGCCTGTCGAATTGCTGTCGGGTGAGTAGTGGGGTTGCTCAACACCCCCGTCGTTATATTATCGTAAAACTTACTTTTACTATGCGTATGCCGTTCCCCATACATATCTCCAAATGCGTTTGTATTCTACTTCGATTCATTCACACGGAGAAGTGTCACTTTGTCACGTTGTTATTTGTACGTTTCGTGTATTGTTCAAGTCATTCCACCTTTTATTGTTCCTGTCTCAAGTCGGGTCTTCTCAGAAGCGAAGGTGATTTGTAAATGCAACTGCTAATTGCATCTTATATACTTACGAGGAAGGAACATAGAAGAAACATAACATTCATAAGCAATGATAGAATTAAAAACAATATTGTGGAAAATTCTGTATTAACAACGGCAGCGGCGATTCCCATTTGATACAATTATTGCAATATTACACTCAATTCTGTCATTTAGAGCACACCTGCTTACTATTTAGTAGTGTCTACCTTCTACTATTTATACATACAGATGAAAAGATTGAATTGTAAACCTAGATAAAACTGTAGAAACCCTAAACCACACCGAAACATGTTGTATGATATTTCAACGTTTACTCAGGTTATTGCTTCTTTAAAATATCAAATGGCTACTGTCTTTTCAAAATCTTAGACCGTCCATAGTTATACAATTACCTTGTGTGATAGTGATATGCCATTTCTAATCTGAATGCATTAGTGAGAATAAGCAAACTATATATGACAGATTGCAACAAGTAGATGATTGATTCTTCAGCCAGTTAAGAGAAAAATGGTAATTATGCGATGCCACCACCAACTTTCAAACTAATCCCTTAAGAGGCGATTTTAGAAATTTTCAAATCTATTATCACACAAATAGCAATCTATTAGACAATCCTAAGAATTCAGTAACCAAATTATGTTAATTATCTGAAAGCTAGAAAGTAAGTTTCTGCTTCAAACAACGGAAGACCTGACGCAAATCTTTATATCTACATTGAAATCTTTTCCTTTAACGGATCGATAGCCGCAGTGGTTAGGCTATCGTTGTGGTACGACAATAGGTCCGGGTTTCAATTCTCTGGAGGAACGGTGACATTTTTTCAGAGGGTTAAAATCCGGATCGACTTACCATTCGCTTTTGGGAGCAAAGTCGTTAACAGCGCGGCATTATAATAAGCGATATGATGCTGTCACAAAGCCATTTGAACACAATTTACACACACAAAACTACACCGCGACAGTTGCAGTGATAGCCAGACAAGTAATACAGCTTACGGAGCCAATGCAACTATAAGCACCCACCACACATAAAAAAGGCTACATATACATATATAATGTTGGATAAAAAGTTACAAGTCAAATAAAGTGATTATCAATCCTTCATATTTCTTTGTTATCACCATGACCTTTTTTTTTTTTTTTTTTTTTTTTTTTATGTGTGGTGTTAGTGGTGTTAGTGTGTGGTTAGTTGCAGTGACTCCGTAAGCTGTATTACTTGTCTGGCTATCACTGCAACTCTTGCGGTGTAGTTTAGCGGTTAGTTGTGTATAATAATAATATTAATAAATGAAGCATTAGTATCTCAGAACAGCTTATGATAATCACAGAGAGCATTGGCTGATCATGAGCTATTATTACATCCGCGGCTGTAGACCAACTTCTGATGCTATACCTCATACTTATATGATAATGACACATACCTTTTGCTAGTAATTTCAACTACTGCAACAAAAAATTCTGAAATTGAAACATGCTGTTATATCAATTTGTTTCATCATTTTGAAAATACTCCTTACTTCTTTGGAGCAATATATCAGTATAATAAGCAACAACAAAACAACAACACATAAAAATAAAGAAAAAATCCTTTAGTGAGATTAAGAAAATAGAATCTGCTATCAAAATTATTTGATACTTCAAAGTAACTATATGAGGTTTCACATTTTTGTGATGAAAACAAGTTTCTCTTGATACAATGTTTATTATGTAAACAAACTTCAAACAGGTACAGTTCGTAATTAACTAGACGCGGTATTTAATGCTATACTAAAATTTGGTTCAAATTCGTCAGGATTTAATAGTACCTTCTAACTACAATAAACGAATCAACTCTGTAATTAAGGAAAACTTGCGGAAATTTAACCGAAATGAGGAAACCTAACTAGAACTCCAAGATTCGGTAAAACTAGCAAATGTTATAACAAATGAAAACCAGATATAGGCATTTACGATACTACAAGCTTAAATTAATTGTAAACATACATATATAAGATAATATTAATTAGATTGTGTTAAATTTTCGTACACGTCTACAACGTCGGACGAACTATTTTTAATTAATTTATTTCATTGCAATCCTTTGCTTTTAAGGAGTCAGTCAAATAGTATTTGTATAATAAAAATAAGATTATCTAGCCCATTTATTCAGATTTCGTGCAAAGTATCCATTAGCATGATGACCTTCTAAATCAAAGTGTGTAACCAGCACTTTGTAATTAGTTAATGCCTTAAAAATAACTACCACCACGGTTCCCTAAGTAAAGTCAATGACCTAGGACGACTTCAAAGTTACTGATATTTGTGGCGACTTTGACATTGCCGGCAAGTAAGTGCTAGTCTAATAAAACTAAAGGTCCCTCAAATGTCAATCTTTTAATTACTACGGACATTTTATACGTAAATAACGTACGTTAATCAATTAAATGATACGTTGTGTGCTACAACTGAATAATTTCTAGTTATAGAATTTCTAGTTAGTTTCTGTAGTTTTATTTGTAAATACATATGAAATATGTGCACATAAAAATGATTTTTACATTATTGAGTATCACGTCTTTAGTGACAATTAACTCAATCCCGACTACCAGGAGATTCCAAGAACGAAGAAGAATTCATTTCCTAAACCAGTTAGATGCCTAGCAAGAGCATAGTACATACATCAAGGAATAATTCTTCATTCTACTTGCATGCTCATCGTTTGGAACATGAATGTAATTGCTGAGGTGTTTCTTTACCTGACGCTCCTTCAATAATGCCTCGGCAAGCTTCTGCCCAATAATCTTCCACCGATGATTTCTGCTTAATCAAAATTAATCTTGTATTTAATAACTTATCAGATTCATCCACAATCAGATTCCGATGGGTTTATGTAACGTATTTTGGGGCAAATTGTAGACTCTTTTGTTTCTTGTCTATCTGAATACCGAAAGATCTCAAACAGTTTAACCGTATCTATCACTACCAAGTGTTCTACTATCCCGAGGGATTCAAAAAAAGAAGTGAGGTGGCGGCGCATAAAGAACAAATTAAACAGAAATAGAAATAAGAAATAGTTATCGCAAGATGCAGGAAAAGAAAATAAAGTATCAGGGATGGTTCCGCACTTGTTTCAATGAATCACAATCAAAAAATATTCTTACATGCTGGAATATTCTGTTAGTGATGTAATGATGATATATGTATGTATGTGGCTTGGAGCCCATTCGCTCTTTGGCACGGCTTAGCTCACAAGGAAACACAGGGAAGTGTCCCTCACCGATTTAAATAAAACTTGGCGGGTTTGTAGACTGGTGGAGTGTAAAACAACGGTAACTTTCACAAATGCTAAATCGCCTGTTTTCGGGAGGTGGGCCGCCCTAAAGCCAACGCTACCTTTCGCTATTTGCTTGAATATCTCCAAAACTATAAGACACATCAAAAAAAGTTAAGACAAATATATAACTGTTTTTATGAGTACAAAAGGATAGCGACAATAGTTTGCCTGTCATAGTTCTTGTTTAATGTTATTTAGACCAGTACTGTGGAGTGCAACTCTATGCGTAATAAAATTCTATTTATCGCGTATACACCTGAAAACCACTTAGTAGGTAAATGATACTTTTAAACATAAATAAGGACAAGGCTACCCGTATAATGTGTGTGAAAATTGTGTTATCAAAAAAGAAAAACAAATCCTCTCTCTTCTATTTCATTGCAGAACAATAGATTATAGCCAATCTCCAAAAAAAAAATCCTATAGCAAATAGTACTAGTTATAAGCAATTGTTATTTTTCTAAATAACAGGTTATATTGCCTTAAAAAAGTGTATTTTGAATATCAATATTTTTAGTAATTAACACTTGCATAAAAGCTCTAATACTAAATATTTGGATAGGAAGCATTAGTCAAATTACTTAATTTGAAATGAATTGTCGTTGATAATTCTTTATTAAAAGTTGCATTACTTACAAAAAACATTCCATTATATAAATGTGTCATTGATAAAATAATAGCAAAAGAGGCCACATTATATTATGATTACTACCATATTATTTATGTGAACCCCATGTTGCAGCTAATAACAAAATTTTCAAATTAGTGAAAATTAAAACCTTACTATTGGAAGGAATTACGTGTGTCTCTGCTGAAGTTTGGGCTAATTGCATCAAGTATTGCATCGTCGAAGAAAATAAAATGTATGAGTTGGATAATATAGTCGAAAAAGCCGCTAAGGAATTTATCACTGTCAATATAGAATCATCAGACCGCGCATCGAAGTAAATTGGCTGAGTTAAGATAAATATGTAGGTAACAGTTTGTATTAGTTGTTTTGAATTAATTTGCATTTGCTTCATAATCCCATGAAAATAGTTGTAATAACTCCTAATACCGCATTTACATTCTCAAAAACACTGGCGAAAATTATTATACTTATTCAAATTCAATTTCGACGTATTTTTGTAAAACAAACGCCGATTGTCACCAACAATATTCTTCAAGTAAGTTCTTTTTATTCCCTTTAGAGTAATTTGTTTTATTTTATCTTTATCTTTAGAGTACTTACCAAGCTCTCGCTTCACACCTTCGACCATCTTTTGCTTTGTCTTCCTTCTTTTTCCAGTTGGACATTCCTTTAATACTATTTTTGATCTCTTATTCATTCTTCTTTTTTTTTTCGTCGACTAACCAGTTTAATAATTTTACTTTGATAACTGCTATTTTCAGCATTCTCTGCATTTACTCTTTGATATATGGTTCTGCACTTCATTTCTTTAGGGTATCTTCAAATATTTCCTTCTCTCAGATATATGTATATGACTATTGGTCTGAGCACAGACTCCATATCGTTTAGATACCGTACTTCTTAGGGTACGTTCATAGTGAGGCGACGAAGAGAACGACAAGCGACTAGACTAAAGGAGCGACGAAAACAAGAACCTACAGTGAAAGCTTAGCGTTCATAGTGCTACAGACGCGATTTCAACATCTTGTTTAAGTCGCTACTCTAGTGTCGTCGCTTGTCGCTCTCTTCGTCGCGTCACTATGAACGTACCCTTACTTTACTTCGCAATTGTTTCCCTTATTCAAATATTTCCACACATTTTGAGCAGTTATCGGTAACCTATAGCTTTGTTTATTTGTTCTGCTCCACTGGCTCCATGCTCTAGCTGACGTTTGTTCAAGAGTATAGATCTTGTCATGTTTATTGTTTATGATAATATGAATGTAATAAATCTTCATCGTCATCCATATAAAACGCAAACTTTTTAATTATTACTTTTTCATCTATTTCAGTGATTGGAGGCTAGATGTGTAACATAAAATAACTGAAATTGTTTGTTATTTAACCGTTTATTTGTCAGCGGCCCTAGATGTTCTACTTGCTCTGTTGACATCACATTTTGGATCTGGCGTACTGTAGAACAATACAAATAAACAATTTTTTTGTTCTTCTTATACTTGGGTTCTCCCGTTGCTGTATACTTTATTTCTCTCTTGAATATAATTTTGCTTTGACTTTGCATTCAGTCACTCTTACTTTGGAAAAATATTCTAATATAATAATATATTTTGCTTACTGCAATCTACTAAAATATGTACAGTACGCCGAAGTCCAATATCTTGGTTGATAAGAGAGATAATTGAAACTTTTTTTATTTCACGTATCTAGTTTTCTCAAGATCTACAAACCTAAAATAATGCCGATTATACAGTGTTCCATTTCCTCTGCCCAGACAGCAACTTTGTTTTTTTAAATACAAACCGATATTATAATTTATTTTGAATCTACATAAAAAGTAAGAGGGACTTTATATATGGTATTCATATGAAAAAACTGACGGTCTTTGAGATATTTGGCCTTCTATGTTTTTCTAGTAAATTTTTATCAATTACAATATTGCAAATTTTGCGGTTACACTAATTAACAGAAAAGCTACTTATAGACCAAATGTTAGGCAATAATGGTTCCTCAAAACACCATATCAGAAACTGACCTACAGTATAAGGGGTGTCCAGAAAATGTTGTCAAATTTGGCGAAGCAAAATACGAAAAATCTCCGTTAATTCAAATGGAGCACCCTATATATTATTAATCAGTAAAAAGCAGAATTAAAGATTCTACAACTTTGCTATAGCATTCTCTATACCCAAGTTCAACATTTTAGGTAAAAAACGCAGTATTACAGTAAAAAGTGAGTAAATTTATGTATTACTTCAAGTTTACTCCATTAAAAAAAAACCTCAAAAATTAAACATACAATTAAAAAATTGTTCGAAATGTTTCCTGTGCAAAAAATAATCCAACCAGTTAATAAGTTTTATCATTAGGTCCTTATGTATATATCTGTATCCATTTTGCAGTAGTTCTTTTATTGATGAAGGCTTGTTTCTACAGAAACTCAAACATCTTTGCATTACTATTTGTTGTGAAATCGTATTGAATGCAAATATTTCATATAATTATTATAAACTTAATAAAAACCCAAACAAATTGGATACAGCAAAGATTTTTAATAAGTTTATATTAATTATGAGTGACAAAAATATTCCCGTTCAATACGATTTGATAGTAATGCAAAGAAGTTTCTGTAGAAACAAGCCTACATCAATAAACGAAACAAAATGGATAAAGATATTATACATAAGGGATTAATAAAACTTTTATAAACTGGTTGGATTAACAGGGAACACTTTGATCAATTTTCTTATTTGCATTTTCAATTTTTGAAGTTTTTTGTTTTTTTTTGAATGGAGTAAACTTGAAGTAATGCATAAATTTACTCACTTTGTACTATAATACTGCATTTTTTACCTAAAATGTTGAACTTAGGTATAGGGAATGCTACAGCAAAGTTGTAGGATATTTAATTCTGCGTTTTACCGATCAATAATATACAGGGTGTTCCATTTGAATTAACGGAGATTTTTCGTATTTTACTTCGTCAAATTTGACAACATTTTCTGGGCACCCCTTATACTGTAGGTCAGTTTCTGACATGGTATTTTGAAGAACCATTATTGCCTAACATTTGGTCTAAAAATAGCTTTTCTGTTAATTAGTGTAACAGCAAAATTTGCAATATTGTAATTGATAAAAATTTACTAGAAAAACATAGTAAGCCAAATATCTCAAAGACCGTCAGTTTTTTCATATGAATACCATTACATAAAGTCGCTTTTATTTTTCATGTAGATTCAAAATAAATTATAAAAAATATAGGTTTGTATTTAAAAAAACAAAGTTGCTGTCTGTGCAGAGGAAATGGAACACTCTGTATAATCGGCATTATTTTAGGTTTGTAGATCTTGAGAAAACTAGACACGTGAAATAAAAAAGTTTCAATTATCTCTGTTATCAACCAAGATATTGCACCCTCCTGTATATGTTAATCCTCAATTAATCTAAATAATAGTGCCAAATGATGAGTCGTAGCTGAATTAAATTTCAATAAATAAACAACCGTACTAAACTAATCCGAGAAATAGCAACAGATCATAGTTCTTGACCCGAATATCAATACACTGGCTTCATTATCACATATTTGTCTAAAGATATATGTAGATAGAAGTAACAAAAAATTTCAGAAACAATTAAAAATAAAAATGTGCTCACTTATATTCAGCGCACGCACATATATAGGAAAATTAACCACAAGCGACGAGTTGAATTAGTATCATTCATTATTTAAACGTTTTTAGCATGCGAAATTAATTTAATTGCTTATAAACGAAATTCATATCTCATAAATATTTGAAACGGCGATGTCGAGCGAACTTAGCTTGAAATGTGTGTGCGTATGTGTATACCGCAACGGCACCAGGATACAAGCAACCCAACCAGACCAACCATCCAACCCCTACTCAATATTAAAATGTAATATGGTGATGTAATATCGCAGTGGCCGTGCCGGAGACGTTAACAATAGAGGTTCCGGGCAGCTCCACCAGTTCGCGCCACCGCTCTCATATTGATTTTGCCACATGCCTTCACTATAAAGCCGACCAGCTGGCGGAGCCATTGTTCGCCACATAACTCAATACTTTTGCTTGCATCGTCTTAGCAATACAATCTTGCTACTACCGTATACCCCTGTAGGATAATTGATCTTTAACGTATTAGTTACAGTACTGCAGTATTAAAGATAATATAAAAAACGTATACTACACGCAAATATGTTTAATCGAACGTCAAAACATTAAAAAGCAAAATACTCTGCATGCAACAAGTGCATCTGTATATACAGTAATATTCGATATAATATATTGTCAAATTAAAATCAAAACATCTTCCTTACTTTCACTAATTTATTTATCAACAATTGTACTATGCTTCAGTGTCATTTCTACCTTTGCTTCAACACTTGTTTATTTGCACTCTTTCGAAATTATTAAAATTTTTGATTCTATCACATCCCATTCTCTTTTTTAGTCATATAAATTGAATTGAATGAATGAATTTAGTGCCATGATCTGTGAGAGAGACAACTGCTTTTCAGTCTCTATTTGCTAGATATGTGGTTCTCAAGTAAGCTAATCATTCTTTGACCATTTCACTGAATAGCAAATGACAGCATTATTTATCAGTTCCTTCTCCCTGTAAAGTGTATGATCTACAACTGGTTAGCATGTGACTAGATCGCATTTTGGCACTCACTACGTAATGCGCGAATTAGGAAATTCCTAGCACCAATAATGCTACTCATAAGCTAGGTACTGCCTTTGCAAAAAGTTCCACACAGGTCCACATGAATCACATTTTTTCTAATTTTCACCCTGCTAAGCTTATTGTTCTTCCGTTCATCATCTTAAGCCTTATTTTGTTCCAGTGTCTATCCTCACTTTTATACTTATGTGACTCATATCTTCACCCTTGCTTTCTAACTATATTATTCTATAGGTCTGTTCAGGGAGGCAATTACTAATAGTTAAAACTGCAGTCATTGCTTCGTTAAACAAACCTGATATTATATAATCCGTCCTTTAGATTAGATTAAATTCATCACCCCTCTTCACTGCGACCTGTAAGATCTATTATGAGTGCCCTTAATCTCGTAGTCCCAATTAATTCCTAACCTTTCGGAGAAGTTTAGCATCTTCTTGGGGCGTATGCCTCTATCAGCAGCCGGTTTCAGGCGCACCTGTTCGAACTAGTGATACCTCTGTCGAACTACAGCCGCGCAATAACTCATGAAGTGTTTTGTTGTTTTCCTGTATTTCGAGTATCATCCGCATTTATCATTGTCCATTTAGCCCAACTTCTTGAAACGATGTCTCAAGAAAGTCGGTAAATAAAGCTGTAATGGCACTAAGGTTTCTTTTGTTGAAGTTTAGCAGAGATTTGGCTTTACCGGCTCTCAAAAGCCATTGGCAGTCTCATTATCCTCACATTCCCAGTGATCTAATACCCACATCAATATAGCTGCGTTCGTTTGGGCTTGAGCTTTTAGAGTGGGCAGACAGTCCCATGCTAGCTTTAACTCAAAAGTAAACGTCTCTAGAGCCTTTAATGCTGCCTGAAAAATACTTAGCCTTATACATAGGGTCATCGAAATCTTTCATCCCTCCCCATAGATATTTATTCCTGTGTACTACCAGTGTATGGATAGGTTATGTAATTTAAATCCGCCGTTTTACCAGCTCTCCTAATTCTTATAAACTGGCCTAATCTGAAGAGTATTTCGTTCAAGTCTGATAACCTTCTTCACTTATAAATACAAGGAAATGAGGTCTAGTAGTACCTCCATCGCTGCACAGGTTAGACAGGTTCAAATTACACCTACAATGCCCACAGAAGCAAGACGCTGTATTTTTTGGTCCTTGCTTTTCTTTAGTGGTGCCTATGTGATCGTGGATATGACTATAACAACGTAGATCCACAGGATCAGGCTTTAGTCCCCAGGTTTTTGCAAAAATATGACGGAAAGTCCATAACACTCATACGGCCTCCTGGAACACTCACTTTTTAAAGGGGCCACCTTTAAGAAGTGAGTGTTCCAGAAGTTTCTGTTTTAAGAAAATACACAGATATTTCACTTGACTAGTGAAATCAAGTTTATTTGAGTGTTGGTATCACTAGAAATAGCTCCCTTCTTTTTGTAAATGGCACCACAGTTACACTGTGTGAATTGATGAAGAGATCCTCTTGCAAACACCATGACCAGATTTGATTCAAAACCTTCTCCATGCAGGTTCATACCAGACCGTCTCAAAGCCAAGGCTTAATAGCCTACCGAGAATTTTGTCTACTAATGACCATAGTAAAGGTGTGATTACACCTACCCGGAAACATTCCTTCATGGCTGCGATTTAATAAACAAGCCACTATATAATGTAATGCCACAGTATTTAATTTACTACAACGGCTATCTTCAAACTATTTACAAGCTAAATGTTCCAAGGAATGAACATAAAACACCTAACAAACAAATGAGAGATACTAGCTTAAACTTTTGAACTGAAAAAAGATCAAAGTGCATGTTTTTAACAGATTCTAATGGATGTTGTTCTTGCACAACAATACACTGGATGTAGGTATATAAAATATGAAGTCAAACAATCATATTCGTCTTGACTCCTTCTCATTATCATGCCACTGACTTTCAAATAAAAGAAAATAACTTAATGACTAAAAATTTCTTAAAATGCTCAAGAAAAGAAGACATGGACATGGTTCATCAACTATTGTTCAAAGTACAACTATTTGGATGAAGTGGCGATCATATATAATAGTTCCAGTTGCAAAATTATCTAATCTTAGAAATACCAACTAATCTTAGAATACAAAAAATGTTTTGAAAAAGAAGAGAAAGACGTAAGCAATTAATTGTTTATCATGAATACGTTTTTTCTTGCTAACTATTTAGACTGTATACTTGTAATAGGAAGATAAATTTCTTACATTTTTTTGCAAAATATAAAATGTGACAGGCTGATTTACAAAATTCAATAATAATCTACTGCACGGAATAAATTTCAAAGTAGATACTAAAACATAAACATACTTTCAACATAAAATTATTGAGTTACTTTTCAATATTAAACGCTAATAAATCCTCGATCTTTCAATAAATTTACGTTGCCTGCCGTTAACAGTAAATATTAGTTTCCGCAGTTTATATATACGAAACTACACACAAGCAACACCAGTTGCCTAGATAATCAGGAACTAGAGGGGAACCACGTCTTCAGCCATTAAACCATTCCCATTGGGTCGAATTGCGCCGGTGTATGCTCCAGTGTCGAACCAGTTGAGACATGCGCTCTTCCAATACCTGAAGGTGCACGCGTTTTCTCTCTACTTGTGCCTGTGTGTAAATTTCTGTCTATACGTGTTGCACGTGTATGTATGTGTCTGCTTTGCTCCTCACGTATGCAAATATGTTTACGATGCCATGACGTAACGACTATTGTTAACATATCATTGATTGTTAAGTTCATGACCCGCACTACTATAAGGGAAAGCGGTTTCGTATTCTTTTTTCTTTGCGGTTCTTCTTTTTTTTCTGTTCGTTTCCTTTCTTTCACTTTCTTTCTCTACGGTGATTTGATCGAAGAGAATTCGGACAATAAAGATACTGCTTGAGAAAGTAACAAATCGATCAGCCTGTCCATTCATCCTTAAACTCACTTCGATAGTTCTGTAATTGTTTCATACAGATGTAATATTTTAACCATATTAGGTCGCCTATGAATATATTTGTCGAAGTATTATAGTGTGTTTATATACTCTATAATATGTATATACATATATAGGCTATAATGCTTCAGAAGATAACATATATGTATAGATATCATATTCAAAGAATAAAATAATGCTGAAAATATTATTATAAATGATTAATAGTTTCAGGTATTGCCACATCATATATGCCATTGCTCTAATTAACAATAAAATAAATTGAGTACGCGCAAAAAGTTCTTGAATATACGTAACACAAACTGGAGTCGGAAAATGAAAATTAGAAGTAGAATTACAAAAAAAAAATATGTTATCAATGCCTTAGTTTGAATTAGTAACGTATTGTTTATTATATCAACTTGAATTGAATAATTTAGCATTAAAGCCATGGTCACGTGAAGTAGTTAGTGCTTGAGAATATTCGTATTTCTGTTTTCTATGAAAATTTCCGAAAAAACATTATTGCCTATCAAAGGCTGTTCAAGTAACCAAAGCTTCCTAAGGCTCGCCCGCTTAGCTTAGAGGCTTTTACCATCACCACGGTTCGCATAGTACTTACGACGCCTAAACTAATATCTTAAATGGATGGCTGGCGACAGTAGAAGGAATGCAGGACAATATGATAATACTTTCATCAATATGAAGCTCAATTTGTTGCTTTGTTGCATAGCACAATTACTCATACACGAAGCACACAATAAGAGAGAAACCATAGATTAAAAAAATAAAAAGAAGTAAGGTAAAGTGGGGTAAGTGCAGGTAATTTTTTCAATAGATGAACTTCAAACTATATTTTCTTTAAAATCCTACGACAAAATTCGTCCCAAATTTTATGCGTACCCCTTGAATGTATATACTCCAGAGAATAAATAATTATTTTCCGCTCTTTTTTAAATATTTTTTATATTTTTCTTTTTTTAGTTTTTATGTCATGGGAACGCACTTGCCCCGCAAGACCGGGGTGAGTGCGTATTTATCTGTAACATTCCATAAGGGACTGCGGGATTATGAATTAGGGCAAGATCGTTTTCCTTGCTATTTGTTGTACATATATGCTTAAAAGAAATTATGTGGTTATAACAAAAAGTTTTGTTTTTGTGATCTATATTGTAAAATGTTGCTGAAGAGCGGCTAATGAAAACTTTCTATTTTAATGGCGAAAATAGGAGATAAATAAAGAAAGACGAGTAATGTCAAAAAATACGGTCAGTCATTGGTGTTGGCAGGACTCTGACGTTGTTTCTCGATGTTTTCTTGAAAGACGTTACCATCGACGTCTTGGATTTCTGGATAATGAAAATACCCCTTTAGGTATCTGGCAAACTCAAACTTCCATTCGCTCTCTTCGTTTTTGCCTTTCCCACAAAGAATCGTATTGTACTTCTTGTGGCATATTGTACAATGGTCCACTTGTTTATTTTTAATTCTGTTGGATACTCCTCCTCTTCCTCCAGCTCACTGAAGGAATCTACGTCATCGTCTGTGTCTATACATATGACACATGTATTTCGTCGTCCGATTTCGAATAGCTTATGGTTGGGCTTTTGGATGATTGGACTTTCTTGATTTTCTTAGTCTTTTCTGCTTTAGCAGTCTCCATTTCCTGCAATTTTTCAGTAACACTACCGCTGGTTATTACGTCTGCTCCTGGTGCAACTCTTTTTTTGGCTTTGGGTCAGGTAACTAAGCAGTAAATTTTCAAAAGTGACTGTAGTGACCTCTTGGAATTGCAGCTTGAATGTAATTAATCATTTCATAATTATCAGGAATGTCTGGTTCTACTTCTTGATTATATTCTTCTGGATGCAATTCTTTGTATCGTTTGAGAGCAGCTGGTTCAAATTGCTCTTCTGAGATCACATTTTTATTAAAGGGGATGATTCCACCTTTACGGAAACCATTGATTATCACTTCTGATTTTATGTCCTTCCATGTTTCAGCCAGAATTTTGGAAAACTCCACCTTCGGTATTATTTTTCCCAATGTTGTGTAGAAGAGCGCACTTACCCCACCTTCAATTTTGCTGAGGCAAAGGCGACCTAACCTCTAATTATTAAAGACAAAACATTACACCAAATTCAAATGTTTACACGTGAACTTTAAAACAAGAGACGAAACTAGTTGAAAGAAATCCTTAGCTGCTTTTTAATTTAGACATGCTACGAATTTTCTAAAGTTGGACTACCATCTCCTGCGCAACGATAAGTTTTAGCGGGAGAATAAAATCGTCACTGTACCAAACGGCGCAGTAGAAATCACTATATTATCGACTCTATGCAAAACCAACACTGATTATAACCGCATAGTAGAGATGACAGAACGTATGTTATTAAAAGAAATAAATTATTTATCAAAAACGGTCTTACCCCAAACACGATCTTACCCCATCTTACCTTAGTTGAAATTGACTGTTGATAACAATTTAACATATGGTGACCACGGTTCTACAATGAGAAATAATTGGTATATTGAAATTCAAGTAATTACATAATAAGTACAAATCAATTTTTTAAGATATTTTGTTAATGTTTTACGACTTACAACGACAAACTATATTATTATTACTCCCATATAATGTAAAAATATCTATCAACATGTTCCAATTCTTTAGCTTGCATATATGATAAGTATTAAATACTTAGTACTGAATAAACACATGCAACGCATGGACCTACTAAACTCTCCCCTGTGTAGAAATTGTGAGAGTTCGGAGGAAACTCCAGTCTATCTCCTTGCTGACTGCCCAACGGCGGACAGAGAAAGGCGGATATACTTTGGGTTCGATTATCTAGGTGATCCTGGTGTAAGTCAATTAACTCTTGACCAGGTTGCGAACTTCTATGTCCGGATGCAACCTGGTTGAAAGGAGTAAAATGGCATGGGGCACAATAGGTCTTTCTTTTGGCCAATTTACCTTTCAGAATCGTCTTGCCCGTCAGTCGCAAAAAAGTACAAAATTATGTTACAAAGTAGTCTTTGGAAACATTATCAACCCAGAAACGCACAGATGTTTAACGGTGATGACCATTCCACTAGAATATGACATCAAATAAAAATTATATGTGGTGTTAGTAATAAATAGCCACAACCATTAAGCACATATGTATGGTTAAAAATGTTTAGCATGTAAAGTTATTCACAAATGTAGGTATCTCTTATAACAGTACTGTCTAGGCAGTATGATTGTGTTGTTTTGCTTTCTTGCTGAAACCCAATAGAAACCTATCATTGAGAAGATACTCATTATAACACATCTGCTAGTAATATCTTAATCTCTCCTTCTTCTTGAGATTATTTGAAGATATAATAGAGTCTAAGTGCCTCACTGAATCTTTTGGTGTAGAAGTTGAACAGAAAAAGCACTATTACACCAGCAAAACACTAAATATTTAACATAAAACCGATTAAAAGCATTATTGTCGGCTTGATAATAGTTTCGCTATTGAAATGCGTCAATTTTATATTGCGTGTTTAGTGTTTTGTGGGTAAAATAGAAGTTTTTGTATAACAAAATCTACTGAAAACTTTGAGGTTTTCTGACAGCCTTATTCTACGATTACGGATCATTAAAGACCGCAAGTGTGGTTCGGTAGCAGGGGCGTAACTACATCGGCTTTACCAAAATAAAAATGGGCGTTATTTAGAAAAACAAACACGTTGAAGCATTTTCACGAACTTTCGTATGTTAAATGCGTTGCAACCGAATTATAAGTACGCGTACTTGCAATGCATGATCATGCAATAATACCGCACGATGCCTAACTACATACATATTTCACTACATACATACTCGTATGATAGGCGCGCGCCGTTAAGGTTGCTCCCGATGTATTGCCGCTGGAACCAAACCAATTCTTGCGGTCTTTACTGATCATTCATGCATTCACTAAATCAGTCACAATGCTACATTAGAGGAATAAAATTAGGTGGCAATAGTAAGTGTTAAGCGTTAACGTGGCTATTCTTTTTCCTTAAACTAACACGCTTCGTAAAAAAATTATTATTTGAATCCCACACTTTCAATTTGTAGATTTTCCTTGCGAAGCCTACTTTGTGAAAATTGAAGTGGTCTGTTTCGACAGTAGCAGAAGAAACATACATTTTTCTCTAAAGCGGTTGAAGATATATGGGTACATTCTGATATCAAAAGAAAAAGAGAATTTAATTTTACATCCAACCCTGTAAACAGATATAGGGTGTCCGATTAAAAAATGCAGAGTTATTGGCATTTAAAAGTTTCCAAATGTTGGCGCCAGTAAGTGTATGTCAACAAAAGCATCCGTACATGTTAACATAGGAAATAGTGAAGCAATTCAAGACATATCAATTTGCGCGAACCAAAATTTTCTACCTTTTTTAGTTTTGATTCTATACAGCTCATTAACGAGAGCGCTGCAATTGCAAAATTTTTGATAAAATATTTATTTTAGGTCTAGGAAGGTCTTAATAAAAGTTAGGTACTTAAAATATCATGTAGAATCTAAAAAAATACAATATATAGGCTGATCCATTTAAAATAATAAAGTTACATAGGCTTTTCCTATCATTGGGACACCCTGTATATTTGAAAATATTTTCTAGCATCGTCAGCTGAGACACCCTGTATATATCATATATCATGGGTGTAGCTACACCTACAGGGACTAAACTAAAAGTATTGTTCGCCGAGACTACCACCACAACTCTTACTGTCTATCCCTCCTTTAATTATTCAATTGTTTAAAACAGGAACAATAAAAATTGTGGAAAACAAACCCAAAATTTTGACGTATTTAACAAAACGAAAGACGGAATCAGGACCTACGCTTACATTCCACTTTATATAGTTTAAAGTATTATAATATTGATATTATACTTACCACAGTTATGGGAATGTTCATAATGCAAACACCATAAACCATAAATATAGTATGAATATTATATTCGCAGTAGATCATTGCCGCAGAATTAGACCATAAAACACAGGTCCGCATTAAAATAGACGTGGCATGTCAAATTGCGATTAGTAACGCGTGAAGAATAGATCGGAGGGTGCCATGATGATGAAATAAATAATCGAATAAACACACTTCACTGAATCAATGTCGAAAGACACGCGAGCTGCCACTGTATTTTCTCTGCGCTTGCAATGCGTAGGTGCTTTGAATAATAAAATATTGGCGCGCAGATTACCCTATGCTATTGCGACAAGTAATGAGGGTAGTTCTCGATTATTAATCAATCATTTTAGGTTAGCTATTGTTTTACGAGCGTAGATGAGTATTTCGTCTAAAAGGAAAATATGAATTATCAGAATAAGAAGAACAGAACTAATTTGTAAATAACAGTTTGTAGCCAAGATCGTATTTGGTATTAAATAATTTCGAAACTGTTTCAAACTATATAGCCGTCGTTGCTCTCGAAACATTCTGACTCTTGTTAAAAGTGCTGTAGTGACCTTCCAAAAAGCTATTTGAGAAAATAATTAGATGATGTGCCACTGAGACATAGTATATGGTATAAGCACTATTGTGTCCTATCGTACTTTGCGCTATGCGTAAGACAATTTTTGAACCAATGATTTAGAGAATATGTAGTTGGTAAAAGAGAAGAACACTCTTATCTTCCAAGCTCTCTGGATTTAAAGTGTTTAGATGGTTATTTGTGGGGCAGTTCCAAAACATACCAAGCACCATCAGCGACCAAGGCAAGAGAATTCATTCAGAATGACAGCAATGTTTTATGTAAAGCAACCAGATTACATTAACATGAGCTAGCGTATATCTTGGGAGCAACACAAATACGTAGTGACGAACGGTAACAACATTCTCAAGGCGCGTCCTGACAGTTCAGGAAATTCGTCTTTCAAATCTCCCCAAAAGGTAGTTAACGAAGCTTCTTCAAAGCTCTGCTTTAATTGACCATCTGAAGTTAGTTCTACAAATTTTTCATAATCTGAACCTGAAATGTCAATAGGCTTTTCCTGAATTAGAAGGGGATGTTTAATCCACAAGTTTTTAATTTCGGGATTGTTAACAAATGGAAAATATTCTTTAATAGATGTGGATAAGTTTTGAAGATGATCCACAATGTCCCGACGAACTTCGCCTTCTACATACTATTAGAAGACGAAGAATTTGATGTATATTCATAAAGTTGTAAATGCAATTAAAAATGTTTTCACCTGTTGTATTGGTCTCCACATAATAGTAAGTCTTCTTCTATAGACTTTTCAAAGTCACAACGAACAAAACAAGTAAAATTACAAGACCTGCCACGTCCGTGGACTCGTCTAACTGCAAAGCCTATGCATCACATAAATGCAAACGCGAAATAAGTTCTCGTTCAATATCATGAGCAAGATCATGTATGCGGCAGGAAACAAAGTTGTTAGATAATGGTACAGCCTCCACTTTTCTAGAAGCCTCGTCAGAATTTAAAATAGTCCCTACGACAATGTCCTTTACACAAGGTTTTATCACTGATTCGGCAATTGTATGAGCTTCTCCAACCAATGCAACCCGATAGCTTACTTTATAAGAAGCTTGTTGCATTTTCATTGTCTGTTTTGATAATTTTCGTCATAAATTGCTTACTTTTTCTTATTCTTGCCTTTGAATTCGGGGTGGTTTGTCTCTAGATGCCGTCGTAACTTAGCAGGAGCTAAAGAACTATTTGCCAAAATTCTTTTACATAACAAGCACTAGCCGCCTGACGCATTTGCGTCGTCTACCATGATAAACCCAAATGACAAGTACGTAGAGTCGTATTTTCTTTTCCTAGAAACGCTACCAGGTAAATTCAGTGTACACTTTTCGTGGCTGTGTATTTGTGGTTCGTTTCCAACGCTGCTACTTATGTCTTTCCCGGGCTGATTTAGTACAACTTCCGCATGATCGCTGTCGAAAGCACGTACCTGTTTGCAACACATGAATGTTAGTCCTGGTAGAGTTTTGAAAGTCATATTTTGTTATTTCTGTCATGTCCTTTTATATCCCAACACCAATTTTTAAAACACAATTTTGTTAATGTAATACTACATGTTCATGCTGCTTCGTTTGATTTTCTGGTTCTTGGTGGTTATTGTAGGTTTCGTTATATCTTTTTCTTCGATGTCTTTGAACCTCTTCTTTGCTGTCATAAATTTCCTATTTAAGTCATGGGGTTTGATATTACTTATGTGACCCCCACCTTCTGCCAGAATGTTCTCGCCTCCAGCGTGGTTAACACCTCGAGTTACCCTGACCTTCTGGCGCCCCTCACCCAGTTTTACTCCTGAAGAAGCTATTTACATTAATGGCAAAACGTCGAGTTCGAATACGTTGTTTGTATATTTTATATTTTTATTGTTACTTTTTTTTACTTTTATATTGTATACATTTACCTTACTATGACGCGGTCAAAACCTGAAAGCCCTCATAACAGATATAAAAACATTGTCCGCATATTGTGTGGTCACAGACACTATATTGAAGCAAAAGAAAGTTTTTTGTTGGAAATGGGAGAAGGGCAGAATATTTGCCCAGAATATCACTGAATATATAATTTAGGTGCACTATTGCGACTATTGCGAATTTCAGTAAAGAAGAATCCGTACAGTAGCCTTGTAAGAGATCGCTATCATACAACAAACTAACACAATTTTTTAGAGAAAATTGAGGACAGCAGCTGCCAAGGATGTTTAGAGACTCTTATTTATTGAGTATATCTTAAAAATCTCCAACTCAAACTTTTAAGACTACTTTGAAGAAAACCAATCCACATATATTCAAAAAAAAGGTTATTGCTTTGCTATAAAATTGCTAAGATTATAATACAAAAAGACCATCAGATAATCACTGGCAGTGATATTTGTTGATTCTCGCAAATATTAATTAAACAAAACGCTTGATTGCGTGTAACATATTTGTTATTTTACAAAACATTTTTACATTCCTATGAGAGAAGGATAGTGTTAAAGCAACAAAATGGCAATGGATTTATTTTATCTGACATGTTTACCGATTTGACAACACAATTGACTTTTTTTTCCAAGCGAAATTAGTTGATTCGATTAAGTATGCAAACACTTTGAATTCAATCATCTCGAAACTGGCAAAAATGGCACTTTACTAGTAGTAGTCATTTTACTTCGTATTGTCTCTATATATTTAAATACACACGTATCTGGACAAATAATATGTATTGTAGCATTATGAACATTACGATATTCCCGGGTCAATCCCAAAACTATTATGGGATAATTAGAATAGAAGCAGTAGGTGGTATTTAAACAGAACTGCAACTACAGGCATTTGGTTTAAATACTTTTTCGAAAGCTAATAACAACCACCAAGCCAAATTTCGGTTACCGTACCTTACACGTAAATCAAATAACCATTACTTGTTAGCGAATGCGAAATAGAGGGCGCTGCGCTGTAACGCTTTCGTTTGTCTAAACAAAGCACAACCGCCTGAATCCATTAATCAGCGCACGACTGTTGACTGTACACGCCCCGTTGAAATTGTCCAATGGAAACACGTTACATTCTTACGTTTAGGGTAATCGATCCATTTCCTCTTCATACGTTACACACAACGAAGGAATTTGATGTTATTATGTTTGCAACATTTTTTCATTTTCGATATATTTATTTATTTAACCATAATCAACTTATTTTGAAATCCTAAAGAAAATACTATGAGTTTTAGCGGTATGATTTGAAATTTTACCGCTTTAACATGAACTATTCGCGAACAGCGCCATCTCATGCGCAAATGCCAGACTGTGGATGCAGGCAGTAGGAATGGGAACTGTAATATAACAGAAAGCTATATGATTTCTACAGTTTACGTTATGTAGTCAGAAACTTCGGGTTAACAGCGCCATCTATCCTACATTCTATAAATAAAGGACTGCTAAAAATAACATCACTAAAAAATTTAAAAACATCATTTAATGCTTAGTAATAGGATACGTTCGGGTGTTTCAGTGGTTCAACATTTATTAAGTGATAATAAAGGTAAGCTGATTGGATTGTAGTCTCATCTAAAGAAATTAAGTCACATGCTTCTTAAAATAGATTTTCTCTATGACGTCTATGACGATGTAAACACAGTACTATTTCAATAAAAATTACTTGCGTTAACATTCTTCAACGATAATTCTACTTTTTTGTAGGTGTATTCTAGAACAGATTTTTATACACACAAATTTTTGTGCACATATTCAATAGTACCTACGTGCTATCTATATTTGCATTAGAGCTAATTATAAAATGCTATTTAACAAATTTCTCTGATTAAAAATATAAAAAGGACTTAGTTTCATTTAAAGCACGGCGTACGAAGATAGATCAGAGATTTTGGAAACGATATTTGTCAATTTATGTTGTTATACATTATAAAGAATACATTTCTAGAGATAATGAGAGCAAATGATAAACTGATAAGATATAAATTTATACTTGTAATGTTTAGTACGAACTGATAATAGTGTTTTTAGTAATCAACTTGAAGCTGCGTCTGCGGTCATTCATTATTAATGTAAGTTATCTAATCTAATCCTTCCGTATATGCACACATTCCAATTTAAATAGTATTGATTCTTTTTGTTTTTCTTTTATTACTATTTGAATTAATTACATCAACACATATTGAATTACATTACCTCTAATTTACTTAATATCTTATGTAGTTCATCTTATTCATTTGTCTTGGCGCAACGGTCTAAAAACATGCAATGCAATTTTTATTTTATCAAATGATGATGAAGTTGATGAATACAATAAATGGTAGTAACCTGAATGGTTTAAAATTTGAACAATAACCCGCGCACATTTACATTTATACGAATTCAGAAAAATTACCTTACCTGGTTTTAAAAAATACAAGACAATGCTGGGGGATTAAGAGACGTGATTCTCACAAAACTAGTCGGTTAGCATGTACAATTTAAGTCTATCAATTTTTCAGTAAGACTTTGTTTATCATTCATAAGATATAACTAGCTTTCCATCATCAAGAGTAAGAGTAGATTTGAAAGTAATATCTTATTCGTCGTTCCTGACTCGTATCAAACCGAAAGTTATACTCGTAACGGATTTGTAAATTTGGACGAAAATAGCAAAACATGGTAACCTTACGCAATTAAATGGAAAAATCGTACAAATTAACATAAATTATACAATGCGTGGCCCGAAACCAACATTAACGTCAAATAAATACAGCATAACAGTCACTTTAAATATCTCATGCTATTACGAGTGATCTAAATTTGCAAGTATACACATCAAACAAATAATCTGACGTACACGAGGGATACCAAATATTCAGAATCCCTTGTGAACATAGGTTTTAAAAACGTCTTAATTGAGCTGTTTGTATTTATTGAATATTTTGTATATTTGTCAATTAGACGCAAAAAAGTATATTCAAAGCAAAGATATCAATTTGTTTAAAACATATATTTGACAAAGTCGGATGATTAAATTATTTAGTAATGAAGTTCAACAGAAAGAAACATACTCCAAAGAATCACTTCGGATCATTTCGGTTATGAAATACAGACAGATAAATAATGAGTTATTTGGTCGGATTACCTCTGAAATTGTATTTCATAATTTCATATTCCAAATTTGGAAACGTTAATATTTGAAACAAACAACAATTTGTTTATTTCAAGTCTTGTATAACCGCACTGCAAGCAGACGCTATGTTTAAATTGATTTCCTTATCATTTTAAGTTCAACCAATTATGAAAGTAGCTACTTATTTGTTTTAAAGCTACATTTTAATATTTCAGACTATTATACTATATCTTAAAACAACTAACTTTAAACTTACTTAACATTTATGTTAAAATGTGCGCCAGCTTGAGAACGACTGTATGACAGATCCAACATTAACATTTCGATAGTCAAACAAAGGTGTTTAAATACCGTTCCAATAAAATGAGGTCGGTTCGTCTAGTAATCATGATTCCACGCCATATTACCTTTACACTATTTGCACTGTAGTTCTTTTGGACTCAATTAATAATTAATTAAGTAATAAATACTTGTGTCCATTCTAATGTCTAACACGATTTCTTCTTCAAGAACGCTCATTGGGCCAACCAAAAAGCTTTCAACTTCGCGAGTACTTTAAGGTGTTACCTACTCTATGAAAAGGCAATAACAGTACTGTATTATTCCACTGTGATTTCTAATGGAATAGCATAGAATTGAGTAGTTTTTGGTCAGGGAACCGTAAAATGCCTGCGAAATTGAAAAATTTCCGCTTGGGAGTATCATGGCCAAAGACTAGTTTTATAGAATGTTCAACATATTTTTTTTGCTGTCTGTAGTAGAGACACGAAATAATTTTTATTCGATACAGTATTCAAAAACGATCAAATTATATCTCTTGTAAAATTTTTATTCTTAGCTTATGGTCGTGAGTTCGAAAAAAAGCATAAGGTAATCCAGTCAGTGATTTCTATCATAAACATAAATGAACTTTGCATGGTTAAATAATAATAGTGTCAAATCTAAAATACCAGAATTGTCAATAGTGTTCGAGAGTGCTTAAGTGCTCTAATAATAATTTAGAAAGCTCAACTTTTTGTGATTTATCATGGCCTTACCATACACCACTACTCTAACAACTAATAACACTAGTAGAGGTGCTTCTACAGCTTTTACAGTGAACATTTCAATTAAACCTTCACAAGGCACAGTTTAAGTGATGTCTAACGGTCTAACCCTACTAAATTTATGTAATTAAAATTATAAATCGTAAAAAATGGAATCATAGGCAAAAAGGAAATCAACATTTAAAAATCCTTTGAATTTCAAGGCCTGCTTTCTAATCACATAGAAAGGAATAATACTAGCATCAAGTCTCCATCTAATTTCCCTTATTAACAATAATTATGCTTAATGACAAAATAAGTCAGTTGTTTATTGTAAATAATAGACTACTAGCAAAGTTACACCTGCCCTTAAAATATTTTAATGTGTGTATAATATAATTATAAATTATTGTAGTTATTATAAGTGTACTCTTTAAGTTATTCGACACTATTAATTTTAAAGGAAATAATGAAGAAAGAATTATTGAGTGTTAGATATGAAAATTACAATTCTAAAGATATCTGTCTTTTGTCTACAAATTTGTTTTATAGAAATGATTTCCACATGGTGTAAATTACATATAAAACATCGATAACACCACCACCACTACGTTTGATTACTCGGTACACGTGTTCGGTATTCGGTTGATGATGTGTTCCAAGTAATCAAACGTTTTGGTGTTGGTGTTACCGATATTTCATTTATACATTCAACGCAAATTAATTTGCTACATTTCTAAAAAAAGGAATCAACCTTGCGTAAGTTTATTAAATTAATGTTTTTTAGTTTGAAATTAACAATTTTGTAACAATGTAGCATCCCAAATGTCACGTCTGTCTGTTATTTAAAATATCATCAGACAAAAACTGATATTCTATATTAGTTACTCCTATTCTATATTAGGTGTAGTAATTCCACTCTCTTGGAGTATTTAGAAAGGGCATTTAAATCTGTTTATTAACATCGCGACATTATGCTGAAAGATATTCATGAGATAGTAATCCTCATAAAGAAACATTTCCAAGCTTTGGCTCATTAACGCCTCGGTTATTAAAATGCTACCCGTGATAGTAAAGGTGCTACTTTTGTGCCTAATTACAGACATTCCTATTTGTTTAATTACATAACTTAAATTATTCGAAAGCTTCCAATTTCAAAAATTCATGGCGATAGAAGAATTCCAATTTAGATTTTATTAAAACTAAACCCAGATAGATCCAGCAAATACGAGTTGTAGTGATTTTGAAGTTTGAATAATAAATAATAATATTTCTAACGTAAATAAACTAGCTTTTCATTTATTTATTTTATTGTAAATCAAAATTGCAATTTGAGAATTATCTGCATAGATCTAAATTTTGAGTAAGTGAAGAGCTTTTTAATACTCACAGTAAATGCCTGAAACAATAACCAATATGTGTACATTTTATCTAATATTTTTGGGTTTGTACAAAAAGGACGCAAAATAGCCTCGCCATTTTAAAAAACTACGCATCGAGACACGAAGAAAAAGGCCGTTAGATAACTGAAGAACATACATAACACAAAAGCTCGATGTATATGAAAAAGAGAGAAAAACATATGACTAAAGCCCAGTTTTTTTGTAAGAGTTCTTGTGAAGTATCATTATTAATACGACAAATGTTCACTTTCCTTTTCACTTTCGTTCATTCCGAAATAAAAATGTACATTAGATAATCTGATTTGCTCTATAAAATCAAATGATTGCATTTTGCCCTACTGACGACTTATAAACTGCACGAAGAAGACAATAAATTCAATATTATTTGTGGCGATTATAGCTATCGTCAACTATAAACGAACTGAACTTATCTACCTTTCCTTATTTCTAGGTCAAAAAATGTCTTCGTTATTGGTAGCTATGGCTCTAGCTGAGCCAAATATTCCAACAGATCGCCAATTAGATCTCATTACTAATAATACTAGCACTGCTTATCTCTTGAACTTCCCAAGTGTCACTAAAACTGAAAATGAAGAATTTAGGGAAACCATTAATCTACGTGCCACTGGAACACCTGACATGGATGATTTTGATATATTTAACGCTAATACACCAAAGAAGTTCGCTATCATGGTCAAACAAAATAATCAGGTATACATAGTAGATATAAAATCTGTACGAAATAAATTTAAGGCACAATATAAAACAAATTTTGGTATAATCTACGTAGTAGGAACTAACAACACGCATGAACTGTTCTAATTGTTTTGACATTCCCAGTAATTCTAGAGCATTTACATTTGTTTTTTTTTTCTTCTGATCATGCAAGTTTTATCATTATACTTGATGTTTTACTATTTATGCGTATTGTTTCTTTAAAAATGATTCTAGATACTATCTATGGTAGTTTCCAATATATTTGTTATATAATAATATAAATCGTAGCATTTAAAAACAAAAATAAACTTGAACTTGTGTTAATTCTTTAAAAATCCACCAATGTGCATCAATACAAGAAACTTAATCCTACAATCAATTTTATGATAATCAGCAGTAATAATCTTGCTATTTACATTATTAATCATTCATTTATATAAGCGTAATGATTCTAGTCACATAATGAAACTATGCTCTTGGCATTAAAGTATGTCTTCATTAAAGCTCTAATTAATTTTCATGAATTGGTATATCACAGCTAAACATCTAATATTCAATCTAATCCATTTACGAAACTGCCAGGATTAAATTCGTAAAAATAGGCTCATTTGGTACGCAATAACTGAAAACTTACAACTATATTTCACCATGCACTTAATTTCTGCTTAACTTTTTATGCATTTTATGATGAACTTTAAGTAATCCGCAGCATACATTTTTTTTCTAGCAGCAAACGTAGTTTCTGTTAATTTTAATAAACAGTTCATTGCCATCCAAACGCAGATTAGATGTGTCAATCACGGTCTTCTGAAATAAATCCAAATTCCTAAATGTATTCTGCGAATCACTAAAGTATACATTATTGTTAACGTACTATTACTACTAGATTTGTGTTAGTGTAGAATTCCAAGCCTGCAACTAATTCCAAAAAACCTCTATTGACAATAATTGAAGAGGAGAGTAGCGGAATAATGTATATGGGAAGAAATATAATGGACCTGGGAAAGAATCTGCAAAGCAATACGAATTTTTACAGCGCTGCTCATCTTCCAACAGACTCTCAAGGATTCTTTCAGAATAGATCACAAATCCATCGGATTAACTGCAATGAACAAACTCGGACCAAATACTTTGAGATCTGCCAACACTGCCGCTTTAAAGTTCCTGTTTTTGATGAATGATCTCCATCATGAAAAGATCATACGTACTTAAAAGTTGCAATTATTATAATACATGACATTTTCACAGGTTTTAGTGCCTTACAAATAATTTGTGATATTTTATTAACGTATTACTAATATCAAATATGTATTCTTGAATGTTTCTATTTAGATTAAGTATTTGTGATATTTATATTATTCCAGACGAAAATCTCATTCCCACGAAATGCCTCAAATCTTAATGTTACTTATAGTTAATGGTTAAATGATCAGATTGATAGTATCTATTTTACTCTTTATTTGGCGCAAACAGAAGTTGATAATGTAAATCATTTCTATGGTTGTGATATGACGTTGTAATAAACATAGTAAGGTCAAAGAAATGTTGTTTTAATTTCTAATTCCGAATTCTGCTAGTCTAAATAAGAGGAGAGTCTCCTTTGTTGCAGTAAATCACGTACTCCGTTCCTACATTAATTTGTAACAATGTTTATAACAAATCTTTTCTTATCAACACCATCTGGCATATTTAAACAAAAAAAGTAATCGGATAGTAAACTACAACTACGACTCATTGTAGATCCTAATCTACAATCTATCGACTATCTAAGAATGGAATTCAATCGACAAAGTCATATCAGATCATACTATACTAGATTATTTTGGTAAATTTTCACTTCGCACTCAAATATGTGTAATATAATCTGTTGAACAGGCAAATCTGTTTGTACAGTTTAAAGTGGTTTTATTTAAAGATTGTAAAAACCCTTTACAAACAATTCGATAAGTCTTATAAATAATATATTACGGTATTAATTGATATAGCTAATTGCATTGCTGTTATCATTTTTATTAATATTTACGCATGCAACTGAACATCTGCTGTAAAAACATAGGAGTAACAAGGGTTAATGCTAATGTAATAAATTAGTTTTTTGCGTCTTTTTCCATTAAACCCTCTTTTTTTAGAAATATTACATTTTATACTTCCCTAATTAATCATCTAAATATTCCTTTCGCCTATTTATCCTTTCTCTAACTTATTTAACTTTTTTTAATAAACTAATTCGCTTCTGTATTTTATAAATTATTTTCAACATTTTTTTTTACTTTTCTCCAATAATAATCCCTATCTGTCACTTGACTTTTCTCAATAGTTAATTTTTTTGTCAAACAAAAATGATTCATGGCAGATTCCGTTATTTATTCCGCTAAATAAATGTAAATAATATGTTATTTGCCTAAAGAAAATTTATTTGGGGATAGATGGATTAGAGTACATGTAACACATCCCATCCAGATTAGTGCTGGCCATCATCTAACAACATGGTTCCTTTACGATTTTTTTTTAAGTTTTCTGCAATTTTATCTTATTCATTAGTTAGTCCGAGATCATTTTCGATTAACTTCTTTATTTCTTTGTTCTTCTCTTTAGGACATCTAAAATCTATTATATTTCTTTATAATAATATTTTCGATTAATAAATCACCCACTGTTCCATTTTATCTCATATTGTTTACTTTTAATTCCTTGCTTTCTATATATATGTATATACTCATTTTTCCATTTCTTGAAATTATCTGTTCTTATTATACATTGTTGTATTAATTTCTGTAGCTGGAATTGATTACTTGATCAAGCTTTTCTTCGATTTTGGATATTTTATTATCTCTGTCAGCTAACATATTCTTCAATGAACTTGCCCCAACTCTTGTTGTTCAAACATTTACCGTCCCCGCTCTTCCTCTCTTTCTAATCATCTAATCGTTCTCCTCTTATTCATTTCTAAATTATTACTTGGTGGTCCTCCTCCTCACCTCTACGTATTCACTTCTGCTAAGGGTGTTGTTAAAATTCCTCAAAATTTCAGAAGAGATTAGTAGATTAGTAGACAACTAAACTATTTTTTTACTGTCATACCTGCATGGGCGGGTCGACCCTTAAAGGCAACTCGATCAAAAGGCCTATTGCGCCCCCATGCTGTTGTAGTCCTCTCAACCACGTTTTACCCGAAAAAATCATATAATCCATTGACCTCTAAGTACATATATCCGCTTCTCCCTGCCCGCTACTGGACAGTCGGCAATGAGATGAACTGGAATTTTTTCCGCACTCCCGTAGTTTCTACGGAGAGGATAGCTTACTAGGCCCACGCGATGCATGTGTTTATTCAGTGCGCAGTAACCAGTTCGGATCCTTGTGAATAACTTCAGACTATCTCAACCCATAAGGATTTCCTTGCAGAGTCTTTCTCATTTGGACGAATCCCGAGAGTTTTATAGTGTTTCATGTCGGCAAGTCCATTTTCCACTAGGAGCGATGCCCAGCAGTGTGTTCAGATCTAACACTTTCTTGCTGCCGTATGAATTCCCAGACATCGGTTTTGGCCCTGTTCCTTGCCTCTGATCTCACTGCGACTTGGCAGCCATCTTAACGTAGTTAACGGTGTTTCGCCAGTTTTTCGAGCTTCTTATGGAACTCCAGTACCACCTCGGAATCAAACCTAACAACCTGCAGTGCTCTAAGGGCAGCTTGGTTGTCAGATACAATTTCTACCGATCCATTTTCCTGCGGTTTAAAATGTCCTAGATTTGGAGAGGAATTACTACGACCTGCAAGATGGACGGAGAGTCCTTTAAACTGATGCCTTCGGCATCGGATTCTTCGTCACTCTACATTCCAATTTCCGTGCCATTCCGTGGTTTAGAAGCATCCACAAACTAACAAAAAAATCCGTGCCTCGATTTGCGAACAAAGATTTTTGCAGTCGCACTGCTGGAGATGTCCACATTGTATTCTGCACTGAAACTGAACCCGGGCGAGATCTTATCTGCCGTTAAAAAATGGTGTCGTTTGTACTAAATAGTTGAAGATACCGGTATGATCTCCTGTTTTACCGGAGAAACCGGTATAATAAACCTCGATCTCTTCTTCTTGGTAGCCCTTCATCTCACCGCAAAAGATGTTCATAAAGTCCCTTAAAATTTTGGAAGAGAGTAACAAGTAAAATATTTTTACTTTCATACCTGGGGAGGGGAATCTACCAACAGATCTATACTAGATATTGCTAACAACATTCCACAGCACCGCCTATTCGCAAATAGTCGATCTACTACAATAGCAGGATACCCAATTTATGTAAATTCCTGCATCATAAAACATTAGTTGTTGGCTATTTCTTTAGTCTTAGTTTGGATGAAACGTTAATATAATTAATACTATTTTTTCTTGTAATTATTTAGTCGATTTTCTTACAATATGTAAAAAATAAAATACAATGTAACGTTAATATGTATATCTTGTCGAATTAATTCTCCCACACGACTGTCAACTATCAATATAGTAAATTAAACGCCATTTATTAAAAAGTACTTTTCATGCATGCGTCGTCAACGTTGAGTACTCGAATATCGCTACTTGTCAGGTACTTATACTGTAATCAAGCTGTACATCGCCGACGTAGCTACTACGGCGTAGCTACGCAGAAACCTATTCTGTTTAAGAAAGTCTAAACTTTTCCGAATAAAAACCCATTATGAAGTAATGATCCCGTTTGATATACTCGTCGTTACATTCAACAGCATCTCGACAAAGTAAATGCATTAAACATGTGTGCCTTGATACCGATAACCATAACTAACAGAATGATTTTCAGCACACCTTTTATTTAATTTAACGTGTAACACTATTTCGAAATGTTTTCAAACTCAATCAAATCTGATGTATGGAACATATACATTCAACGTATAGAAATCCGTTCAATATATACAAACAATTAATATTTGTAATGTATACACCAGCGTCGACAATAGATAGAGAAGAAAACAATACAACACAATGCGATCCACCCTCGATGGAACAAAGACGAGCGTTCAAAAAATGTATTGTTTCAATTGTTTTAGGAAGACAAACAGATGAATGCAGTTTTTAATTACATCAACGTATCTTTTGTTCTCGTACAGATAGAGCTGTGCTCATAATACCACGATTCCTTTGTAACAATAAAGGTTAAGCTGTAATTTCGAAGCAAGATAACGCTTCTAAATAAAAGAAAACTGAATACGCTGTAAATTACTTCTACTTCTACAGCAAATGTGGCGCACGCAAACGGTGAAAAGCTGAACTGAAGCGCGTCGATCAATAGATGCAACTACAAAATAAATACCATATGTATACTAAAATTCACTAGACAATAACTATCAAATACTTAACTGGATTCCGAAAAAACCTGATGTAAATGCAAAGCAATAAACACGTAATCATGTAATAACTTCCTGTAATGTAGTAAGGTATCATTTCCGCTCACTTCACACAGGTGGCGCTAGGTATCTTAAACGGAAACTATTAAACGTACTTATTACCACTAGGATTACTGAATAATTTAAAAAACATCATACACAAGACATTGAAAAACTACAATAAAAGAATACGATGATGTCAAAAAAATGATTTCATTCTTCCGGCACCTCCACCAATTTTGTACTTTAATTTTAGATCTTCGTATTATTGTTTATTAAGAAATATTGAACACAGTTAGGTATTAAAAATGTTGTTTATTGTCTATTGCAAGTACACTTCAGCCACAATTTCGAAAATATAGCACAATATACTTATTTCCACAAATTTTTGAAATGTATTACCATTTCAAACTTTTTTTTATCTGTGGTGGATACACCTAAGAGTTACATCCAACATTTTTTCTAGTAACAACTTAGAGTAAGCTAGAATACTTATTGTACACGGAATAATTTGTTGTTGAACTCGATTTACTTTGAAGCACTTTTTCTTATAGAACTGGCTTATAAGCCAACTATTTATTTCCTCACTATTAATTTATCTAAACAAGCTAAATCAAAATTTCAGCAGCATTGCCTCAACATAAACAATGTTACGTTGTTAACTGCATCCCGGCACCGTTGCCATTTACATGTTGATATTGTATTATACAGGTATATTACAGGTGGATATATTTCGGTTCCTTAAATTTCGTAACAAACATGATTATTGTGTAGGGCTCGTACAGTTTTCTAAACACATTGAAGTTAGTGACACTGTTGGTTGTGTTTTGATTCAATTCTAGCTTACTTAAATTCTAGCTTAGAGAAAGTTTGAATTTGAGGTGTATTTTGTAGGTTTTTCATTTCAAGTTATCCGTTCTGATTCAACGTTCCTTATTCTTGACTTTTGACCGCTTGAATTGTTTGAGTTATCAGGATTCTGTGATATTTTGATCTATGTCTAACATATTTGTATGTGTCCTATTTAGGATATTTAGATTTCAGGAGCTGCGAGATTTATACTGCATCCTTCGGCATTATTTTCATTACTCCCAGTAAAAGCTTGTGATTCACTGTAAGATTATTTTGTCACTCGGTTTGTAACATACCAAATATATTCTTGCGCTATCTTCTTTCCTCCTTGGAGGTTTTAATTGTTGTTGATATTTTAAGCCATGTTTCGTTATTGATTTTAGTTTCATTGCAAATTTAATTCTGTTTAAAAATTCACTACTACTTTGGAATCAATGTTTCATTTTTTTGAAATTCAACGTAACGATTTAGTGTCGATGATAGAGGTTGTAACAGCTATCAAAAGACAACTACAGGCCGTTTGTATAATCTAGCAAACTTGAATAAGAACAGAATCGACGGCTGAAATGGCGAACGTCTATAGTTTTGTTATGTAGATTTAAGGTATGCTTTGCCATCTAACAGGAAACTGCAGATAATAACAGAAATTCGCCAATGCATCAAGTGGTAACAATAAAGTTAAATATGCATATACAGGTGGTCTATTTAAAGTGTAACACTGCAATATTTTCGAAACAATTAGTGTTATGAGAAAAGTGTTAGACAAAAGTTTAACTATATGAAGGGACTCGTCCGATGGCGCTACTCTTGTCACTATAAAGAAAGACACAAAGGTCATAACAAGGTCAACTCTTTTTTTTCAAATAGCATATGGTTTTTTTTATCAAATTCTAAAAGAGCAATAAGTTGTGAATAGAAAATAGTCAACCACATATGACCTCAAATTAATATTAATCGAGATATTTCGAAAAAATCAGGACATCTATAATAATAAATAAAAGGCAGTGCAGCAATGTTTTTCCTTCGTTTTTTAAATGTAAAAGTAGAAAATAAATGTTAGTAGCAGCTACAAATTGCTTACATAAGGTAAATAGTGGAAGAACGCAGACGGCTATCGAATTAGATGTTCAAATTGGCGGCCACCAGTACCAATGCACTTTTGTATTCGCGGAAAGAATCGCTATATTTATTTTAAGTGTACAATATCGACTTGTTGTATATGACACGGAACCAACAACACCAGAAAACATGCAGCAGAAAATAAGACATGCATGTGCAGACATTTCTGAAGACATGTTACTGCGTGTGCATAGAGATTTTTGCATTGAGTGCATTGAGGCTGGTGGCCGCCAATTTGAACGTTTAATTCGATAGCCGTCTGCTTTCTTCAACTGTTTACCTTATATAAACAATTTGTAGCTACTATTAACATTTACTTTCTACTTTTACATTATATAATATACTATAATATATATAGTAACTATACTTCGCGCTCTCATCTCTTACATTCAAATAATGTGTGCTGGAGATGTCGTCTTCTGTCGTACTTACACGTAATGTATAGCTAACTAGGACAACTGCACCCCAGCTAGAGATCTGTTGCTAGTATCAGTGTCCATTCGGCTTTAGGTTTGAGTATGTCCCATGTTATCTGGCATTTACGTGTCATCCTTTTCCTGGTTGCTGCCGTTATGCTGCTCACATAGATAAGGTACAAATAGATCGGAAACTCACGTGTAAACACTTGGAGCAAAGTACACGTACTCCCTCTTACGTCCTTAGTCACGAACTAAATCGAAAAGGCGGGTAATATGAATTATTTAAATGATGTATTATGAAAATTTGTGTTCATTCGCCGCTATTAACAGAGATTAATTCAGATGCCTAGTTCATCTACCAGTGAGTAGTAAGATGAACTAGATTTCTAAATTAATCTCCGTTAATAACGGTGAAACGAACAACTATTGTATAAACATATCTTGTTTTTATTAGAAATATACAATAAGTCTATGCATTAATACAGAAATTTGTATATTTTTGGACATAATTGTAAATGCGGGAAAATAAAACACGATTTTAAAACTTTTAACAAGTTATATCGGGTCTTAGACAATAGAAGAACTACGCAAAGCTACAATATCTTTCACACAAACGCTATGAAGAGATAGAAAAACTACGAAAAACTACACTATCTGTCATACAAACGCTATGAGAAGATAGAAAAACTACATAAAACTACAATATCTTTCACACAAACGCTATGAAGATATAGAAATAGTTATTGTGTTACCCAAATGCTATGAAAATATTAGATACAGCGAAAAGAAATACAGCTATTCATTGAAATCACACACTAGCACTACGAAAAGATGTCTACCACCCATAACAACAAAAACAATAATGGTGAGTAAACAGATGTCTGTCAAAACAGCGTACAACGAATCCTGATGGCACCTGCGCACTTACGGCATACTACTCCCAACGACATCTCGTGGGCTTAGTCATGTACTACTCATGTTTGCCCCAACTTTGCCATAAGAGATTCTACCCCGTGGCTGCTCAGTATCCCATTCTTGCCTCTCCCCTCCCCTCCTAGCCCTTCTTTTTGTACGAGAAGATCTATAGTGGGTACTCATGTACTACAACTTCCACTGCCTCTGCTATTGTAGTACTATCTGACACGACAGTTCTTAATAAGAGCTTTCTCTGTTGTCTAGTAATCTCCATACTAAACCTAAACAGTCCTGTCGATTGCACCATTCCGTAAGATACTTCCCCTTTTGTTGAGCTGAAACCTTCTACGTTCGGCATATTTAATACGCGCCGTAAATGATCGACGTTCATTGCACAATGCACTTAAGTATTAGGCTACTTCTTTTTGAAAAACTTGTACTGCCTGAACCATAAACTTCACCTCTCCTTGATCTCTTGGGCTTTTTATTATACCCGCTTCTGTTTTATGGTGTGCCAGTTCTAATTCGTTTTCTGCTAACCAATTGTTAATTTTTAGTAGCTTTAGCTATTGCTAATAATTTTGGAACGATCTCTTTACTTAAAACACATTGTCATATATTACATTCCACAGCACTGATCCAAGAACTGAACCCTAAGGTATTCTCACCATTTGCTCAATTACTGCTCTTCTATCTATTTGTAGGTGCTGTATTTAAAAGTATCCCTTTATAGCTCTAATAAGGTAAGTTTATATATATAGGTTATAAAATAGTAGTTAGCTATATTTATTCGCTTTCAATTATTTACAATTGTTTGGAAATTTTGATACTCTATCTTTTCCCGCGCGATAAGGTATCCAGTTAATCTACAAGCTAGCTCTGTATTTGCGATAGTTGTGTTTCACTCATTTTTGACTAGCCTATCTAACTTTCTTTCATTGCCAACTATGCTAGAATTCAAATCAGTGCAACAATATTTTCGACAATCAGTTTCTGTAATCCCCTCAAGAACCCACGGTGGAAACATTATTTAATCAAAAACTGATACATCGAGGAGAAAATGCAGTGAAAACTATTTGAAAACGAGCTTTTACAGGGTATATTGCTTAACACTACTACTGCTAAATATATTCTGTATATCAATTGATTTTATTAAGGGTGAAATAACAATTATTATTATCATTATCATTATTTTTCGTTGAAATTAAATTTAAGATCTGTTTGCTGAAAGAAAATTTCAAAAATTTCAGATTATATCTGTGTGTACAATAAAAAGAGGCGTAAGTTTTCCAATCTTATTTACAGATATCCATATTTACAGATTATCTAGCCTATAAAATTTACTACTACGAAAAAACTGTAAATTACAGTAGTTTTTTTATAATACGAACGGACATTTCACGTACATACATGTGAGAGTCGATTGTCTCATAAGTTGACAAGAACAATAAAGATGAAAAGTGCTCAAACCGAGACCTTCAACAAATCGCGTGCCACTTGACATGTGGTTGTAATACCGCATGGGGTGCAGCCAAACGCGTGTTATGTGTCACTAAACGTATGTTTACCGGCAACGCGACCCCACTACTGTGAAAGCTGGAAATTTGATAAGTCACTTTAGATTGTCTAAACAGGTTACAATGACTTCGGATTCGCTTGATGTGCTTGGAGCTGAATAAATATAGTTCGTGATTATAACTAAAAAGATAATTAATACACGCAACTACAACGTATCAAAATATAATCTATTATAAGAGAAACACAAATTGAAATATACAAATCATAGTAGCTTTTGAAATGTTTAAACTTGAAAACTAAAAGAACAATGGAAATATAGCACCAAAAGATGATAAATTGACGTAATTTTTTATTATTCCGATCTTAGTGAGACACCTGTTTTGTATATTATACACAACCGTATATAGTTTGAGAATTATACAACAATTATACAACTAAATGATGAATATAGCATGCAAAAATATTTCATTTTGTAGTAAATGCACAAATAATAGAAGTTTTAAATGTAAATTTTAATGAGATGAGTGATATTGACTTTTATAACAGATATATTTGAGATTAGGCTACCGCAATATAAGTTTTATTCTCATGTTAAATTTAGTGTCAAATCGGTATTATTATAACTCATTTCACTTTACCTAGACTTTTCAGACACCGACGAATTTCTGCAATAAATGTCCAACTTCTTTCTCATCTGGAAAGCCCTTTATTGTTAGGAAGCAATTAAACTTGTTACATCATATAAAAGTTGTCCACAATGCTTGTCCTTTATGTTGAAAGTAAGAACTTTTCGTGAGCAGTAAATATATTTACTTGTTGGTCCTGCCTCTTAAAAAAGCACCTATCTTGCTCCTGAGCTCAAAACTACCGATTAGTATCTCTGCTCGAAATGTATATACACTTCCCACGTCCTCACATAGTATTTTGAATAAAGTGGCTATCATTTATATAGTTCATGATTTGGACAACCTCATCAATAGCACGCATAATAATTTTATATTAGTAGTATATGTTACTAAATCTCTGATCTGTTATGTCATTCAAAATATGTCATCGATTTCTTCCGCTGATTCTCCATCCAGCGCATATTATATCATCTTAACCGCAAAAGATTTAATAAGATCTTTTGGAATTGAGTAGACTTCACCGTGTTAAACTATCTGATCTGGTTTGAACTACAAGCATGTTTAATTTTAAAAGTTTCGGAGAACTTTTCAACAGATTGAAGATGATCATTATTGTTCATGAATCTTAAAGACATATAACTTTCATCGTATGTTCTAAGTAGTAATTGCTCTGGGTTGATTGTTTGTAGAAACACTATCTGGTCTAAATTATTATCTTTAGCAAAGTTGAATATACGACACAAAAGAATCAAGCAATAGAGCAAAGCATTCTCTTTAAGCAACCGCTCCTACAGCACAATATCTAAAGCGCTTATTTCGGCGGCTATACGGCATTTCCTGTATTTAAAAAACGGAGGGATTGCCTAGTAGAAGCGATTAGTTGTTATTCTATTTTTTTAATTTACGAGAGACGTTGAATTTTATTACATTTTATAAGTTACTTTCTTGAGTATTATGAAAAAAGAATACATTACATAACCCTTAAGTAATCTCCACTTTTCCAAAGTTACCAACCTGAAATACAATCAATCTTTTTTATAGTTATTACTGACACAATGGTTGTAAAATTTACGTAATCGGGAAGAGAATACTGGGCGAAAGGTCCAATAATAGAACCAAGCAAATTGTATTCCATTTTATTCAATCCCATTGTTACAGATATAAGACAAAATTAACAACAAATGTCATTACAATTGACACAGTGAATTGTAGAAAAATAAAGTAAAGTAAATTGTAGAAAAGTTTCCAATTTTTTGTCATCAAGGCATGTTCGCTAAATTTATTAGCGATAGTAATAATAATATAAATATATGTAGGTTTGTATCAGCGCAGTTCGCACCAGAGAAAAGCTAGGCACTGTCCGTATTGCTAAACCAGTGCAAGTGAGAAGATGTGACAGTCAGTGTCAAGGAAACAAAAGAGAAAAGAATGTTCAGTGTTTACGTTGAAATATGATTTTTCTTGAAAAATGTCAATAAAAGTAATTTAAAAATCACTGATTTCTGTATGTTTAATAGAATACTATAAGAACATAACATACATGTAACTACAGTATGATGATTTCTAGTTCAATATTTCAAGCTTCTTCGTAAAGAAGCATTAAGTCAATAAATATCATTTCAGACTTCTTCGTCTAATTATTTAGTCACGGGAAAAGCTTTTAAATTGTATAGAAGGCGATTGTATATCTAGGTACAAAGCTTGATTTTTTATTTTTGATGATGAGTTAAAGGTGATACGAGATTCGCGTGTAGCCTTCGTCGCGTTCTATGTTCATGCCTCAATCTAAAGTTTTTAAAGCACGTGTTGTAGTGAGTAGTGAGTTATTGCAAACACTACCGACTCAAGAAGGTATGTTCCCCCTTCCGGGAAAACTTTAGGGGTCTCCTGTATGCTACCAATAGTGCTAATAATTTTACTTCAACAATGTACGTTTTTTTTTTATTATCTCAGAGGCTGGTTTTGGCCAACTCAAAAGTATCGTGAAAGCATTTATTGCTAGTCTTAAGCTTGTACACTAAAATGGCAAGAAGCCCAAACAAATTTGACTGTATTTCCTATAATGAGCTCATACAGTACCTTGATACACGCAATCATAGTCATCTTGCGGAATCCCACAACAAGGGGAGCCGATTGGTCTGTTAATATAAAGATTCTTCTGCCGAATAAGGACGAAGAATCAGTTTTTACTGCCTCGCGTAATTATTGCGACAATCCTTGCGATTAAATACAAATGAAAAGAAAGAAGAGGGACACATTGGTGTAATAAATGGTTGGTAAAACGATTGGCAATCTATAAGAATGTACTTCAAGTATGGCGACAAAATGAACCTTAAAATTTTGAAAATTAATCCGATAATACAACACTCAACATGAAATTGGACTTATTGAGTGGCAAAATTACTAAGCAAGGTATAGAAATGAAAAATTGAATAAAAATATCCGACATTTTCTTACAATGATATTTTAGTACGATATTCTTAAAGTAAATAAAACATTATTTACTTAAAACAAAAGCAAAACGAATAAAACGGTAGTAACGACTCTATACCTAAACATCAGCGACCAATTTTCTATTTCACGACTTTTTGTTTCCTTTAACCCGTGTTGCACAGTAACTAAGGCAAAACATCACATAAAATGCAGTAAATCTATTCTTTGCTACCTCATAACTATGGTCACATGACTGCAGTCGAGCCTAGAGGACATCCTTTATATGCTTATATTTATAATTTGCTCAGGTATAAAAGAAATCAGCTTTAAAGATGCACCTATTGGCTTAAACTAGTGTTCAATATTAAAATTTTAGATTAATTAGTAAATAAGAATCTATTAGACTATATAGAACTAAAACGCGTCCAATTACCTATGTACCTATGCATATTAGATATGTATGCATATGCCGGTATAAGTTTTGTGTTTATATATATACTTAGAAGTGTTTTAACAAGAGGCAAATTGCAACAGATTAAATGGATATCACTAACGCACTCAATTAACTAATAAATACTTACTTTTTCACTATTACGCAAACATTTTTCCATTTTAAATAAATGTAAAATCGATCTAATTTGCCTTTTTTATATAAATTCAATACAAAACGCGAGATTATTTATGTATATTGCACTATATCTGCTTTATTAGTTGCTGCATCAATTATACAAGTAAAAGAGTTACTATTACCTAATACTTTTTACAATTATTGTGCATATGTCTTCTAGACAAAGAAATATTTCCTCTTAACTACCACTTGAGATCTTTTAATAACATTTTTAACGAGGGTATTCATGTATTATGCCTAGCGCCGCCACTATTTCTAATTGTCTTGCTGTACTTGTGTCAATATAATGAAACAATTCAAACTAATTAGCTACGTATTCTGCTAACTTTAATATTAGATTTTAGTACGTAGAACTTTTATAATGAATAGCACGTAATAACATAAATCTCAAGGTATTACTTCATTTAAATACAGAGTAACAGATACATTGAAAATTGACGCAAACACGAACAAATCTTTTCGATGAAAGGGAAAAGTTTTCTGTATTGGAAAAGGAAAAAAGCGTGCGCAAGAAGAAATATAATCAGATATTTTGCGGGAATTCGCGCATCATGAAAGAGAAAAGTTGCATAAAGAAGACGTTCTGACAAAAAAGCGCTGATTGAAACTTGTGTCAAACATTGTCCACTGTTGAAAGGAGACTAAAATGACTTCTTTGCATGTCACCATTGACAACAAAAGTTGTCTATTGTTTAGCTAAACAATACCATCATATCTCCTTGGTGATGAAAAGACGGCCGTCTCTGTCTGTCGACCGGTACAGTCACATACCTCCATCCTCGCCATTATCACAGTTCTCTTTATGTATGGCTCGATGCGGCATTCAGGACATAACAATGGGAAATGCGGTGACATTTTTATCGTGTGTACATAGAGGATAGAGAATCCGTTGCATGGATTCGCGATCGCTGAATGTCACGCGCTTTTGATGATATCTCTTTCATATGCTATCCTTATAAATAACGATTAAAAAGAGAGAAATATCGCAAAAGAAATAATACAAAAAAAAGAAAACATTTTCAATTACCGATGCTCGACGTTTTTACTCAATTCTATAGGGTATTTATATCTGTTTTCGCTTTCACCGTATCAGTCGCTTCGGGAATGGATTTTGTTTTACGAGCTTTACAGAAATCTTTGGCAACATCCGTTGTGAGAAGGGAAAAAGGTAGCGCAGTAAATTTATATTCAAACTAATCTATTTTCTGTATATTTCAATTAAAACTAACAGAAAAATTACCAGGAATAATAATCATAATCATAGTATACTAATCCTTGTATAGAGTAAACAAAAACTAACAATAAGGAAATAGGTACAAAATAGGACGCAAATTCGAAATCGACGACATTACCTTCTTTTTTTGGCACGCAGTTTCTATTTTTATAATCTTAGTTATATGCAGATCTCGGTTCAACATATTACAGTTCAAGAGGGCCAACAAAGTTGTGAAATTTTGATGTTACTTCTGTTTTGAAGGCAAGGATAGATTATCGTGGAGGGCTCACAACAATGGCCCTTAGAGGATTGTACAGCTGATAATATTGTGCGTAATTAACTTTAGTTTCAAAAAAATAATAGTTTCATGAACGGGAGGAAGGTAGCAGTTGGTAATCTTCTGCAGGATAAGATAAACGATTTAAAACCAACGCTACGAACAATGGTTATAGTTATATGCGTTGCACACTACTGTCTAAATATTACTAAATATACTGATGGCGATGTTTACCAACTTGTTAATAAATTCTTGTAATGTCTCTTATCTGTATATTATTGACTATGACATAAGAGACTTTCTATCATTGGTAAAGCAACTAATTCACGTAGTTCTGCCCGTATTCAGACTAACACTGGAGACTTGTTTTGAAATCTATGTTTGCAGAACAGTCTATGCTCTACTTCTTAAGATACTTAAATCCATTTTCTCTTGGAAACTTAGTTGTTGAAGCAACTAACCACCGAAATATCGAGTCTGATTGAAACGGCAAATTTGAGCATGACGTAACAAAAAATCATCAACAATTCCACATTAAACACAGATACTAAATTGCTGTTGGTTTTATTGTTTTTGATATTAAAATGCTATTTAATGTTTTCATTTTGTTAAAGGAAACCATTTCACAAAAAACTTGTCTTCTAGTAAAATTAGTTCGGTTTAAAGTATGGACTTTCTGAATACGAAATAAATATAGTTGTTGCTAGTGAACAACACAATATAACACAATATAATCTGCCACTATTCCTATTTTTTGACTGGTACTGGGATCCTATTCTACTTTGCCTAAAATTTTGTCTTCAAATTCGATTATTCGAATTTAGACTCTGTGGACCCGTTTCAGAAAACCAATTTATTATAGCAGCAGTCCCATTGAGAGGCTCGTTAAAAGTTAACCTCTGATAGTCATACTATATATTGCCAAATATCAGGCAAAGCAAACTAGATAGAAATACAGAAGAACAAAAGCATTAAAAAATAACCCAGAGAATAAATTTTCCCACAAAACAAAGACTTATGTCGTCGCAAGAAAACAATTGAAGGATAACTAGCGTTGTAACGCCGCAAAAAATTTCATCCTGCAGATAATTTTTTAATTATGATAAGGCTATTTTGTTGAGACTTATATGTAATACATGTATCGATTATAAAAAAAGTCATCGCTAAGGACCTATAAAATAAATGCAAGAAATTATAAGTAAAATAAAAAGTTATAAATTTTTTCGAGAGCTTTCTTAAATGTTTTCAATTGAAAGATTACCTGTCAAAAGCGATGGTGTAATTTTTGTATATCTCTATATATACTATATTAAAGTATGTACAGTCATTCGCTTGCAATAAATCTGCGTACAAGTCCTATGCCAATTTCCATGTTTTTTCGATGTATTGAAATGTTCTTTTCAAAATGCGGTTAAAATGTCAACTTCACAGCATGTTTAATATATATTACGAGAGAGATAGACTGACAACTGTCTAGCAACAAAATGTGATGACAGATTACATACAAATCACATAGGTATAATAAAGCGTACGCAATTTTGATGCAAGCGAGTACGTTTGTATATACATGGCGACTGTAAGAGGTTGCAAACCAAAAAACACGGCTTAAGTAAACTTTCTTTTAATAATTATACTTACGTAAATTGAGTGAAGCCGTTTCTTTCGTGTCAAATTCTAAGCGAAAATTTTTATACTTCATTATATGTACATCTAGCAAACTTGCCTTTTATTTTCGCGGAAAATATAACTCGCTAATTTAAACCCACCTTAAGAAATGTGTTTCATTCTTACTAGTTTAAACCGTCTTTTTTGTTTTACAATTCCATTTATTAGTGTTACATACAAGTTCTTAATCCGCATTTTAAAATTTGAAATTTTACTATCGCTTAGAGATTGAAACAAAAATAGTGTGGGAATTACGTAATTATTTTTTAAGATTCGTTTTTGATTACAAAGTGTAATGTTTATTATCTTCTTCGTTAATCTAATACCTCAGTGCTTTGCGTATAAAAAAAAAGAAACGAAACAATTAAAAACCTTATCTGCGCCCATAAATTTCGGCTCCATCCCTCGCACTCTAACTACAGCGATTCATACGAACGAAACATTAACACATATAAATACTGAAATAAAATGCAAATGGTAGCTGGCGGTTGTGGTGGTAAATGAAAAGTCTATTCAATCTCGTCATCTTCGACTGCAGTGCATCTCAGCCGTTCTATTGTTCTGGTACCATTGTTCATAATCAAATGAAAATCCGTCTGTATCTGTAACTCCACGAACAGTGGACCTATTCTTTATTGCTTCTGCTTCGAACGTCCAACAATGTTTAATTACAATTCTGACTAACTGGCAAAAGCATGCCTTAATGAATGGATTAAAATTTTCACCGACTGTTACTATTACCGACATTTCTATACATATGCTTGTACGGAAACTAAATTACACAAAAAAAGAATAATGTTAATAGAAATTACTGAACTTTGAAAGCTATAATTCTTTATGTAGAAATTTTTAGGATATTTCATTTATCTATTTTATTTCGTTTTGGCTTTTCTTCTGCAGCAATGCAAATCCTACGTTACCCTTTACGGTGGTGGAATAAATGTGTAGATTTTAATCCAATCTATACATATAGTTTTGAATTACATCATTTAAAACATAAATTCCGGTTTCTACATAACCTCTCCTCCCCTCGCATATTACACAATGTCAAATTACATTAAAGCGAAAAATATAATTAACATATGAATGTAGCCAAGTACAGGTACACTAAAATAAGAGTAGTGTATTATACCCACGTGAAAACACTATGAATCCAAAATGCACTGAAGCGAACATAAAAAAGTGTATAATTGGAATCAATAAAATCTAATAAACGTAGATTAAGCGTATCTCATTTATAGAATGATTGGTTTTGGCCTCAATTGTTCGTCGTATTTTCTTATTTCAAAGGTAGATCTTTTTCTGTTCAACAGCATAGTGAAAGCTGTTCCAGAAAACCACTGACAGCCAGTGTACTACGAGTGTCGCTTTTGGCTCTTAGCCTATTTATGGTTGATTTTCTGGGCATGCCTTGACTAAAATAATTTGCAGCCCAACTGACAAAACCAAGACGCTACAAAAAGTTGAAAGATCTAGTTCCGTCTTATCCCCTGTTGGGCAAGCTCTGTCATAGTTGCATATCAACTATAGTGTCATATACAATTTAGCACCCAAGAAAATTCGGAAATCTTGGCCTAGCTTTCGGTAAGAGAAGGAAAACAATGGGTTTTTACATAAACTTGCTCTCAAAGAGAAACCAATACAGATACTTCCCGCATAAGGGCTTTATTTTCGGACGAGTAGATAAGCTTTCTCGCATTTGTACAATATCTTTTGTAATAAATACATTACCGATATATAATTTGCCTACAAGCAACCGTCCCAGCATTCTTTGTGATTATGGTATATTATTATTGTTTTCAATAGATAGCGCTTTTTGCATTACTTTTACAATTATTAATATTTAATAAAAATCGCGGGAGTAGCATTGTATAAATTAAGATTCATTCTGATAAAAATGATTTAGTTGTGACATTACTGAAGGAGGTGGTGCTTTTTGCCATTTTTTCCAGTCGACTATACTGGAAAATTGACGTTTGAGAATCACAGTAGCGTTCAGAAAGATCTGGATTTTGAGAATATACCGATAGGGAAATTTCACATCGACTCATTATGTTTCCATATAATCCTATATGAATATATGAACAAAGTTGCCACATCGCTTCGTCGAGAATCGAGCGCTGTTAAGTCACTATACCCGACTCTGCCCGACTTGACGCGCCTCCCTTCCACGATACATACATTTTCTGTACTGGCAACTATGCTTGTTTCAACGCACGGTGTTTTCGGCCTATGAGTCCATCACGTATTTCCCTACCCGTATACAAAACATAATACTATCCCAGATTTAAATTATAATAGCAATGTTACAGGTCTCTTGTTAACTGCTTTGTTATGCAGTAATATTTTTACTTACTCTTCAGTGCTAACCAATTTTCTATTTTTCATTAATTTCCTTCTATTTCACAACATTCAGGTGATACAAAAATTTATTCATATACCTAATATTTTCCTCGCTAAGCCTTGCTGCCAGTAACTGTAATCTCTACTATTCAAGATATCTTGGATTTGGGTCAGAATGAAAGATGCTTTTGTTGTGGGTAAGAGTCCATTTCTATTTTTAAGACACTATGCGCTGATGTTAATTTTCTTGGTTATGATTCTGTAAGTGTGTTAAATGACATCGAAAGCTTCGTCAGAAGGTTTTCGCCTCTGGCGTAGGTAACACGTCTAGTTACCGTGATCTTCTAGTATCCCCTACCCACTTTTTACTCCTGAGAAAGCCACTTACAATAGTGGCTTACCATGGCAACTGACAATAGTGGCGGAATGTCGAATATTTTTTGAGCTCTTATCTTACATTATTTTGCCCTCATAATAGACACTGTTATGTTGTCTTCTACGGGAACGACTTTTTTATCCCAGTTTAGAGTTTAGAGCAACATATTATACCTATTGGATTGGCGTTACATTTCCATCAGTTATACAGTTACTTGAATTATGTTTGATTGCTGTTTGAGCTGTGATTCTGCCAGCGGTTTTCTTCGTTAATAACACTGTAATAATAACACTCTTTTCACATTATTTGAAACTGCGTAATGTTAAAATTTGGGATAAAATTAATAATCGCATTATTACATATTCTTATGCAAGTCACTCGGAGAAGACGATATTCTGTTTCTTGTGCCAGTTATAGACTGGTGACTAAGTGCTTTAGTTTTTAACTAAAGCACTTATATACTGCTCATTTTTTGAATACTACAGATAATTCTTAACACATTCTTTATTTCTTATAAATTTAAAAATATACCAATAAACGTTGTAAAAGATATTTAAAGTTTTTTCGTTAACATTTAGGCAGATGATCTAGATCGTTGACTACAGTTATGAGATAAAAATCCAATTCTTTTGAGTTGTTCTGATGAAGTGACTAAATCAATAAATCTTCACAATTACAGAAACTGGTAGCAAGAAAATCTTCATTGTGAATAAAAGCATCACAGTCAACGCTACGGCATTAAATGTGTGGATAGGAATAATAGAACAGAGTTTCCTAAGGTCCTACTTTTTCAAAAGACATCTAAAACTGTTCCCAGATATTTAAATTTCTTATAATTTGAGTTGCTACCAATGTTGGTTATTATTTTCCCGAATGATGACTTCACATAGAGGTTCGTCAATTTTTTGACAAAACATTTAGGAGATGGACAGGTCGGCGAGTGAGGTTCATTCTTATTGAACTATTAGAAAACAGGATTTGTCTTAATAAACTAAATAACTTAAAACACTTACAACAAAGAATGAATTGCCATGTAAAATTTTATAAACGGTATGTAGATAACTGCATTTGCTGCATAAGAACAATATACGTATTATAGACACTCTTTCAATGCATTTCATACTTTTGAAAACGAAAATAAAAATTCTATAATTTTATTATTATTAAAATAATAAATAAAATAAATAAAGAAACAGTGACCGTAAATATCCAAGAAAAGAAAATACTAATAAGAATTAGGTGTATGTAATAGTTTAATAGCATAGCCAGTTAAATTAGCACATGAAGAATTTAGGACAGACCATTTAAACAATGTTAAATCAATACCAGAAAAACACTTTACCTAACGAATTTTTAATATAGTAATAAAACAATAAATTAAGTATATACATAATACAGGAACAACTACAAACACTAACATTTATTATCCAATACCTACGTAAGCGAAAAGATGCAACATGAATTTAAAATATGAAATATTAATACGACATTTATACCTAATAGTACTAAAAATGTAACAAATGTTGTGTAGGACAAACTAAACAGCATTAAAAAATATATTTATAATCACAAATTGATTATAAATCTCATAATCGCTAACCTAATTTTGTAACCATTATAAAAATAGACGACATAATTTTGATTTCGAAAATTCCACTATAAATGAGGTTACGAAATAAATCAAATAAGTCTGTACCCGCCGAATATAGTACAGTAATTATTATCCGACATTCCAGCCATTTTTAACATACATACATGGAGGAAGACTATGCATATGGGCATTTTATTACATGGTTGCTGGCTATTTTTACACAAAAAGGCAATACCTAACAATATACATGTATAGTAAATGACGCGTGTGCCTCTATTCATTGTCTAGAGGATGCTCGTGTTCTTTTGTTGCTATTATCTATATAAATCCCGTAGGCTTTCATAAAACTATTACGACAATCCGCATACATTACGCCATTATATTCGACTATCCAACAATGAACACAATATCTGCGTATATGTGTATACGAATATTGACGGGGGAGATTTTTACAATATATTTTACGCATAATAAAGGATACAATAAAAATATCGATTTTTAAATCGTGATTTATTAACTTTGCGGTAGAATAAAATTTATTTCGCATACGTGTTTATGAGCAGGTTTTCATATGGTAATTCCTATAAAAGCACCACATAGTTGCAGATAAAAGCTCTACAAATAAGAGTTCTACTTCAAACATGAAACAATTCCCTCATTTGTGTTAATCAATTTTAGTATTCCTCAATAAAAAAAAATACAAACATGTAGCAATGAAAAAGGAAAACCTAATTCAAGCGCATGAATTTGACGTTAACCATTTTTATTCATGCTAAACAGACCAGAAAATTAACTTAGCTGACTCAGGAAATAATTCATCTTTTCATCTTCATGACTGTAGAATCTTTAATTATTTTCGTTAAAAGAAGTTTAACCTGAAGTGACGCTCATTTAAGAATGCTTCCGAATTAGCGAGAGGCCTAGCTATTAAGAAAGAAAAAGAATTGGCCATCAGTTTACCATCATACCATTACAGCTCCTACATTTTTCAGGTTAAAGTAATCTCCATCCAGACTTGTGCGTAAAGCATTTTGAGTTCCCAATCAATCTTCCCTTAGTGGGCGGTTTGGTTGGTGCTCTTAGTCTGTAGTATCGCAAAAGCACAAGCTAAGTGAGGCTTGCACCGAAACCAAAAACGGTCTAAAACTTCCAAATTTCTCTTGAAGAGTAGTAGCAACCTCAAATTATTTGGAAAATTGACGAATATGCACCGAATTAACACCTGTATCATACAGGGCAATATACATGCAGGAATTGTAGGCTTAACATAGAATTGGCTGCTAACTCCACTAATTGTACGATCATCTTATCTACGTTTGGTTAACGTTGTGACAAACGTTACTTCCCTTCTAACACTAATTGTAGGGGAAATTCTTGCACATCTTGCTTGAAATGACCCTAAGCTAATGAAACCTTAAGCTCGACCAAGTTACGAACTTATTTACTATATACAAATATAACCTGATAAACAAGATTAACATCTCAAAAGATTTAAAAGTAGTTAACATTTTACTTGTTTCATAGATTACCACAGACGCGAACTGAGATGGTGAGAGATTCTTACATTAAACAAAATATTTATTAATTTCCAAATAGGATAAATGAAACTTTGAATATAAAACTAAATAGACAACAAAAACCAGACACAAAATTGTTCAAAAAATGTCAGGGTTGGAGTGTAACACTTAAAGTACATTTTTCTAATGCACCCTTAAATGTTTTTCTAAAAATTTGAGAACCGACCACCAACCTTTTCGTTAGTATTTAACACCATTTTAAAATGACAATTAGTCTATTATTATTAAAAATTGTTGTTTTTTGAGTTGTAATAATTAGATTGCCTGACACTAATCATTGTAGGTAAAACTAACGAGCAACAGAAAACTGCAAAATTTAATCGTTATTAAGTCCCAGTAAGTCCCTTTGGCGCAGAGGATAGCGCGTTGGACTTCTAATCCAAAGGTCGTGGGTTCGATCCCCACAAGGGATGTTTTTTATGGTCGCAGAATTTAATTAAAAGTGAAGATGTACAAACGGTTAGTTGTGAAAAATCTATTAACAGGAACTTTAGCAATGTAGGAAGTTGTTTCATTTTAGTGACATATTCTTCATTTTTTTAAGAAATTCAGAAGAAAATACGTTAACAATTTTAGAATTTAAAATTTAGCTTCATAAGTTGTAACTTCAGTTTCAGTTATTTATTTTATTTTTGGAGAAATAAACAGATAAAATAATACATAATAATAATAGTATTAATACAAACATGTAGTACCAAAAAGCAGTTACAAGCATATGAGCCTACATTAATATGCAATAGAGCACAAGACTAAAAGAAACAATGCTGCCAACAGGTATATAACACAATAAAGAAAAAAACAAAAACAACATAATATAAAGTAGAGAAATTGCAAAGGACCTACGATTTTTCGTAAAGATTTGATATCTTTACCAATTATTTGTTTTCCATACCATGTTGTTACCTGTCGTTCAAACAGTACAGACGTGTTTATATTGCGTGCGCAGACAATAATTCAGTATTATAATAAGCGGTAGGCGGGTATTAGTACTCTGCCGAAATGGCTTCACGTTGTGCGAAATGTGAAATAGACTTAAGAAGTAGAGATAGATATGTACAATGTAACGGTTTTTGTGAGAATTTTTTTCACCAAGGTTGCGCTGGTTTGTCGGATATAGCATTTAAAGTAATTACTGAGAAGAATAACGTTTTTTGGTCTTGTGATACGTGCGGTATTGGGAAAGGATGTTCTCTTAGAAAAGTACTCACAAATTTTGAAAATGCATTCAATCAATTATCCTTGGAAGTAAAAAATCAAAATAGCAAATCAGAGACTGATGTGAAACTAACGTATGCGGACAAACTAAAAAAATCGGAACCCGTACTAGTGATTAAGCCGAAAGTGGAAGGTCAGTCAAGTACTACAACAAAAAATGAACTGAGAAGGTTAGTTGACCCAACTGAGATAGAAATATCAGGATTAAAAAGTGTTAGCAATGGAGGAATTGTAATTGAATGCAAAAATACACAGGCAATATCCAAACTAAAAGAGGAGGCGCAATCAAAGTTAGATGAAAGTTACAACATTAATGAACCACGAAAACGGAGACCGTGTATTAAGATAATAGAAATGAGAGAAAAGCGAAATATCGTGGAAATAGAGGAGAAGTTAAAGGCACAAAACAAGTTACTGAATACTAAAGATTCGTATATAAAAGTTTTACATTTAGCAGAGATGAAAGCAATCCAAAATCGACCCGTTAGATATTTTGCATATGTCGAAGTTGATGCAAAATCGTATAACAAATTAATGGAGGAGAGGGAAGTAAGAATTGGATGGGATGTCTGTAAAGTATTTGATGGTATTACTGTAACAAGATGTTTTAAATGCTGCGGTTACAACCACAAACCTAGTATTTGTAAAAAGGAGACCAGGTGTCCAAGATGTGCAGGATCACACTCTATCAGGGAATGTAAAGCTACCGAAAGTAACTTAAAATGTATAAACTGTGAGGAAGCGGTACGTAAATTGAATTTGAGAATTAAGATAAACCATGCAGCCTGGGACCCTGAATGTTCTGTTTTTAAGCGAAAATTAGAGATAGAAAAAAGTAAGGTACATTTTTTAGAATAAATAATGTAGCGTGCAATCAAATTTTGTATGTAAATGCTCAGAGTTTAATTGCCAATTTTGAACTTGTACAAATGGCTATTGAAAACTATAGTCCCGCAATAGTTATGTTATCCGAAACTCATGTCACAGAGGAAATTCTTGAATCTGAAATTTCGATAAAAGGTTACAATATTATTAGATGTAACTCTTGCAGCAGGTATACGGGGGTGTTATAATGTATGTTAAGTTAGGAGTACGATATACTGAAATTACTAATGTAGCGTTTAGAAATAATGCATGGCTATTAAGTATTAATGTATCTTCTGGTTTTACAAAAGGTTTTTATGGGGTATTGTATCATAGTCCGAATGCAAGCGATGCTGAATTTTTAACATTCTTTGAAACCTGGTGTGATGTAAACTTAGATAATAGAGGTGTCTTTACTATTGTGGGGGACTTCAATATTGACATATGTTGGACAAACTAGGAGACCAGTTTCAACTACGTTCAAGGAATATTTGGATCGTCTCAAATACAATAGAATTAAAAAGTTTAGCGTTACATGTATTTGAGACAAATCACAGAATCAATGAAACCAATGTAAAACTAATTGAATCTTTTAGTTATTGTAAATTTTTAGATGATTTTGATAGTTTGGAGGTTCACAAAAAAAGTCTATATTAATGAAATATAATAATTTTCCGATTCCACGTAAGGCATTATTTACCTTATTCCGTATAATGCATGACGAATCAACTGTAGAAAATAATTTTTTATGTTTAAGGAAGATCGTAATGGCCATAGCATCATGCACAATGGTACGAAAGTTTTCTTAGCGGAAGAAAAATCTTTCTTCTGGATGCACTTTTAACCGTTAGGGAATGAATATCAATCACATGAAGATAATATAGTTCGTAAAAATTAATTACCTACCTCCGAAACGAAGTTGAAATTGCGTCCTAAAAAAGATAATGCCATCTACACGGAATATATAACCTCCTCAACAGATATCCGTTATTGTTATTATTATATGTTTAAAAGTTAAATATTTGACTCAGAGCTTAAGGCTCCTTAAAAATATAGTCGCAAAGGAACTCGGTAATGGAATTAAATCGAATTTCCTCCGTGTAAATTTCGTTTTGTAATTTAATTATCAAAAGCTTTATTAAATTTCATTCTATTGTTTTCATCCACTTAAAGTTTCACTATTTGTGACTTAGTTTTAATGTTCATGTGGGTTAGCTATTACATGAAATTTATATTATAACTTTTGACAAAGAACACAATATTCAAGCAGAATTCCTGTAATCCCCAGTAAAATTCCAATTCTATAGGTATAATAATAATGGTTTTCGTAACTATACATTTTCATTTCAATAGATTCATATCTATCAAGTGCTTAATGTTAAAGTGAATATAATACAACATTACAATTGATACACATAAATTTAATTTGTCTTCTGGATGATACAAAAGTGACATTAGATCAAAAAAGATAAGTAAAGATACGTAAAGATCCAAACACATTACGATTATTTTTCATCAATCTGTAAGTTATTTGCTCGTGACTGATATATTCGAAATAACTTTTGAAAGATATCTTAATAAAAATACAAATATATTATGTACCTATCAAGTTCCTTGACTGGACTTTTATATGCCAAAATATGCATTACTATCCACAAAAATGGTTAATAAATGACCCTAATTAGTTTTTTGCTTCATGTTGCAGATGATAACAACTAGGCCCTCTGTATAGAGGATGCAAATTATCTTCAAGCTAAACGTATCCAATTAAATAAATTTGATGAAACAATAGGATAAGAGATTCATATGTCAATAATATTACAATAGACACTGAAGAAGCTAAAGCTCACAAAATACTATTAGTTCCTCATCTATTAAGTAATTGTAATGAATCTGTAAAAATAGAACATGCTTGTAGATAAAAATTTCTTAATTCTCGATAAATTAGTTGATCCGGAGAGTGTTGATATCTAATGCTAATTGATTAAATTCAAAGTCTCGTTTAGTACTTGGTACTTCTTTTTATTCGATTCTTCATCTAATGCACTCTTAATCAATGATTTGTTGATATCTGATTCAAATTCACGAGTAATTGTTCTTATAAAGTGACGTCGAATTACTGTAAGTTGAAGTCCCATTCTTGCAACAAAGAAAGGGACGATTCATTGAAATATACGGGACGGTTTGTGGCATGAATGGAGTCCACACGAAGGATAGCTATTCTCGTTCATTGTACACTCGCGGAGTATTTGCCGTTACCAGCACTAATAACAGCATCACAGCTGAATAATACCATTGCTTGTACGTGAGTTAACTGATCCGAATCTATATCCTGGTATAGGTATATTAGACTGAATCCTTGTTATGAGGTTTCAATAAGATATCGACTGAAATATTTGCAGATAAATCAAATAACAATTGTACTTACAGCTCGTTCCCGCTATAGAAATTTTAAGTGCATACAAATGCAAATCTCATAAAAGTGTAGTCAGATTATTATTATTATTTCCTTGGAATGTACTGCACTTTATAACAGTCGTAGATTGTTAATAAATTTCATTGCTTTAAAACCAATATGATTTTTTGCAATTAACACCTTTTCGTCATGAACCAAAACGCCTTTCCCAGCAACAAGCTTTGATTGTTTTATATAAATTTAAAACTTTTTTTGAGAAATATGAATTTAGTGTAACTAATATATTTAACGCTGCAAACAAATCACCCCGATTTACTATCCAGACCACATTTTAGTTAATGCACCACTGCACTAAAGCAGGTAGATGACCCAGGAAAATATTCTGATATCTGTGCAACATTCTGTTAAACACTTGAAAACTAGTGTGAAAAACCCTGTATTACTATTGCTCGACAAGCATGAAAACCATATTAACATCGAAGTTATTGTCTAAGCCAAATTTTGCGGGGTGCACAAGTTGACGTTTCTTCTACATTGCAGTCATACGTTGCAACCTTTAGATGTTGCAGTCTATACCTCTTTTTATGCATGGCCATATATAACATGGCAGAAAATGGATGGTTAATAATCCAAGCAACACCATACCCATTGTGCCCGGTTGTTCCCGGTCGAAAGCTCAATAGCAGTTAAAGGTAAAACTTGGCCGTGACGGCATTCTTTCATTTTACCTGCGAAATTGCGCCACTAACTTAGCTCAGCCACTTGCGATGATTTTCAATACGTCACTTGCGACAGAGCACTTTCCTACTATATGGAAATAATCTCCTGTTTTCAAATCCGATAGTAAGTAAATGGTTGAAAATTATCGTCCAATTTCCATACTCTCAACTATGTCGAAGGTTTTCGAATCCGCTGTATATGGTTACTTGCTGTCGTCGTTCAAGAATCAGATAATTCCTGAGCAGCATGGGTGTTTCTCAGGCAGGTCTGTTGAATCTAACTATCACATATCGAAAAATTTGGATAACCGTGTACAAGTTGACTCAATATACACTGACTTTAGTAAAGCTTTCGACAAAATAGATCACAATATACTAGTGGACAAGCTAAATTCCTTAGGAATACATGGTGATTTAGTTCGTTGGATAAAGTCATATATTTCCAATAGAACCCATGCGGTTAAGTTAAATGGTCTTATTACAGACTTTGTCTCTGTTACGACAGGTGTAGCTCAGGGCTCACACCTCGGCCCATTACTCTTCATTATTTATATTAACGACATATCGACTTGCTTTCGTCATTCCAAATTTTTGTTATACGCAGATGATTTGAAAATTTTTTGTCCAATTAACACAATATCTGATCAATTTAACATCTAACAGCATTTATATCGCCTCCATGATTACTGTATCAAAAATAAATTATTTCTGAATTACGCTAAATGTAAATGTATTTCCTTTTCAAGAAGTCGAACCGTTTACATCACTTGTTGGAACATGTTACTGACATTAAAGACCTAGGTGTGATTTTTGACAGTAAATTATTGTTTAATCGTCACATCGATTTTATTGCGTCCTTTACCTAACTAAATTCTCTAATTTCTTTGTTCTATGCTTACGTCCATAGTGTGCTTGGTTACGCTAGTGTAATCTAGAATCCCCAATACAATATGTACATTACCAGAATCGAATCTATTTAAGGAAGGTTTGTCAATTATTTATTAAAGATATATAATATGCCTCGTTATGATTACACGTCCTCACTTATGGAATTCAATCTTACTCCATTAAAAACTCCCAGGGAACGTATTGATATGTATTGTTTGTAACGGTCACTTGGATGCACCTGATATTCTTGCGTCCATTGATTTTTAATGTCTCTGCATTCTCTACGCGTGCAACGACTCTCTTTCGGCCTCCAATGGCTAAAACTAAATTACACAACAACTCCCCCATACTGCGAATACTCTATAGTTATAACACAAATTACGATAATGTCGATTTGTTTGATGGCTTGTATCGTTCATTCAAACAAAAAATCAAGTGATGCTAATTTTGCTAATACATAGTAATAACTAATAATACATAAATAATAATACATAGTAGTAACTTCCTCTATTTTGTTTTTCTTTTATTCTCTTTACTGGTCAACTATTGTCGTATTTTTTATTACCACTATTGTTCATATTGAATCTGTTTATCAGTTTTTCCTTTTTTTTTTTTTTTTTACATAATAATTCTCTATTTATACATACATATATATATATATATAAACATATTAGAATAGTTAGTATGTTGTGTATGTACATGCAATTGTTATCTCGTGGATACTGTTACTGGGTTCGTCCTGTTTGTATCCCAACTGCTGTAAATAAATAAATAAATAAAGTAAGTACAAACATAAGTTAGATATGACGGCAAAAATAGTATCTGCATGTAACATTTATGATAGAAAATAATAAAATATTTCTAAAACTGCATATTTGTGTTACGTATACACAATGTTGTATAAGAAGCATGTCTATTTTATAGCAGACTCTAAAAATAGAATACAATATAGGATGTTTCATTTAAAAAAATAACGTTACCTTCACTACTGCTTTTCTGCGACATCCTGTATAAACCAACGTCTATTAAGACTGTGGCCCTTTAAAAATGAAACAACTTTTATTTGAAAAGATTTTTTGTACCTTCAACTGGCATCCAAATATCGACCGTCACCGTACTGTTGGAACACACTGTATAATATAAATGAATTAGCGTTTAATAAAGTTCGGAAGAGGAAAAACAGATTTTTTTTTGATGAGCAGTGTTACTTATAGGTCAGCAGCTGTACCTGCACTGCAGTTAAATGATCCCAAAGGGGATATAGAATGTGAAATACAGAAAAACCAATAAGGAGAAAGTAATGTCATTGATGAAAACTTAAATCTGCCTATACCCGAACCTACACTCAACCGCCAAAGGAAAATATTTCCTTAACAATATTGACCTCGAATTATATTAAACCATTTCCTAACACACCGATTCGAAGAAAGACACTATTTCGCATGAAGTGTGACTCAAATTGAATATTAACAGATCTGAGGGAATGGAAACTCCTGAAAACTAACGAGTAGTAAAACTTAGATCTGGAATAACTGTTTCGAGAATAACCCCCCTGGAATAATTTTTTAAGAGAAAACAACTTGTACTTCAATAAGCAATGTTTTTCAAACTTAAATTCAAGGGGCTAGAAAAATTAATTTGATGGAAAAGAAATATGACTCGACAAGTGAGAGTGAAGATGCAGATTCGTTTTCACTGAGTAATGATTCATGTATAAGTATGATACAAGAAGATTTTGATTTCAAATTTAACAATTGTGAGGTAAATGTCTATCTTTTGGTAAAATTTGTATTTAAAAAATCATGTGTGTATTATGTACGTAAGATATTGATAATTTCTGATCATTGTGTGTGACATTTATGAAATTTAATTCATAACATTTTATTCATTTATATCATAATTATTTCTTGTAAAATTGTAATTGTAATTATCTAACCTCACGTTCGGTTTACTATTTCCAATTAATTAGGAACCTAAATGCCTTCTTAATATAAGTTTCGTTACTATATACATATATAATTATTATGAATTATGGACAATAAATGATAATAAATAGCAAATCTACGATTTTGATTTCCTATTCTACACGCTAGCAGCGTTCACACAAAATGGTCAGTAGCATAACCAATATGAAGTTGGTGAATAGCTTTGAAGTCTATTGTTATACACACCAATAATTATTTCCTCTGTTGATTTTCCATAACAATAAGGGATCGAATAAGTTCGGGAAATTCATTAAGAACTACACATAGGCTTTCTATACATTCTGTAAATGTACGAGGGTGGTTTTACTTATTATTGTTAGAGTTACAAAAGAGGGTAAAAGGTTGAGGTTTGAAATAATTTAATTTTTCAATACAATTGTCAAAATACTAAAATATATCTAATATGTCCAGATAATTATACCCGTATTCAGTTGTAAAATAGAAAACATTTCTGCTGCTATAATTAAAAAAGGAAATCAATCCCCAATAATGGTGCCCATAAATTCATGCAAGATATAATTTTGATAGAAAATACAGCTTTTTAATTAAAAATTGTGAATTTTTTCTTGATTGATAAATTATATAGTATAGGGTTATGTATGAAAATATCGAAATTTTCGAGAAAAACGACAATTCCCGAATTCTGCTTTAACTTTTTGTATCATCGCTAGGTAGTTAAATCATTTAAGTAATACACTATGACGCATTTAGCTATCACATAAAGGACTGAAATTTTAATTCTGATTGGATATAGAGATAAGACCAGAAGTCAGCCAGAAGTGTGCAATATATTTAATGGCAAATATCTAAATCGCACTATTAGAAAAACTACACTTAGTAAGATTTAGTCCAAATTTAGAGACTCTGCTTATATTAGATATACTCCAAAACTTGAGCATCCAGAGGTTAACGATGATCAGAAAATCCCCCTACTCCCAACACCGGACAACAACAGGTCGATCAGAATCCAATTCTTCGAGAAAAATGTCACCGTCCTTCCGGAGAATTGAAACTCGGCTTCTATCGAGCCGTTTTAGTTTAGATTCTAAATAGTTATTATGAAATTTGTAAAAAATTGCACTTCATTACCTTGGATCAAAATTAAAAAGCTAAAATTGTAAAGTGAAGTTTGAAGTTCTTCACTGGATCCCTTGGTGCAGAACTAAACAGAACAGTAAACACTATTACAACCTCATTACACACCAAACACTTTTAACTAAACACCGACGCGTTTTGACAGCAAAGCTGTCATTATCAAGGCTAAACTAACAGTTTTATTATCGCCTTGATAATGAGTGATATCAAAAATATATCATTCAGCCCTAGTGTTTGAGGAGTTATATATGAATAAGGTTGTGCTTATTTTATGACAAAAATTAAATGTGATTTGCAGAAATATACTTATTGTTTATTATCATAAATCAATATTTATTATTTTCTGTTTTTTTTTCTTTGATTTTATGACATTTTTTCCATATTTTATGATCTGGAAAATCCATAAAAATTGAATATCGTGAAAAATAAAAACATACCCTCATACGCACATCGTTAGTCACATGACAAAAAAATTTAAATCCTTTTGAACACAACACAAGTGAGAAGGCTATGTATTAAATTATAAATTTTCACTCTGTTTAAACTAAACTGAAGTAAGGTGTACTATAAATGCATACAGAATTTTTATTCATTGAACCGTATGCTATAGATGCACCTGTATCTATTGAACCGCTTAGAGATGTAAGAAACTGCACAGACAATAGCCGCCTCGTATGTATGTATGCAGAAAGTATAATGGGAATGAACAGAAAACGTCCTACTCTTCCATCGTGTAGTCCATAGTGTGGGGGAAACCGGCAAAAACACAATGGTTGTGTGGTGGCTCACAATGGGTCTGAAAGAATAACCGAATGCAACGGCCGTGAATGCCGTATAAAAGAAGTCACTTCTGTATAATTGTGTAAATAAAGGACACGCTTTTCAAACGCCATGCAAAAGAGAAGAATTTTTAAGCGTACTGTTGCTCGCTAACGTTGCATGTCCATTTCGTTTATATGTATGAGCGGACGCATTTTAATGAATTAATACTGGCGCTGGCGAGGTGATGAGTTTAATGTAGAATTATACGACCTAACCCTCCAAAAAGATTAATACAAAACACTATCACGTTCCCATGATTGCCGTATCTCATCAAAGATCATCGTAAAACAGTTTGTGTGCTACTGTCTGTAAATGACTAAAAAATTTGAAGAAAATATATTATTCCTTCTCGTATCCCCTATACAGTTTTTACATTATTGGCAAAACATCGAGTTAATATTTTTTGCGGATTTATTTTACTTTATTCTGTATTTAGTTTATTTATACAACCCTGATCCCGTACAAAGTCGGAACCCTTCATTTCAAAGACTCGGCCCGTGGAAGCCTTCCATATCAATTAATAAGACATATTGTTTGCTTAGGCAGGCCAAGTTGCCCGTTTCAGTGGGCTTGGCCTGTATACTTCAATATTATCATAATTATTCAGTCCTTACGTTTATATAAGATAATTCCGCGGCCCACACTGTCAGAGCAGTTAGGGATTGGTTTCAAGATTATTGACATGAAATTGAAATTGCGTAGGTAGATTAGTGGTCTAGTGTTAACTCCATCGAAAATATATGTTTGGGTAAGACCAATATGACATGTTGGTTCCTCAGAGCCAACACAATCATAATCACACTACTGAGATCTGGGAAAGATTTAGAAAGAAAAATTTGGAATAACTGTGTGTGGACAATTGCAGGAAGTTATAAACCGTCACGGATACTGTCTGTAATTCAGTTTTACCATACTAGTGCCTATAGTTAAAAAAATACCCTATTTTTACTGAAATACTGACCTAAAAGATTTAACTGTCATTCTTGTCCTTGTGTCAATATTTCAGTAAAAGCATTTTCTCATCGCATGCCATTTAATTTTTTCTCGACTCACTATTCTAGGAAAGATATATCTCACTTCTGTGGATAACGGATATTTAGTCAATATTTGCTGCTCTCTTCAAAGTTAAAAAATGTCTTCTTTGCTAAATTAACAGTTTATGCAGTTCGCCTTGTTGGCTTTCTTACCTTTAGATATGAGAATAATTGATATAGCAAACAGTGAAAGTAATAAATTACGTTGTTACTCCAAACAAAGAGTTCATGCTCCATTATGATATCTTGAAACAGCATTCAATGAAAATAGAAGGACAACTTACTACGTAAAAGACTAGGCATTATAGCTATCCACACACGTGTATATACTTGCATAATAAATCAACGAAAAGGTTTCCTCATACAACATGTTTTGTATGGCAAATGGAAACCTTTCGAACGCACAATCTGTGCCTATCTACATGTCAATCAAAGCAATTTCTCTAAACTAACATTGCGTGTACACTTCGTTACAAGCGGACGAGCTTTAGTCAATTGCTGGTGATGAATTGAACGTAGAATTACATACAGTAATATAATTTTCTCCGAACAATACCAACAATTCATGATTTATTCCAGGACAATACACTTTTTTTCTATATATACTAATATTCGTATATGCTGATATGTATATAATACAGACTGACTGTAGCAAATCCTTTCGATAAATAATCGCATCGGTTTTAAACCTGAAACTAATGTTTCTAAATACAAAGTTATATCCTATTTGTTAGCTCAATTTTGGGGAAAGATTTACACAATTATTATCGTCGGTTAAATGTATGTGTAATTATAATACATATTAATCAGAATAGTGGAAGGAGCTTATAACGGAATCCTTTATTATTGGTTATTGATATTGCTACGTATTCTACGTACTTCTGATCTATCTTATGCAGCTCTTACAGTATGCACAAGCAAATAAATACATCTAGTTACTACTTATCCGTCCTATGCAATAGTATCGCACCTCCCAGGAAAAATAACGTTACCGATAATGCAGGATAATCTCAATTCGCCATTCTTTTGGCATACAATATGTACCGGATGGCCAACTAAAAATATCGCTCGGCCATGGCAACATCTAAATCGCACTATTAGAAAAACTACACTTAGTAAGATTTAGTCCAAATTTAGAGACTCTGCTTATATTAAATATACTCCAAAACTTGAGCATCCAGAGGTTAACGATGATCAGAAAATCCCCTACTCCCAACACCGGACAACAACAGGTCGATCAAATCCAATTCTTCGAGAAAATGTCACCGTCCTTCCGAGAATTGAAACTCGGCTCTATCGAGCCGTTTTAGTTTAGATTCTAAATAGTTATTATGAAATTTTGTAAAAAATTGCACTTCATTACCTTGGATCAAAATTAAAAAGCTAAAATTGTAAAGTGAAGTTTGAAGTTCTCTACTGGATCCCTTTGTGCAGAACTAAATAGAACAGTAAACACTATTACAACCTATTACACACCAAACACTTTTAACTAAACACCGACGCGTTTTGACAGCAAAGCTGTCATTATCAAGGCTAAACTAACAGTTTTATTATCGCCTTGATAATGAGTGATATCAAAAATATATCATTCAGCCCTAGTGTTTGAGGAGTTATATATGAATAAGGTTGTGCTTATTTTATGACAAAAATTAAATGTGATTTGCAGAAATATACTTATTGTTTATTATCATAAATCAATATTTATTATTTTCTGTTTTTTTTCTTTGATTTTATGACATTTTTTCCATATTTTATGATCTGGAAAATCCATAAAAATTGAATATCGTGAAAAATAAAAACATACCCTCATACGCACATCGTTAGTCACATGACAAAAAAATTTAAATCCTTTTGAACACAACACAAGTGTGAAGGCTATGTATTAAATTATAAATTTTCACTCTGTTTAAACTAAACTGAAGTAAGGTGTACTATAAATGCATACAGAATTTTTTATTCATTGAACCGTATGCTATAGATGCACCTGTATCTATTGAACCGCTTAGAGATGTAAGAAACTGCACAGACAATAGCCGCCTCGTATGTATGTATGCAGAAAGTATAATGGGAATGAACAGAAAACGTCCTACTCTTCCATCGTGTAGTCCATAGTGTGGGGGAAACCGGCAAAAACACAATGGTTGTGTGGTGGCTCACAATGGGTCTGAAAGAATAACCGAATGCAACGGCCGTGAATGCCGTATAAAAGAAGTCACTTCTGTATAATTGTGTAAATAAAGGACACGCTTTTCAAACGCCATGCAAAAGAGAAGAATTTTTAAGCGTACTGTTGCTCGCTAACGTTGCATGTCCATTTCGTTATATGTATGTATGAGCGGACGCATTTTAATGAATTAATACTGGCGCTGGCGAGGTGATGAGTTTAATGTAGAATTATACGACCTAACCCTCCAAAAAGATTAATACAAAACACTATCACGTTCCCATGATTACCGTATCTCATCAAAGATCATCGTAAAACAGTTTGTGTGCTACTGTCTGTAAATGAAAAATTTGAAGAAAATATATTATTCCTTCTCGTATCCCCTATACAGTTTTTACATTATTGGCAAAACATCGAGTTAATATTTTTTGCGGATTTATTTTACTTTATTCTGTATTTAGTTTATTTATACAACCCTGATCCCGTACAAAGTCGGAACCCTTCATTTCAAAGACTCGGCCCGTGGAAGCCTTCCATATCAATTAATAAGACATATTGTTTGCTTAGGCAGGCCAAGTTGCCCGTTTCAGTGGGCTTGGCCTGTATACTTCAATATTATCATAATTATTCAGTCCTTACGTTTATATAAGATAATTCCGCGGCCCACACTGTAAGAGCAGTTAGGGATTGGTTTCAAGATTATTGACATGAAATTGAAATTGCGTAGGTAGATTAGTGGTCTAGTGTTAACTCCATCGAAAATATATGTTTGGGTAAGACCAATATGACATGTTGGTTCCTCAGAGCCAACACAATCATAATCACACTACTGAGATCTGGGAAAGATTTAGAAAGAAAAATTTGGAATAACTGTGTGTGGACAATTGCAGGAAGTTATAAACCGTCACGGATACTGTCTGTAATTCAGTTTTACCATACTAGTGCCTATAGTTAAAAAAATACCCTATTTTTACTGAAATACTGACCTAAAAGATTTAACTGTCATTCTTGTCCTTGTGTCAATATTTCAGTAAAAGCATTTTCTCATCGCATGCCATTTAATTTTTTCTCGACTCACTATTCTAGGAAAGATATATCTCACTTCTGTGGATAACGGATATTTAGTCAATATTTGCTGCTCTCTTCAAAGTTAAAAAATGTCTTCTTTGCTAAATTAACAGTTTATGCAGTTCGCCTTGTTGGCTTTCTTACCTTTAGATATGAGAATAATTGATATAGCAAACAGTGAAAGTAATAAATTACGTTGTTACTCCAAACAAAGAGTTCATGCTCCATTATGATATCTTGAAACAGCATTCAATGAAAATAGAAGGACAACTTACTACGTAAAAGACTAGGCATTATAGCTATCCACACACGTGTATATACTTGCATAATAAATCAACGAAAAGGTTTCCTCATACAACATGTTTTGTATGGCAAATGGAAACCTTTCGAACGCACAATCTGTGCCTATCTACATGTCAATCAAAGCAATTTCTCTAAACTAACATTGCGTGTACACTTCGTTACAAGCGGACGAGCTTTAGTCAATTGCTGGTGATGAATTGAACGTAGAATTACATACAGTAATATAATTTTCTCCGAACAATACCAACAATTCATGATTTATTCCAGGACAATACACTTTTTTTCTATATATACTAATATTCGTATATGCTGATATGTATATAATACAGACTGACTGTAGCAAATCCTTTCGATAAATAATCGCATCGGTTTTAAACCTGAAACTAGTGTGTCTAAATACAAAGTTATATCCTATTTGTTAGCTCAATATTGGGAAAAGATTTACACAATTATTATCGTCGGTTAAATGTATGCGTAATTATAATACATATTAATCAGAATAGTGGAAGGAGCTTATAACGGAATCCTTTATTATTGGTTATTGATATTGCTACGTATTCTACGTACTTCTGATCTATCTTATGCAGCTCTTACAGTATGCACAAGCAAATAAATACGTCTAGTTACTTATCCGACCTATGCAATAGTATCGCACCTCCCTGGAAAAATAACGTTACCGATAATGCAGGATAATCTCAATTCGCCATTCTTTTGGCATACAATATGTACCGGATGGCCAACTAAAAATATCGCTCGGCCATATCTCACGAACGGTTTAGAGTACAGCTTTGGGAAAAAATATTACTGACTAAAGTGACACCGAGAAACAACTGGAAATTATTTAGAAAAGCGTAGAGGGGGTAACTCATCACCAAAAATTTTAATTCTTATTTTACGCAAAATTTACCAACTTAAGGTCTATAATAAATATGAAAATCTAAATCTAAACTTCAAACTGTCTACCACCTTCCTGGATGCAGAGATGACACCGCTTATTTACAGTCGAGCAGGATTTGTCAAAGAATTCTGGATGCGCGCGGAGAGTGTCAAATTCTTCTTTAATTCGTGCTTTCAACTGTTCTATATCACGTAATGAGATGGAAAACACTTTATTTTTGAGTACTCCCCACAGAGAAAAATCACACGACGTACGGTCAGGTGACAGTGCTGGCCACTCAATAGGTCCTCTGCTTCCTATCAACATACCAAACTCGGCATTCAAGTATTTACGAACTTGTAGACCAAAATTATGTGGGGCACCATCTTGTTGGAAATATCGAATACCTGCTAACATTGAGTTATTTTCAAGTTCGCCCTTTAAATCGATAAGCAGTTCTAAATAATTATCTGCATTCACGATCTCTGAAAAAAATATGGATCAAGGAGACCATCAGCGTGAATTGCAGCTCACACTGTTATTCCAGGAAGATTTAACTCCTGTGTAATGGTTTCATGGGGGTTCTCAAAAGCCCAGTAAACGCAATTGTGCCGGTTAATCCGTCCGTTTAATTTGAACTGCGCTTCATTGCTCCAGAGAATTTGCTTATAAAATTGTGCGTCATCTTTCGCGCAACCAGTAAACCACTCGCAAACTTCCAGTCTACGATCAGGGTCGTCTTCTGCCAGCTTATGTATCAGACGTGGACGATAATACTTGTCTATGGCTCATGTAAGAAAAATATTATTTCCTATACAAACTGTGCCCTTCCTTAGGAGATGAAACTAGAAAACGCCGAAATGGGTTTCATTAATTTTTTTAAAAGGCATCAATGCCTAGTTTCAATAAGTTTAATCAAAAAAATATACATACAATTTTTTTCATATTTGCTTTGCCACCTCCTTACACGTAATTAAAGGTTGAATTCAAAAGAAAAACGTGGAAACACGTGTTTCATTAATTGTGTCAAAGAGCATTAATTTTAAACAGAAGTTTCCGCTTATGGTAGAATTTCAAAAAATCCGTTCTTAAAATGGTGTCTATAATATAAAATCAGCGTCTTTTCCAAATTGAAAATTTCTACTCTTATTGGTTTGAGCTAGGTGTTGATGTGTCAGTTGGAAAGTCTTTTTAATAATAAATGTCTTTATTATTCATACTTACAAGTTATTAGTGTCCTAACTACTAATTAAACAAAAATTATACTTATAATACTAACAAGAAACATAAAAAAAGGAAGGTACATATAATATCAACCGATACTAAAAAAAGCAGTATGCGCAATTACTGGGCAAGGCCCAGTTACATGATGCACATGTGAACTGTTCTTACCTAACCCTGTATGCATTCGAACAAGATGATGAATGAGTTTAGTGCCTACGGATACCATAAGCTAAGTTTGTGTGCGTTCTCACAAAAGAAAACAAAAAAAAACTGCAGTGCTAACTGAGAGTAGAAAAAGAACAAAATGTTGGAATTAACATAGCCAGCTACAATTCTATACCTATAAAGCTAGAAGAAATACAAAAACAAAACAAAAGAACACATAGATATCAACATTCTGCAAAAGAAGGGCGCCCAAAAATCATAAAGTATTTAAAAAAAATGATAATAGCAAAGGGCAAGATTGTGACAGTAAAGCATGCGCATCTATCACATTTCCGTCCCCTTGCTTGCCCTTCTTCTCTACTACAAGGTACTTTGTTTAGAGAACAGCATTGAACGAAATTTATACTGGCACATTGTTTGAGTGCTGATGGTAAGTTATTATACTTATTGTAGATACAAAATATAAACGATCTTTCAAACAGTGACAGGTGGTGTGCAGGCGGGGAAATCAAACCTCGAAATCGAGTGGTTATGTTATGAACGTCCGTTCTGAATCGTAGTTTCTGATATAAATAAGAAAGATATTTAGACAATAAAATTTTATGATAGTGTGAGTGTTTGTAGTTCTCTACGGTTTATCATATTTAGCCAACCAACATCAGACAACCTATGCGAAACATGTTGGTACTTTCTAATACCATAAATAAATCTTAAACACGAGTTTTGTACCTTTTGGATTCGTGCAGTGGTCGAGACATAAGTGATATATTTCCGAGCAAGTATCACATAGCGCCGTTTTAATATTGATGTTTAAAACTGAACGAAAAGGATGCAATTTTTAAGGTTTGCGTAAGACGTCCGAATGTATTGGTTAACCTGGTCCCTAAATCGAAACGTGTTATCTAAAACTAAACCCAGACTACTAGCTTTACTTACTACCGGTACGTGAGAGTTATCAATTCTAATATCAATTATATTACTAAGAGTTCTGCATGTCTCCTTACCATCGAATACCAAAACCTGAGACTTATCAGGGTTTAAATGAAAGGAATAAGTAAATGATGTTTCATAGAGAGTGTTTAAGTCAGCGTTAATTTTAACAATTGCAGTTATTGATTGAGTCATTTGTAATATTGAATTTAATTTCTTTCTAAATTAATTTGAGCCACTGATTATAAGTTGATTTTTTAGACAAGTATTGAAGCATAAAAATAGATTGCTATGCATTCAAAATTATACAAGCATTAACATAAAAATGTACACAACTTTAATCCCAAAAGTGTAATATAGAAATACATACGTTTTATTCATGAAATTCATAGAAAGCCACGCTTTAAATTTGACTAGATTCCACATGTATTCTTATAAGAAATTACACATTCATATTTTCTGGTGTTTCATTCCATTATAATTAATCAAGCGAAATGTAATTTTAATATTTTGGCAAATTAATATCATTTTTCCCAGGAGCTGGCAAACCCCGAATTGTAACGGTATCGAGATCGTGGTTTTTGCAATACCTATGCAAGCATTCCTCTGGGCTTCATCAAAAATCTCTACCATATTGCCTAAATTGGCATTACGCTGCATATGCACTTTTGTAGATTTTGTCGCACATGTTATCTCTCCACAGACTCAAAATATGTGACTTGTACGTCAGTCTAGAGTCCAAGGTTACATGGATATCTGCCCATATTATCTTCTCTCAGAGATCACGCCTATATTAGCATATACATATATCATCATTTACTACAGACACCATAACACGGGAGATAGTACTTCGCTCAATTAGCATAATAATTTGCTTGGAATTCAGAAAATTTCCGTCTCGGAACTATGTATATATATCGTTCCTGTGTTGTTCAGTACTGCTGCAATAAAAACCAGCCTATTTTGCATGCTATACTGGACAGAAGTATTTGCTTAATCACTTCTGATCACATGAGTCTAAGAAAACAATAAGAATTTTTTAAAAATATCTTGATTAATATCTTGGCGTCTAGACATATTTGAATAAATATTTCCTTAAGATCCTACAACATAATGGAAATTGAAACATAAAAAGAACTGGACCACACAATGACTGTAATGAATATGAATGAATAAATTAAGAAACGCATACATTCGTATGTATGTACGTAGATGTATAGGTACTCGTATTTTATGACTGCCGAGAAATTGTTCTCGCTGAAAGAGATAATGAAAACGGGACTAACTTTGGAAAACCGAAGCATGAAATAAAAAAATCATTATCGACATTCATTTGTTGTGGTATGTATTGTTTACTGGGAGCCTCTATATGTCATCGCGCACTCAAATTAATACACAATGGCCGCGGCGAGAGCGCTTTGTTATTCGGCCGCATTGTGTCCCTGTCAATTAACCTGCATTGAACGACTATTCTGAAATATCCAAGACAATACGTGCCGACCTCGCCTGGACGAAGCTACCAACCGCTGAATTTCCCTACGAATTATAATCTATCGATAACCTGTGATGCAATAAAATTTTAATATTCACCATACACTTACCACAACAATATTTAAATAATACGTAACATATTATAATAATTAGGCGACTATTATAGCAACTAACGTCAAATATTGATATCAGTACGCTCCGTAGAAAATCAGATAATCCCTACACACACAATTATTGGTTATTAATATTATAAGGCCTCAAAATAATTACTACGATAATAAGGAAATGTTAACCATAAGAAATACTTAATACCAAAAATTTTACAAATTTATACATAAGCAGATTGGTAGAATATTTTTTGTTTTTCAAACAGCATTTATAAATAATAAACAAGGACCAACAACCAATACATTACCCCAACCTTACATTACATTCACGAGAAGGTGACAAAATAAAATGCTAGAGAAGCCTAGAGTAGGTTACGACAGAATCAAGAAGCAAGAATCGAAATCTACTGTTCATAGCACCATAACCGATCTAGAAAAAGCACGAATGGGGAGAGAAATATGAAAAGAGTGCAGTTTGTTTTCGTCGGATAGAATTCGTCAAATTAGTAAAAATTCCAATACAATAATAATAGTTTATTTGTCCAACGGCAAACCACTTACAGAACACTATAGACATGAAATAACAGGTACCTATATAAATTACAATAATACTAAAATTAAATCACTTACCAAAAACAGATATAGTAAATAATACAATATTCTAGTATGTGAGGTTGTTTGTAATCCTGCAATTATCACAATAAAGGTAATCCTAGCCATACATAAATCAGATTAATTAAAATCGGTAACAAAAGTGTTGAAGTTTCGGGCCACAGGTGACTTTATCATAACATTGGTCCTAGCTTTGGGAACCCTAAACGTTGCATTCACGCGTGTGTTACAAGAGGGAACATGCAAATCAAAGTGATTTAAAAGGGTAGGACAATCTGTTTTGTTATGTATATAATAAATCCAACAAGAATCTTGCACTGTAGTGATCTCTTCTATCGGATAGACTTTGAAAGCTGTATGTGGTAAGTAAAGCAGCGTAATCCCTATTACGTTCTGCATATGTTCATGTCATTCTAAATGCTAAGTATTTTAGAAATCTCTTTTAAACCCAGCATCAGGTGTTGGTATTTATAATAGGAAAACCAGACAATTGAAGTATATTCTAGACGACTTCGCACTAATGTGTAGTACAATGTTGTAATTGTAGAGATGTTGTTGAAGCTTCTACATGATCAAATTCAAAATCCAAGTGGTTTTGATGCGGATAAGCACGTTGCAGATACATGAGCTGAAATTGAAAGGTTCGAGTCAAATAGCACTCCAAAATCCCTTATACTAGTAACTCTGGTAACAACTTCTTCTCCTACTGTGTAATCATAATGGATCGGACTGGTACGCTTTAAGTAGGATACTATAAGGCATTTGCTGACATTTAAAAATATCTTGTTGTCATCAAGAGAATTCACAACAATATATATCGATCATGTGCATATCCCAGGTAGTTACAGTTCAAATTCAATAACAAATCATTGATATAGATGTTGAAAAGCAGGGGTCCCAGATTTGATTCTTGAGGCACACCATAATATATAAAGAACGGACCTAAGTCATAACCGTTAGAACACACATAGCCCCTTCTGCGATACAAGTATGAAGTCATCAACCGTAAAAACAAAGGGCAATCTAGAATAGAAGACAATCGACAAACAACAAAGCTACAATGGATCACTTTACTGTAAATACTACTAGACCGTTCATCTATTTACCTCATAACCTCCATTGCTTACTTCACTCTTGCCAAGGAATTCAGCTCATATCTTCAAGCATTAATAAAAAATTAAATAAGTACCAGAAAAAGTCCATCAATAAAACTGCAAAACTGTCAAAAGGTCTCGTTACCATGTACTTGCTTGAAGGCAACTCAACTGATTTTTTGTGGTTATTGATAAAATACAGATCCACCAATGTATACACAAATACTACACAATCATTAAAACATTTTCAACGAAAGTAACGACCATACCTTTGGGTTCTGGCTTCTCAGATATAAAAGATATTTTATATAGGAATTATAACACCTGTAGACAAATGGATGTGTAACCAAACAATTTCTAACTTTTGCAATCACGACTATTGATTGTCAATTTTATTTCTTAAACTAAAAGTATTTCTTGGTGCTAAAAACAAGCAGATTTTTTATAATCATGACCTACATTGAAAATTCGAATAAAAATATACAAGGATAGTATATTAATCATACTATCCTTTTGAATATTATTGCAATAGAATTATTGGACTAAAAATGCACATTATGTAAGAAAGTAAAAACCATTTTAAGCAATATATTCCTTCAGTATTTGAACTGAAAATGTGTAAAGCCATTTCTTATAACCTCGTGAAAGCATGTACTTCTACATACACAAACTTCAATAAAGAATTACTTTTAAAAAACATTCGTAGTGTAACATTCCTATATAACACGTATTGCCTATCAATAAGATTCTATACAAAAGAAGGAACAAATTGTAAATTATATCCTAATAAGGTATCTGAAGCGTATAATTAGAATACAAATGAGATCCCGCTGATAATTTTCTATAGATATAATAAAGCTGAGCAGTTACTTTTTTTAGTATTATAATAAGTATCATCACAGATAGTCATAAAGAGAATCAACAAACGACGCACAAAGGAAATATCTTTTAGTGTAAGAATATTATTACGAATACTAGACTCGATTGAAAAAAATTTATACGTTTGTATTACATAATATACATATAACAATGTCGATTTAAAAATAAAAGAACCAGAAAATAACTGCCACCTACATATTCAGTAATTTATTGCGGTTACAATTAACCAATCTTGCTAGACCAGATTGTCCCACTAAAATATTTAATACTAAATATTTAAACTAAATCTATATATAAAAAATCACACTATAGTCAATGACGGACCGTGAACAGATTACATTTGTTTGGTGTCTTGCTAGTGTTGCCGGATCCCACTCATTCTTCACAGTATCCCCAAAATTCGTTATTGAAAGCTCTGTAAACGTTAAGCACATTTTTCGCATTCTACTATTGATAGTTGTTACGTATTGTTTTAATAACAGTATTCTAAATGAGTCCAAATGCAGAACGGTTTGTTAAAATTCAATTTTCTTTTTAGGTTTAGGTAACATGCAAATTGGCTTGCAGATCAAACGAGCAAATGTCTGCTGATGAGTTCAAATGTAGGAGCCATCCTAAAATCACTCAGCTTCGCCATTGATTATCGAAGCTTTTATCTTGGTTTTGAACTGCTTTATGCAAGCTTTGGAGGTTCTCTGTTTAGTACAGCTAAATGGACGAAGAAAAATATTTCTGCTGGTATAAAATACCAAGGTATAAGACATGCTGTAAAATTGGTTGGTATGGTTGAATTGTGGCTATAAAAATAATAATAATAATAATAACCGCATTTATTTCATAAAATACAAAGGTGTGAAATACGTCAAACAAAAGTAATTTCATTCTATTGAAAAAAGTCAGTAACACTATATAAACATTTGTCTATTAAAAATCGTTTTACGGATGGTTTAAAAGCACTTAATTGTTTATTCTTTAACTCTTCCGGGATGTTGTTATAAATTCTGAGAGTTTGAGTTACGACACTTTTATAAATTTGAGTGTATGTTGTTTGCGGTATGCGTAATGAAGCTTTACTACAGTCCCGGGTGTTGTATTCGTGATTTATTTCGTGTTGTGCAATTAGTTCACTATAGTGGTTCTTTGCAAAACATGCACATTCATATATATATACATTGCAGGTAAAGTGAGTATATTATATTTCTTAAATATATTCCTACAGGTTCCTCTTTTTTTCAGTTTAAACATAGTTCGAAGACATGATTTCTGTATTCTGAACACCTTATCGATGTCTGTGGAATTTCCCCAGAAAACAATTCCATACGCCAATCTCGAGGCAACGTATGCATGATATGCCGATAGGACCGCCTCTAGATGGACTTCGGATGTTATCGTTCTCAAAGCATAGACCATTCCCGATATTTTTTTGGTAAATTTTTTTATATGTTCCTTCCAATTAAGAGCGCTATCTATATGCAGTCCCAAGAACTTTACGTTGTTTGCTGACATGATTTGTCGATTTTGGTAACTAATTTTAAGATCTTCATCTTTTTTGAATGCAAAGTTTATCAAGTTGGTTCTATTCAGGTTAAGTTGTAGATTATTTTCAAGAAACCATCTATCCATGTCGTGCAGCGCATCTGCAATTTCATCTTGTAGTGTAGCTGTGTTTTTTGCACTAATAATAAGAGACGTATCGTCTGCGTACATGTTCACGAAGTGTCTTGTAATCTGAGGCAGATCATTCGTATAGAGTATAAAGAGAAAGGCTCCTAGTGTTGAGCCCTGTGGTATTCCTCGCTTTGTGTTTAGCCATTCCGAACTATATGCTTCATTTTTACGGAATATTTGGACGCACTGCGGACGATCCTTTAGAAAGGATTCCAGCAGGTTGTACACCACTCCCCTAAATCCCATTCTATGAAGCTTTGCCAGGAGAATCGCATGATCGACGCTGTCAAAAGCTTTCGACAAATCCAAGAACACTCCCGCAGTTTTATTTTTCACTGACATCTCTTCCGTTATCTTTCGGATAGACATATATATGGCTCTTGTGGTAGACCTTCCCTGTAAGTATGCATTTTGTCGAGTACTTAGTAGTTTACAAGAATGTGCGAAATCTATGAGTCTCGTTAATATAGCTTTCTCTACGATCTTCGCTATAGTTGAAGTTAGGGCGATTGGTCTATAGTTCTCAATATTTGTATCGTCACCACTTTTATAAATTGGTTTTATGATACTCGCTTTTAGATGTTTAGGATAAATGCCAGTTGCAAAGCAAGCTCCTATTATAGTTGTCAAAGGCATAGACAGTATATCTGCACATTCTTTTATTAGTCTGGTTGGGATCTCATCCGGACCTACAGCTTTCGTGTCTTTCATGGAATGAATAATGTTAATAATTTCCATTGGTTCGACATCATATAGGAGCATAGATTTGGGATTAATACTTATGTGTTTCACGTTTCCAGTGCTTTGAACGAAAGGCTTGCCCATGTTGATGTACTGGTGGTTGAATGCTTGTGCTATCTCAGTGCCTGATTTATTGTGATGTGATAGTAAATTATCAATTCCGGTGTTTTTAATTTTGTTCTTTCCTGTTATATTGTGAACTATATTCCAAGTCGCTTTGATTTTGTTTGTGGATGTCAGAATATGCTTTGAGTTTTGATCTCTTTTATGAAGTTGTATAAGCGATTTTAGGTATTTACAGTAGTTAGTATAGAATTCTTTTGTTATTTTCTTGGTTCGAACTCCTTCATAGAGTTGTCGTTTGATTTGGCATTTATTTTTTATGTCATTGTTTAACCAGAGTAGGTTTCTTCTTGGTCGTCGAATTATAACCTTTTTTGGGCACGCTTCTTCGTAGGCTGTTGTTATCTCCGCGAGGAGTTGATGGGTGCATCTGTCCGGATGTTCTTCCTGACGCGTACTAGCCCAGTCTATATGTTGTAAGTGATTCCTGATGCGTTCAATACTTTGCGTTGACATTATTCTCGTGGAAATTTTTTCTACGTTTATTTTTATCGGAATTTTGAAACAGCATTGTTGTCCATGGTTATCCAACAGAGCTGTATCTATTACCCCACTTTCAAAATTTACTGAAGATTTTAGAAATATATTGTCAATCAGCGTAGCACTTGTTTTGCTTATTCTCGTCGGGTACCAAATGCTTTGGTGTAATCCAAACGATCTTAGCATGTTTAAAAAAGTGGTAACTTTATTATCTTCTTCATTTAAGAAGTTTAAGTTAAAGTCTCCACATAATATTACGGAGTTATTGTTTAATTTTGTGTCTACTAGCAGTAAAATCTCTTCCATTGTGTTCACAAATATGTCATAATCTCCCGATGGTGGTCTATAAACATTTATAATAACAAATCCTATTTCAGGTAGTGTTGCCGCAGAGCATTCTATTATTGATTCAATACTTTTTTGTTTCAGATATTGGAGTTCACGAGCCTTTATTCCTTCTTTGATAAAGATACAAGAGCCACCACGTTTCGAGGATTTTCTATTGATATTGATATCAAGTTATAGTTTTTGATATTTACATAGCTTGTGTTGTCCAAATCAATCCAATGCTCTGTAAGTGCCACAACAGAAAAGTTGTAATTGTCATTAAGTTCTTCCACATATTCTATTTTATTACTTAAACACTGTATGTTTTGATGTAATATACTTAGTTTGTTTGTGCTGTCTATTTCGTTTATGTTTTCTGCTGTGTTTTCTGCCAAATTCGCTCTAAAAAACGATTAATGTTAACCCCGGTTGGTCATAGGTCTGGTTTTCGTGCCTCTTCCATCTTATCAAATGGGACCGATATCTTATATGATGAGTATTCAGTTTGCCTTTTTGATTGCATTCTTTGAATTTTTACATTTTCAATATTTTTTGTAGCCAGATATTGACTGATACTTTCATCCGTCGTGTCTGGTTCGAAGCCGTATACATGTAGGTGAGCATATCGGGCAATGCCTCTAAGTTGTGTGTTTTTTGCTGTTCCACGCGTAATATTTAATTGTTGTCTTCGTTTATGTTTTCTATCTACTGTTATAAATTCTGTTTCTTCGTTTGTGTCATTATTCCTATTTTCCATCCCTTTTATTTTTTCCAGAGTGATATAACGATAACGAATAATGAGTGCAGGTTGGATTAACTCATTCATTCTTTTCAGAGATTGGAATTTTGGTATTGGATTTCAATGTTTGCTGCATATTTTTTAAGTCCTTGTTTTTGTTTTTTATTTTTAGCATTTCTTGCAGGAGTTCGTAGTTAGTTGGTCGATTTTAGAATTTCTATTTTTAATTGTTGTCAATCCTTTTCATAGATTTTATACCCGTAGCGAAGTTATTGTTGTTAAATATAACTTTATTTGCATTCGGGATGTACCCTCTACTTCACCAACAGTTCGCTCAACATGTACAAATGCTATCATCCAGAAGTAAGCAAGGCTTTATAAGTTGTCACTGCACAAAATACTCTATTGAAAAAAAGGAAAATATTTCTCTAACAATATAAAGTACAATTCTAAACGTCATAGTAATAGTTATTAGAAAAATAAATAGTTCTGCAACATTTTTATTTTTGATATAGTAATATGTGCTTAATCCGAGAAAACCGTATACCCAAAACTGGTACACAGATGAGTTAAGTGCGGGTACTGGTGTTTATGAGGAAAACCAGGGTTACAAGGTATGTATGTGAACTGCTTGGGCGATACACAACAGTATTTCAAACAGAAATATATGCTATACAAACCTGTGCATTAGAGAGTCTGCGTTGCCGACCGCGAGGGGAGGCGATTTGCATTCTCTCTGACAGTCAGGCAGACTTAAAGGCTTTATCATCTTATTATATAGTCTGCAAACTAGTATGGGAATGTCTGTAAAACCTAACTGTTCTGGCCAGAAACAACAAGGTCTCCTTGGTGTGGGTGCCGGGACACAGAAGTATAGCAGACAATAAAACTGCAGACCAGCTAGCGAGGAAGGGTTCCCAAAAGAAATTTACCAGACCGGAGTCAGGTCTAGGTATCACAAAGAGTGCAGTACGTGGTGCAATTAATGAGTGGATTACAACAACACCAACTAAATTGGACCCATGTAGCTGAACAAAGGCACAGTAAACGGATGATGGAACGACCGTCACAACAATTAACTGCTGACTTACTTGCATTAAACAGGACTCAGCTTAGGGCACTAACATGTCTATTAACAGGATATGGCTGTCTAAGAGGTCATCTGTACAAGATGGGGATATATAAAGATGAACCCCTATGCAGACTCTGTAATGAGGAGGAAGAAACAGCCTCTCATATCATTTGCCAATGCGTAGCACTAAGTCAACGTAGGATTGCTATGCAGCATTTGATTTAATGCGAACCGAAATATTTACCAAATGGGCGTCTAAACCTGATCAAGGAAACTAACCTGTTTGAGTAAAATGAAGTAAAGGTAGGAATAACAGAAAAGGCCCAGTGGGCCGCAGTGTTATGGATGACTAAAGACTGCCCTGCCTTGATAATAATCAATCAATTAATCTGAACATCCAATAATCCCGATGATCCAGTCAAGGATATTTATTCTATGTTTACATTGCATAAGTTACACAATCTGGTAACCAACATGAAATTCTTAAAAATTAGTAAATATGGTTAGTGATGGTACGTAGACATTTCCAGCATAAAAAAAAACATTAATCAAATTAAAATAGGAACGGCATATATAAAGGCAATTGAAACATATTAAAAAGCCCATTAATAGAACTTTCCTAGAACATTAGAATGCTCAAAAATAAAGAAACCACTATATAATTGGTTATCACACAAAAAACACATATTCCCGTTCTCGCTGCTATGGTAAAAAAAGGAGGAGAAAAGCACTATTTTGTGACAAAAAGAAAATGATTGGCAACATTCTTTCAAGTAATAAACCTTCTAATTCACCTTTTCTCTGAAAACTCAAAAACAGAAAATATTAGAATTAGGTGTCGTTCGAGTCCGCGCTTTTTGCAAAATGCTTCTTGAAAAAATTGTGGCACGTTCTCACAACTTCTGCCACTTTAAGGATAACTTTTTTATGTACTAATAATTATTGTTTATTTAATTAAAGTCTCTAATGATAGGAAAATCCTAAAGTACCTAAAATACTGAATTACTTGTCGATAACAAATATGCATGTATATTTCGCGATTCACTTCAAAATGTTATTAAAAAAGTAAAAAAAACTAAAAATTCAATATTTGGATGAGAAGGCATTGCTACTAATAGATAACGCCACAGGAGGTTCAGAAGAGGAAAACAATTGATAAGTATTGAAAATTTACAATTATGTTTCTTCCTTCAAACACAACTCATCATTCAAACTCTCGATCAAAATATAAATCTGTTAACAAATTAACGTATCGAAAAGGAAGAAATCTGATGAAGGTACATTTCTCTGTGCATAAAATCATCAGTTTAAGAGATACTATCTTTTAATTTTTCTATGCGCGACGAAGTGTTTCCCCGGTTACAATACCCAAATCATAAAGAAAATGCTATTTTTTTATGAAATTCTAAAAGAGCAATAAGTTCTGAATAGAAAAATAGTAAACCACATATGACCTCAAGTTAATATTAATCGAGATATTTCGAAAAAATGAGGACATAATAAAAGTCAATGCAGCAATGCTTTTCTTTCGTTTATTAAATGTAAAAGTAGAAAATAAATGTTAATAGTAGCTACAAATTGTTTACATGAGGTAAACCGTTGAAGAAAGCAGCCGGCTGTCGAATTAAATGTTCAAATTGGCGGCCACCAGCTTCACTTTCGCATTCGCGCAGAAAAATCTCGATGCACACACGGTAACATGTCTTCAGAAATGCCTGCGCATGCATGTCTTATTTTCTGCTGCATGTTTTCTGGTGTTGTTAGTTTCGTGTCATATACCTACAACAAGTCGATATTGTATGCTTAAAATAAATATAGCGATTCTTCTGCACGAATAGAAAAGTGTTGGGGCTGGTGGCCGCCAATTTGAACATCTAATTCGATAGCCGTCTGCGTTCTTCCACTATTTTACTTTATGTAAACAATTTGTAGCTACGTACTATTAACATTTATTTTCTACTTTTACATTTAACAAACTAAGGAAAAACATTTGCTGCACTGACTTTTATTGTCCTCATTTTTTCGAAATATCTCGATTAATATTAATTTCAGGTCATATGTGGTTTACTATTTTTCTATTCAGAACTTATTGATCTTTTAGAATTCGATCAAAAAAATAACACATGCCATTTGAAAAAAAAAGAGTTGCCTTGCTTGCTTGCTGACCTTTGTGGCTTTCTTTATAGTGACAACAGTAGCGCCATCGAATGAGCCCCTTCATATAGTTAAACTTTTGTCTAACATTTTTCTTCATAACACTAATGGTTTCGAAGATATTACATTGTTACACTTTAAATGGACCATCCTGTATGTAGCTGTTTCCCATTCTCTTGGCAGTGTTTTGGTGTTCAATATTCAATGTTCAAGGTATTCCTTCTTATTTAATACCATTTCATTTTTGACTTTAATCCATTTGAATTTTTTAACATAACGAATAGCCTCTTCCTATTTCCACCTCCTCCATTTTTCAGCTCACGCCCAAATATTTCCGCGATTCTCTTTTAGTTTCTTTAATCATTTCTTTAACTTCAATTTGTTGGTTCCTATAGAGGTTGATTGATTGACCAGTCATTAGAATGATTAAGAACGGAGAGGCGTTAAAATAGACGCCTTAGAGTAGGCAAAAAAAATGATACAATAATGCAATTTTTCCCAGGAAAATAATACACTTCGGTGTCAAAAAAAAAAAAATGATGTTTCGCCTGCAAAAATAACAGCTTTACAGGGATATTTTGTATGAAAAGTGATAGCTTCTATCAAACAAATATTACAAACTTCGTTTAAGTAATGTACCTACATACCATTCATGATTATATATTCAATAGTTTTATGATAGACATACAAAATCTAATTAACTAGGGGGATTTAATTATAAGTTGAATATTATTGAATACAACTGGCAGCATTGCTCGAAATGCATTTTCTAGTCTCAGTTCAAAGAACGATCTCTAATATTTATGTAACACCGCAGAGGAATTACACATATGGACATATTTGAGTTAGGCTGATAAATCGTATTACCAGTACCTACTCGTCTCCTCGGCCGCACATACCGCGAAATCAATTGTACGTGTGTTGTAGCACTGTTTAATGGTAATGGACTAGTTCGACACGTGGGTAAACGCATAGGCCATTTAGTGCTTTATGTTTTGATAGCATTTTATCATACATTGTCGGGATTTATTTTCTCTTCTGCTTTTTTTTATATCGTTCATACCTACTATAACAATTTGTAACAAACCTTGTAATAACTAAAAATAATAATAAGAAACATTCTTTTTCCAGCATAAATTAACAAAATTGCTTTTTGTTTAGTAATTTTGTTATTATTTCTGGAATCAAATTTTCTCCTTCTTAGTATTTTTTGTAAACTTTTGACTATGCATGCCCTACTAAATTAAAAAAAAATATATTTTAATATTCGAGTGCTAGATTATGGTAGTTTAGAGAAGAACTTTAAAAGAAGAATAACCTCTAAAAAAACTAAACGAAAGCAGTAGTAGTATTGAAATGTTGTTGCATAAATAGAAATAAACTAAAAATTAACATGTACTATAAATGAACATTCTACATATCTGAAATCAACAACGAACCTTATTTTATGCAAAATTTTGTACAAGTAAAGTAGGTGAATAACTTGATTGACTTTCTTAATTATCAAATTTCCTGTTGCCTTTGTGATGTGTACCCTTTCTATACGAACCACTCTATGCATTAGAATAAACCTATTCTCGTGAAAAAAAATATATCCATCAAAAGCTTTTGGAACTATCTTTAATTAAATTAGTTCACGCCCGACTGCACTTAAATGAATTAAGTCATAAAATATAATTGTTATACAAATAGACGCGCACATGAACGCGGTACATAAAAATAAACGAAGCCCAAGCACGCATGGAAAAAGCGTGATATTACACTTTTAACAATAGAACGTGTGATGGAAACACACAAGGCTCGACAATAGGTGGTAGGTCATTAGTTTGCCAATATGGCGGTCACACCCTTCACACAGATACAGAGAGTATTGTCATTTATTTCTCCAGCAGGGAGACATGTGTTTTATTTTCCGGGAATACGTTATTTTTTATTTTAGATTTTATTTACTCCGTTGGTAGAGCGCTCCGTATTTTTGCAGTTCGTATATGGTAGGACGCACGACTTTTGTTCTTTTCTTTTGTTCAACGATTTGATGTGTCTAATAAATTTTTCAAATTTAAATTGAAAGAGGGGGATAAGAGAAAAGGATGACGATAAAGGAGCAAACATTTGTTTGGTTGGCGTATGCGAGTGCATACCTAGTGTATATGGTTGTTACTTTCGCTCTTAAATGGGGTTTGCCAATTTCGCAAGCATTATGTTATAAATTATACTGATTAACATGATGGTTGTATCAGGAGTGCCAATACTTGCACTAAAGGAAAATTCTTATTGTGTCTTAATGTAATACGTATTTCGATTTCTCCATGAGCCACATTTCTTTTTTTTAAATATTTAAAAAAAACTTTTACGCCATTTGTACATTGTTAAATAAAAGCTCCTACAGTATTGTAAGTAGAGTATTGTGTCTAAATTATTCTGTATTACATATTTAAAAATTTATTTCTTTTAATTAGTCGTTACTTACAAAATGCCTTACAAAATTGCTCGTCCCAAAGCCTCTAAGTGATATTACATGAAGAAAGCTCAGATTATGATAAAAGCAAGGAAGGAAGGAACAGATATTGGTGATATAACAATTGAGCCAAGCTGTTTCAAGATTTTAAATTATTGGAAACCCAGTTTGAAATGCTTGGTTCCCGACTAAACTGATGAAATCTGCCTCAAAAGAATACAAAGATATTAACGTATTCCTAATTCTCAAATTAACACACTTGTACATTGATTCCTCTACAGTCTGTGTAAAAACTGTACTTCCACATAACTACCATAAATTCCCAACGAAAGAAGCATCAATATTTCAAATACATATTAGAAAAGCATTAATACTCATATGATATATTAATACAGAATCTCATCAAAGCCATGGACAACACTCCTGGTAAAATTAGAGCAGGAGAGAGGAAATATCTGTGGGTCCACAAGTACGATCACTAGTTTATGATAAAAAGTTTTCGGAACTATTGAATCCACTGTAGAAAACGGCACGGCAAGCACTCAAAAATGCTGCTAACATTTTTTGGGAAATCACAAGGCGAAAAATTATGGTAACATTTACATGTAGATTTTTCCTCAGAAAATCTTGGTGAAGTGAGCGGTGAGTATGGAAACCTTTTAGCTATGGAAAAGAGGTATCAAGGGAAATGGAATCCTAATATGCTGGCTGATGATTGTAGAAAATATTAAAATGTTTGAAGCTATAAAAGCCTCTCTGTCGGAAACCTTGCTTAAGCGTTATTCTATCAAAAGAACATAACCACAACAAAATTGAAAAATGAAATAGTGTGGTTTCTTTATGCCCGATGACCACTTTTGTGCATAATCATCATCACCATAGTCTTTCTTAGTCCGAAACTTTATGATACACACAAAATTAGTACTTCTGGGTGTCACAGTTACATTTTTCAATAATTGCTAAATTTAATAAATTACACTAGAGTGTAAAATTACTAATCATATTGATAAAACTGAATACAATTCAACTACTGAACGACTTACGCTTTGATTAGTTTCCAGAACCAGTAGTATTTTCAAATAGGCAACTATAGATGTTAATTTCGTTCAAAATGCTATTAAAACTACCAATCGCTTTATGAAATGTGTTTAACAAACCAATTTTCAGTACGTTGCACAATTAATAAAATTAAAACAATCAAAAGGACAAGTATAACCAGGTCGGCAAACATCTTTTACATAGTATTTCAGAATATGCATCACTGAAATAATTCACTTATCACCATTGTTTAATTTTCGAGACGCCCGCTAATTCACAAGAACCATATCAAATTTTTCTTTAGAAAGGATAATAATGCCGGCAATTTTGAAACCGGCAAAGCTAAGTAGCCCTATTTATACATTATACGAGGACAACAAGGAGACGTAAATAATTCCATTTCAATTGTTAAAAATATCAATAGCGAGCACCAGCAGATAACTCGCGATGTGGCGCTTTTGTGCGCTCGCAGATGAATATTATAAAGGGGACAAAGATTCTACAATACAACATACAATGAATACAATACAATAGTGTTGTATTCAGTATTGTATACATATAATAGAACTATAGAAGCAAGCTTAATGCCATTTCAAACATGCTGTTATCAGCGGCCTCACTGCTAGCGCCACATGTGGCGGGAGTCGCAGCTAATTGCAACGTCTCCACGACGGGAAGCTGTAAATCTACACCCCCTGCCACGGAAGCAGCGCTCATGTCTAGCGTTTATTTGCCTTACTCTGTCCTCGACCGATTTGCTTTGTCCCAATAAAATGATACATATGCGTGTATACGCTCAAATCGATCATCGAATTTATCAATGGAAGTTTATAAAACAAAAATAAAGCAAGTTTTATATACGACCTCGTCATGTCAAAGAATGATTTATTCATATTTTATCCAATTATATCATATCAAATACTACACCAGCATCCTACAATATGAACAAGTAGTAACTTAATTAACTCACGAACACGAAGAAAATCAATTACAAATTCAATCCGCAAAGATCCAAACTGTTATTTACAATGTACACTGTTAATTCAAAAGTCTCGAATTCATCTTCCATCAATATTACAGATAATTTAGAATCTAATTTTCGAGACTATACTTCACTAAATCCAATCTACCGGTATTTTTAAGCATTAGATAGAAATAAAATATAGTTTCTAAAGTTACTTTTACTGCTGTAGCCGTTTTTGAAAGAAAATGAAGCAGGAAAATTAAAATCTCCCCACAAGAAATCGCACAATTAATTCTAAAGCATTAACTTTTAAGTCTATCAATTCACTTTGACTGGCTCAGTGGCAGCCTTTTAGTTATTCACGTTGGTAAAGGCAACTCTGTCTGTCTCTATATATGTCTCCACACAAAAAATGTTAAGTATGTGTTAGAAAGAAATAAAAATAAAGTTTATAATCAGCTTTCTAACGAATTGTCATTTCCGAAATGGGCTATTGCCTACTCCAATCATATCGTCCACATTTCAATACTATCTTTAAGTCATATGCATGTTGCGACTGATATTTGTACATCCGATTTTTATGTAACTTCATAGAACCAAATCTGGAGCTATAGTAGACAATGCTCCGTGCCCACTATTAGGAAACATACCATTCAAATATTCCCTAACACGTGTTCTATAATATGGAGGCGCCCCGTCTTCCTGGAAGCTGATACAATTGACAATACCACGGTTCACATTAAGGAATAAAACCGTAACATCTGGCATCACTTGCTGTCGCAAAAGCTGAAGATAATTTTCAGCAATAAAGTGGAAAATTGTTGAAAAACGGTCAAATTATCCAAGACCCTAAAACACCACAACTTTTTGAGGGTAGTGAGCGTATCTGTCTTCTATTCAGTGATGGTTACTGCTTACCCAATATCGACTATTATGTCTACTGTACCATTCAATATATGTAAATGTGGTTTCATCAATAAATATAATGATGATTGCAAGATTATCATCATTATTGGGTCTTTCCATCATTAGTTCACAAAACTAAATTCTTCTATTGAAATCGTCGTCACTAAATTTATGGATTACTTGAAGCTTGTAGGCATGGCATTTTTCTCGCTTCAAAACATTGCGCACAGGTTTTTGACTTTCTTGATACCTTTGATGTAGCATTATACTTTAATACGTTCTTAAATTTACAACAGAAAATCTTCTTTTTGTGGAACAAAGTTAAACAACACCAATAATAAAATGATAAAAATACGCTCTCTTAAAAAACAGAAAAAACAGAATAGATAATCAGATATCAGATAACTACTGGTCGTGTCGGTCGTGCTTTTGAACCGCTCTGTGTTAAGGTGCTATTTAAACTGTATAAATACATCTTTATTGATTAAAAGTATTAGTATATAGCTTACACAGCTATCTTCTTGTTCTGTTAATATATTGTGGGTGTAATTTCTGGATTACAATAATTATATCTGGTTTTTCCGAGATCAGTGAAGCTGGATATGGCGGCTACGTTTTAGACCATAGATAAGTACATTTTCGAGATTTAATCTTCGTATCTATATAAGTGATCTATCCTAGTATTGGTGCCTATAGTAATTTTTGGTCAGTCAGAATTTAATTAGAATTGAATTTCTACATTTTCATTTAATCATCCACGTGGTGTAACGCAGTAGCATGTCAAATAGCGCATGAGCGCCTTTATTTTAGACGAGCGCCTTTATCTTAAACGAGCGCTTTCATTTAGACAATTACCATTTGATGATTAAGTACAAGAATTGTTCTGATGATCCCGAATATCCCACGGATACTGAATTGTTGATCTTAATTGAGCGGCCACTACTTTGTGCTCGACTAATGTTATTGTAATGGTTATGTGTAGTTATTGATTGTTCTTTTATACTTGTGTACATGTATAATATTGATTGGAACTAATTTGATTTACCTTTTTGGATTTATTTTACTGGTAATCACTAGATGGCTTTAGCTTAAATATATATAAAATATTTGCTTGATTCATTAAATTAATCATTAAATTTAAATCAATTTTTTTGTTTTGTACAGCTTATTGTAATGTAATAATGTTAAGTAGTGCTTAATTATTATGTAATCGATTGTTGAAAATTTTACTTGTTATACTTAGCTTCTTATTAGATTTAGGGAGAGCTTGAAAATTTTAGGAAATAGCAATTATTTTTCGTATCTATTTTTGACATAACATAAATAAAATTATAGCGCCTGCCATTTTTTGATACATGCGCATGTACTGAACTCTGCGTTGTTGTCTTTCTTGGTGCTGATACCGTGTGATTTATCTCGTGTGCTTGCGGAGCAGATTGTGTTGCATACTCCACAGACCTTTTACTTTCATTAACGGGATTGTATTAATTGAGAGTGCTTTCATGCTATTTCTTGATTAGTTGGTCTTTATTTCGACTTTAGCATCCACTACTTGTAATGTTATATTGCACAAATTGCGAGGAAGAACTTCCATCGGATGGTAGTTATGTTTATTGTTGTGGTTGCAATGTTAATTTGCACTTTCAATGTAGCACGTTAAAGCCAAGGACTTATAATAATATGTCCAAGGAGCGCAAGGATAATTGGAGGTGTGATCAGTGCAGGCTTGCGAAAAAGCTGAATGTAGAAATTAAAAAAGAGGTCACCGAGGTGAAAGCAATTTTAGTAGGAGTTAAAGAACAGATTGATGAATGTTTTAAATTGTGCGAGGAAAACAAGAATGGACAAGCTGATCTAAATAATAAGGTACAGCAACTGGAAAATGAAATAGAGAAACTTAAAATAAGCAAAGGGGAAAAAGATAAACAGCTGCTGCATGCGTCAAGTAGAATTGTAGAACTTGAGCAGCAACTTAAGGACAGACAAGTTGAGATCTTTGGGATAGAAGAGTCTAGGGGAGAGAACTTGGTTGCAGTCGTATCCTCTTTCATAGCTAAACTAGGAATAACCTGCCCTCCCACTGAAATTGATCAAGTTTACCGTGTATCTTCGCGTTCTAATGAAGATAATAGAACTGCACCGATAGTTGTAACTCTCAAGTCATTATCTACAAAGGCTTTAATTTTAAGTAAAAAGAAGACAGTTGTGAGGTGTTGTGAATTAATAAAGGTAAATCATAATAAATCAGTATTCGTGTGTGAGGCACTGACTCCCTTTTTTAAGAAATTGCTTTGGGAAGCGAAGCAAAAAGCGAAGTTGTCTGGCTGGAAGTTTGTTTGGGTTTCTCGAGGCGGAAGAATAAAGGCTAGGAAGAGCGACGAATCGATTGTTCTCTCAATACGTTCCTTTGAAGATCTTGATAAGATAAACTAAACAACTTCTATCTATTTACAGATTTTAAAATAGTATTTAATTTACCTGCTACATTGTACTTCATTGGGGTATAGTCACGACTTTCCAGTTATTCCTACTTGATATCAATCATTATAAATATTGTAATAGTTTCGCATGCTGGTACTTTGATTGGTTTTGGATCTTGGTTGGGCGATCGTGTGTCTTCTTTTCTTTTTAATGATGGATCTTTTAAACGAGATTGTGTTTGATAGTGATGTTTGTTCTAATTATGATTTTCTTGGTGATTGGATGAAAGTGGTCAACACGAATAGCCTTCTATTGTCGCATTTGAATATTAGATCGTTAGCACTACATTTTGATGAATTTTGTTCTTTTATTAAGGATTACATTGAATCACTGGATATAATAGCTTTCACTGAGGTAAAAATGAGGAAGCTGAATATATGCATTTTCAACACAATTTTTCTATCACAGGTTATAACACGGTTCATAACTTAAGAAGGAGCAGATCTGGTGGTGGAATCTTGATTTACATTAAGTCTACCTATCGCTGGGAAGTTGTCACATTAAATTTATCAGCCTGTGAGAGTATTTACATAAAATTAAACATTGGAAAAATAGCTATGGGTGTACTTATAGTATACAGACCCCCAGATGCAGATATCAATACATACATTAATGAATTAAATAATTTTATTCAATCAGATAAGGCTAAACATTTGATAATTATGGGTGACATAAATATAAACTTGATGGGTGAAGCTGCATCGACGAATTTCTACAAAGATATCCTTTCGGTGGAGGGTTTTCGTCAAGTGATACACGGCTACACGAGGGAAGAGGATAGGCTCGGTTCTATTACGCGGTCATCCATTGACCATATCTTCTACAGGGGATCCGGACGTTGTTTTGGCGCAATTATTACCACAAAAATATCAGATCACTATGTCATTGCCTGTGAGTTTCAAATTTCCAAGCCTATTTCTTCATCAATTGATGTTGGTAGAAATGTCCTGAATGTCCAGAGGTTTCAGCGATCGCTGTCAGCACTTATGGTTGAAGATATTTTCTGTCAATTCAATGATGCGGAATCACTTTATGATTACATAGTGGATTCATATTCTAGATCCTTCCAGGCATCGGTGACTTCTGTGTCTGTAACTAGGAAACAACGCCCCTTGAGACCTTGGTTTAGTGATGATATTGCTGCAGCTATGAAGGACAGAGACAAAAATTTTAGAACTTGGAAGAACAGCGCTCCGGTTGCAGCTCTCAGGGATTTCTATAGAAATAAATATATTGCTTCCAGAAACCTGGTAAATTTGTTAGTAAAAAAAGCTAAGCAAGATTTTTATGGTAGATTATTTGAGAGCTGCAAGTCAGACATGAAAAAGACATGGGCTACCTTGAACTCGGTGTTGGGTAGGAAAGAGGTAGCAAATCCCAATCCCTCACTCGTGATCAAAATGGATGCTCCTGTAAATAATCTGCTTCAGGGCTTCCAGAATGAATTTTCTCTTCTTGAGTATAGTAATAATGAGGTTGTGCAGTGCAGTGAGAAGATTGGGCTAGGAGGTGATCCGCTCCCTAGGCAGTCTCAGACTATGGTTATAGATCTTACATCTGAAGCTGACATAATGAACACTATTGCTGACATGAACTGCAATAAATCACCTGGTCATGACAATATCAACTTTAAGTATATATTGGCCTTTGCCGATATTTTTTGCAAGCCTTTGCATTTGTTGGTGAATCTATCTTTGATGAGTGGTGTTGTGCCTCGCCCATTGAAAATGGCTGTAGTTAGACCGCTTCATAAGAAAGGCTCTTTCAAGGATTTTAAAAACTATAGACCAATTTCCATTTTGCCATCGATCGGTAAGCTGATGGAGAAGTATATAGTTAAGCATCTAGTTGATTACCTTAACAAATACAACATCTTGGATGTATATCAATATGCATATCAGAAAAATAAAGGTACGACTCACTTGTTGCAAGATTTTGCTAACTTTGTGAACAGCAAGTTAGATAATTACAAACATGTACTATGTCTGTTTGTTGATTTCTCCAAAGCCTTTGACCTTATAGATCACAATATTTTACTTGACATGCTTGAAACATATGGCATTAGAGGACCAGTTCTCAATTGGATTAAAAGCTATCTAACCGAACGGAGTTTTAAGGTTAGGCTAGATGATGATCATGTTGGTGATCCTATCTATATCGCAAAAGGTGTCCCACAGGGAAGTATTTTGGGTCCAATTTTATATCTATTGTATGTAAACGACGTTAGGAAGTGTTTCTCCATTTGTAATTACTTTTTGTATGCGGATGATACATTAATTGTATCGTGTCATTCTGACTTAAAAATAGCTGCATTAAACCTGCAAAAAGATTTTGATAACTTTCAAGTTTGGGCACATGATAAGAAGCTTTTAATAAATAGCTCGAAAACAAAGGTACTACATATAAGGTCTCCACATCTTCGTGGCACTGAAGATATAAAATTGATCTCCCATACACATGATTGTCTCCATGGGGGTTTCTCTCAATATATTAATTGTGTCTGCGATACTACAATAGATTTGGTTAGCTCATTCAAGTACTTAGGCTTGATAATAGATAGTCACTTTATCTGGGATAAGCACATAAATGAACTGGTTGCAAGACTTCGACTATTCTCGTATCATTTTTATTATCTGTCAAAATTGTTCCACTCCGTACAATGTACACGGTTTATTTTGCACTTGTTCAATCTACAATAAATTATGGAGTAACTGTGTATGGTTGTGCATCTACTTACCTTGTTGCGAGAATAACGTCAGTACAAAGACAGATATTAAAAAACATGAGTACCTACAGACCTCACGATACCGATTGGTTTCTTGAACGTAGAATACTATCAGCACCGAATTTATTTAAATACAGACTGGTCTTACAGTTTTATTACAATCGTAACATATTCGAGGTATCTAGAAGTAAACATACTTACAATATTAGAGAATCATCTCGATACCACTAACAAACAATAAATATGGGGCCAGAACTTTGGCTTCTATTGTTCCATTCCTTCTTAATCAATTACCACATAGATTGCTCCAATTAACGTCTATGAATGCCTTAAAACGTGAATTAAAAGCCTTTTACATTGAGACAGTGCTGGAGTGTTAGTTATTTAATAGTTTTATATTTTCCCTTGATATTTTCATTATATTAAGTGTTCCTTTTATTGGGATCAGCAAGTTTGTAATTGTTCTTTCCTTCTGTAATTTCGTTGTTATTCTTTGTAGTGCGACCGTACACGTACCATATTATTATCATGATTTATTATCGCTGATAAACCTTGGTTTAGCGATCTTACCGTGTTTAACGCATTTGGTACATTAAATTAACTATCTTTCGTTTTATAGATCCGAGTATCATTGTAATGTTTATGTTGGAGGTTGTATGTAAACATATCTAGTGTCAGTTATACTTATTTGTGTCAAACGGTGTGGAGTGAATGTAGCTACGGTTTAAATGATACAGGTATCCCACGAGTTTCGATCTAATAGTTGTAGTGTTACCCATAAGTATTGGTCTAACGGTTGTAGTTTACTAAGATGTCTTGTTTACGAGGGGCTCTCAGTTAATACTTTCTTTGTTAGTTTTCTCTATCGCGTGGCTTCACACGTAATACGGTGGTGGACGCACGATATGAGCATCGACTAAATGGTACATGGCTTTAGTCTTGAGTAGAGTATTTACTTGTATTTTGTGAATCTATTACAGTTGTTTTACAGTTTTTTTTATAACATTAATGTGTCTTAACTTTCATTTAGATAATTTGTTATTTTGCCATGTATTCAGTTATAAATTGGGAGTTTTTTATCAATAATTTCATTAGCTTTACTTTGTTTGGACTTTATATTTGCTGGTGTTACATTATAGTAGATGCAATGAATATTTATTTGTATTTTTGTGAATCTGATACAGTTGTTTTACAGTTCTTTTTTTTATAAGGCAATTTGTCTTGAGTTTTCTTTTGTTAGTTTAGCCATGTATGTAGACACAAATTTAAGGGTATATTATTATTGTTAAAAACTTCATTAGCTTAACTTTTGTTCTAGTTTTACTTCTTTTCATTTGTGGTGGTGGGATCTTTGAATATTGTATTTGTTGTATTACATCATTATAGTAAATACCACCCATTGTTCCTTCATCTCCTTCCTCTAGCCTCCGAGCCGTTTCTCTGACGCAGGATCCCAGAAATGGTGATAGTTCAGTTTTGAACGTGAGGAAATTCAGGCTTCCCTCCTCCCCCCCCCCTTAAAAAAAAAAAAAAAAAAAAAAAAAAAAAATAAATAATATTAAAAAACAAGATAGCAACAAAAAATCACATACAAACTAAAGACAACATATGCAGAACAACAAGCTAAATCAGAGCAATTATTCAACACATTTTTTACATTCTGTATATGTAATCGCTATCATGATAAATATACATAGCATAGCATTTGTACTGTAACAAAATTCGTTCTAAAATTCTTAGTATACTGTAGGTTACATACATAGAAGTGTACGGTTGTATGGCTATATGTTTTAATGGATGTTTCATAACATGCAGAGCTGAAGAAAATTTTGCGGCTATCTGACAGTCTCAATTCAAGTTAATATGGCATACCAAAAAATTTTACTGTCTAGGATATTTAGTTGTGTTTCTAGTTGAAAATTATTAAAACATATTTTGTTTTTTTGTGTGGTGGGTGCTTAGTTGCAGTGACTTCTCAAGCTGTATCGTTTGGTTGACCCCCTGCAACTGCCGCGGTGTAGTTTTTATGAGTATATAATGGTATTGAAATAAGATTAATATTTGTTTTGACTTTGTTCAACTTCTATAAGAAATTTCCTACATTTTTCTTGTAGAATGTTAGTTCTTCCCTAATGTCTACTTCATTTGTGTTGGCTGGAAAATTGTTGGTATAAATTATGACTAGCAGAGACCCAAGAATTCAACCTTGTGAGCTTAGACGTTTTACATTCAGTGTGGAACATTGGTCTCCATTTCACTCAATAAATTAGACTCTATCCCTAAGCTACGGCCTTAATAATTTTAGCAGTGTCCCTCTTAATCAATTCTACTCCTATTTAACAATTAGGAGGCCATGGCTAACAGTATCGTATGTTTTGTATCTAGCAAGATTATCTCTATGTATTTCCTGAGTATCGAAAAAAGTGTGGGTTTCAAATTGCACGCGTTAAACAAAATGTAACAAACTGCACATACGTACATATATGAACAGCTAATAGGCAGACATTGATGTATGACCATGCTTCTATAGTGTCGACTATTATTCTGTACGATGCGCCAAACTCACCACGCACGAGCCATGATCTATTTTGTAGGAGCTATAGCATCGCTAAATGATAGAATAACCTAGGCGACAACAAAATTAAAAAGTAGTTAATCGAATCGAACGTTTAACATATTAAATGACACTAATTTGAACAATGAATATGAATAATTTGTTTTTCTAGTCTGGGTAAAAGCGACGCAACTAATGAAAACGTATCCGAGACAAAAAATATGCACATTTTTTCTACTGTCCTATAAATAATTTAGCTGAACGCTCAGAAATAAGTTGATTTTATATGTATACTATTTTCTTATTAACCAATGTTATATATTTCTCCAAAAAAATAGAAGAAAAATTTTAAATTTCATTATTAGTTCATTAGTATAAGATAAACTAACACATTGTTCTGCGTACACCTGTTACTATTCCATGTTCCTTCAACTGGTTTGATTATATTTAATACAGCAGTACAACTGTTAATGTAAAATTGTATTAAAATAACCAACTCAGACCAAGCCACATTTAATGGTTTTAGAGTAGTGTAATACTATTAAATAGATATAAACTATAATATTGATAAACATATTTCACTCTTCCAACTGTTTAACACGTAAAAATGTTTTTGATTTGGTATCACCAAACCGTGCCGTCATGAGTATTTCCCATGCCGATCTGTTTGATATTGCCAAAATGATTATTCGTGTAGATTTTAATTACGTCAGAAAATTTTGAGTAGCATTTTATCATCCTTTCCTTTAAGGTTTTTTTTTCTCCTATTGAAATAAAATGCAAATTAGACAAGAAGTGAAAGGTTAAGTTAGCGTAACAATCCCTGAATCTTTAGCCGCTTTTATTCGAATAACACCACTAACACAAATGTTAATAAAAAATAACACGCTACCACAAGATTCTTAATTAAACTTGAATGAATACAAAACAAATACATGCAACAACAATACAAAAAACATTTTTCAACTTAGTCTGTGCTACTGTATTGTATTTTTGGAAAATTAATCATTGTATAGCACCCTAATTTTTTGATGAACACAAAAGCGAATAGTAAGATAAAAATTACAAACGCGTATTCCAGGATTCAGATTAATATCGTACTATATGTATGCAAATTCTCTATGTACGAATATTAAACCATCTCTTCCAGAATCCGTCCGTACAATAGAACAAAGGGCCCATCAGAACAATTCATTCCATTATATTATTAATATTTTTTTGCTTATAGTCTGATATAAACAATGCCCAAATTGGATTACACACAATACGAATTTACAGCATTCATTCGCCTGGCGATTACCATATCTATCTTGGCCCATTGTTATTACACAATAATTGCTAATAAGCCGCCAATCAAAAACAAGTCCAGCTAATGCATGTACACTGAAAGAAGTAATTATTCGAATATTGCAGAGTCATCTACGAGTATACGCTCAGTTCTCGGATATCAATTAAGAATCCATTTTCCTAAATACATCACCGCGAATCAACTTCATAAATATTTATACAGAGCTTAGAAATAACCTTAGCCAATAATAGTTATTGACAATTGTTGAAAGACACAGTATTAAATACAATTAATACATTTTTAAGTGTATGTCATTAAAACTAGTTTAAAGTAGGTATATCCATAATTATTTAGAATCAGATAAAACAATCTCGAAAAAATGTTGTACTACAATTACTCTAAATACTTCATAGTTTCTACTGTTACGTATTTAACGTCGATAAAGTATATGTAACTTATAATAACAAACAGTGAAAAAGTTGAAATAAAATAATATACAGCAATACCTCGCATAGTCCGGCTTCGAACATTCCGGATTCACTAGAATCCGAGAGTAAATTTTAAAAAATTATTAAAAGTTATGCGATATGAAATTTCATTTGTTCTGGGGTTCCCCGTTGTGTAAGTATATAGCTAGACTGCATGAGAATGTAAACTCCGTATAAAGTTTCTATGGTTCCTACAAGGGAATTAACAACTGAACAACTATCAAAAATTATTGTAATGGTTGAAAACGTATCGGAGCATATTAAGGAAGTTGATCCCAATATTGAGCGTAGCCTTACAGTTTTCCGAACAATAAACAATGCAGTTCGGTGCTACAGAGAAAGTTATCAAGAGAAAAAATCGAAGAAAGAGGTGCAGACATCCATATTGCAATTTTTAGACAATACAAAATGATTTTTTTATACACACAATTATTTTTAATAAAAACATTTGGATTTACTTACTGAGGGACGCATTTCTTTGAACCAATTGCCACTTTTTGTATACATCTAATTCCTCGATTAGTCCGATTTCAAACAGTCCGGGAAGTCTGTAGAACCACTTATTCGGACTATGCGAGGTATTCCTGTATTTCCATCTTTTACACAGATAGGCTAAAAAGCTTTTATACAGAGAGTTAACTGATTTGTAAGGAGTCAACTGCATTAAAAAATACAAACGCAGCATTTACTTTAAATAAAGGGAGCCAATATGAAAGACTAGAATAATAGTCTTCATTTATATCAATTAAATTGATGAAATAAATTGTAGTCAATTTCCAAAGAAACAAGAGTTTTATAAATTGTTTTTTTACGATTTATGGGCGCTGATACCCCAGAATGTAACTCGGTCAGTTGACCTCTTCTATCACCACAATTCGCGTCCAGATTGCAGGAGAACAGAAAAGTCCACTATCTGGCCGAGAGTTAATTATTTGAAATTCAATTCATTTAGCCGATCGAGCCAAAACTAGGACCACCTTGCCCTGCCTGCTGCTAGACAGTCGACAAAGAGTTTTGATTCCTATAATAGACCACAGCTTGCCGTTGCTCACTAAGGCTACCTTACACTTTCTTCGCTCGTATAAATTTCTACGCAGTGTCTCGCACCGGCAAATCCTTTCCAAAGAAGTGGTGAAGGACCTATGGATGGTCGTTCCTTTGCAGATGTTGCTAATAAGCGGGCTTTTAATTTTGTGTGGTCTCTAAGTGGCTTGGCACTCATTGCTACGTAACGCGGCGATGTTCTGTCGTTTGTTTGAGACTTCCCAATAGTCCCTCAAAAACCAAACTTGACGATCTAAGGTGTCCTAAGGGCAACTTGACTGTAAGATATAGTTTCAACTGATCCTTTTTCTGCAGACAATTTAGAATCACCTCCGCACAAGTTTGGATAGGAATCACGTCAGCCCATAAAACGGAAGGGAGTGCAGGATATGTCGTTTTTCAAAGCATTAGCAAGTCAGTAGTAAATTGTTCACCTCGATTAGGGAGCGTAAGCTTTGCCGTCTCACTAATGTGAACAACTACATTGCATTTTCCGAAGCCGAAGATAGGCAGAATCTTACTGGCAAATTATTAATTACTGTAAACAGTGATACCGTTTGTTCGATGTAGTTGGAGATTTTGATATGATTTCCGTCCTTTATAGAACATTTCTTGCATTCCTTATCTTTGCTCTGTACATAACACTAACTGCACTGAGAAAAGTCTGAGGTCTTTCCCTGCAGGTTTTTCTCGCATAGCCTAGACATGCTTCATGGCACCAGACTAGAGAAGCATGTGTTATGGAAGGTGCATAGCCAATATACAACGGTGTACCTAACAAAAACTCTACAGACCCAGAGGATCCAGTTAATTCGTCGCGCGTTTAGAAGTATAATTTTAGAGCGACGACAAATAAGTATATTTGGCTGAATTGGTAGGATTATCTTGATATCAAAAATTGATCGACATTGAAATTTGAGAACCTGGAAAATTTTAATCTTGAAATTTTACTAAATTTTTGTATGAACTCATCGAAAAATTCTTATCTCAAATGTTAAAAGTACAACGAACAAAATTAAAATTGGAAATACATTAAACATGAAATTGGAATTTTGTAACACATATTAAATTATTTTTAATATGTTGATATAGAAATTTAGTAAAATTTCAAGATTAAAATTTTCCAGCGAAACTTCGTATTCGTATTACTTTAGTGATTTGCAACAACTTTTCTTAATAATGTTTTGCTTTATCTTCAACGCTATGACTTTGCTAGAAAGCCTAGTTTTTATTTGAATCATAGTTGGCCAGATTTAGACTCCAACAAAAATATTAATCTTAATCGCCAGTATCACTGATAAAAGTTTAATAATAATTGCATAGCTAACAGTTTATTTGGTTGTATTCATGTAAACTGAAACACACTGTATACATACAGGGGGTGAGGTATTAGTGCGTCAAAGCTCAATATATCCATTAATATTAAAGATACCACAAAACTTTATGTACAAAAAACATAGGCAGTCTTAAGCTACATGTTTTAAAATTATTTTCATATATATAGGGTGTTTCGCCAGGGTGAACCAAACATACATTTTCTTAAATGAAACACACTATATCTTATTTCAAATTTAGATTAAGCATATTTTCCTCATTCCTTCGATATAAGATTTCATTGAGTTATACCGAGTATTTCAGAAGTTATGGCCCATTTTGTCTGAAAATCATTGCGTGTTCAGCGTCCTGTGTATTCCACACGAAATAACTTGAAATTCCTTTTGTACTGGAATGACTTTTTTATATTCTTACAGTTTCATAGCAAAGTGATATTTTGCCAATATTGCAAAAACTGTGTACAGGACGATTCAAAACGCAAGACCTTGCCAACAACAAGACACAAAACACCGAACAATAAGTGCTAGCGTAGTTATGCCCAGTCGCTCTTACTTCTGAGACCTAATGTTAATCTTTCGGTCTTTATAGTTGAACTACCAGATTGAGACATTGAGCTATTTATTATTCTGGCAAGTCAAGAATATGGAAGCAAAATAGTTATTGATGCACCCTTTTATTTGATCAACACTTCAATAACATAAAGCAGAATATATTATCAACTTCAAGAAGACATATGATAGGGTTAGAATGTTGTATCTTTATAAATCAGCGAAATGTCATTTCTCAAGATCAGAACAGTATTTTTGCTTCAAAAGGACTTAGACTAGAGTTACAGTATTATATTACTTTACTAGAAATAATTAAATCTTCGAGTTTTTAAATTAAATGTTAATCCATCATCTCATTTTAATATTTACTAGATTTTTGTGAGGTGAGCATCATTAAAAATAATAAGTAAATACTGAAATCACTTACAGTTGTTTATAAACCAAATAGTGGAATAGGAATCCACTTTCTATCCATCTTGCGCATATTAATGACAAATAACGCATGTACATACATATATACATACATTGTTATTGTTACGTTTTGCTTCAATAGCGAAGCTTCAATATATACGTTATTTTTCCGTTTATTTACAAACTCCGTTCTAACTTGTTTATCATATGCACTATATTCGTATATAGTGCAAAAACTAACAACATTTATATCTACAACAATACCTTGATAAGAACAAAGCGGCCGCAAAGACAATGACTTACACGAACACATGTCTGTACGTGCATATAGAAATTCAAAATAAATGAAAAGCCCACATAATTGTAAGAGAGTGTAATTTGAGAACAAGCAGCAAACTCGCGTTCTCGTATCTTTAGTTCATTGTAACTCTGTTTTGTCTTGTCACAATGCCCATACAATACTGACCACACAAACATCGCAGCCATCTTTGCCAAGCCATTGTTGCCACTACAATGAGCTAGTGTCATGCGATTGTTTGTGCTCATCGCATAGAAACAAATGAAGAACGGAAACAACCGGTTCGGCTTCTATTATTAAGCAATATACTGGTGCCTCTATTCCTACTGCTTCATAGTTGCTTCACCTTTTGTTTGAGCCTAATTCCATATTCGCGCTAATTATAAATTGGAAAGTAAGAAAAAGTAAGCACAAAGATATGCGCGCGATCCTTGAGCACAACTTCGCCCTTAGCGTGGCTACCATTCCTGCTACTTGTGCCGGATACGATGAGTGTTCGCTATCGCAGCAGACCGGTAAAAGTTGTATTTACTCGTATGTACCGGCAAAATACACCAGCCACGTTCGGAGAAGGAGAAGAGTATTTGACAAGAATGAAGCTGGTTTGAATAGTATTATTCCTATGTATATACATTTTTCGAAGTAAATCGTACAAATATTTTATACAATAGATAAAGTAGTTGTATTTAAATTCAACATCCCTCCGACGATTTATATAAGAATATATTAAATAATTTAACAATGAAGTAAGAAAATAAAATATAATTTCGTTTATGTGGATTTGAAGTGTAAAACAATCTTACCATTTTAAGTAGAACCAGTGTTATACTTATATATACAGGGTTATCCGCCGAAAACGCCCATTAAAAGGTTTTGAAATTCTGATTATTGCAAAAACTCTAAACTTTCAGCGTTTGTATAAAACGCAACAATCTATTCTATGGGCAGACAATAAGTCTGTTCCTGCAGGCAATTCTTTTGCTTAATTTGATCCTTACTATTGTGTACATAATCACTGATTTATTATAACAATGCAACTAGAGAATTTTTCTTGTTGCTCTATTATTTTCTAATATCAGTGTCCATCAGTAACTATCACTTTCTGAAACTTAATCAATAATAGTAATATCTGCTGCAGATCTTTCTCCATAATAAGGTATATGAATGTTGAATGAAATAAATAGTACTTCCTTATTGTATTTATTTAAATTGTATCTTCCAGACTAGTTTCGCCTAATTGTAGGCTTCTTCAGTGGCTAATGAAGTAATTTATGTACAGTTAAGAATTAATAATAATGGTATTTGTTTTAGTTTAATACTTACAATTGTCTATGATGAAGGTTTCAATGAAATTTCGAACAACTGTACTGCAATTTCAATAAATACAATAAGGAAGTACTATTTATTTCATTCAACAATAATAGTAATATCTTAGTGGAACGTTTCGTAATTAGTTCCTAGTGCCCGTATGAACAAAATTTTATATACATACATTATATTGTAAAGGCTCACTAATATTGTAATTTAATTTTATTTTTGTCTGATTTTTATCTTATTTTGTCTTTCTAGGTTTATGCGATAAATTATTGTAATGTATAATTGCCCATTACTGAGTACACCAGATGCAAATAATATACTGGATATTCACGGAACTTGTTCGCAGGGTGAGTATCAAACAGAAATAAAAGAAAATGTAAAAAAGAATTGCAAGTTTCTGTGCATTCGACCGTTGTATACAGGATTATTTATGGCATATACAGAGTTATTTAGGATTATAAGTTGCTTAGATCGCGCATTCGAATGATGATCTATAAATTACGAAATACATACATTTTTATTTGCTTACCCTTAAGTTAGATTCGAATAGAAGTAATACCTACACCAGGGTTTCTGGTCGAGAACTCTCAAGCCGAGAATTCTCGAGAAATTTGGCTTACCTCGAGACGAGAAAAAATGTATCGAGAACTCGAGATATCGATCAATTGCCTAAATCACGCTATTCATTTGTCTGTTTTAGCCACTTTTTGCAATAACAGAGAAACCAGAGATTGTAGTAATGTTGAGGACGACACTTGTCTGACAACGAATCAAACTTCAGAACGAAGCATTTTTTATGAAGAAAGTGATAGTGATGACGATTCTACTGGTGACTGTGAATCAGAATCTGATTCCACAACCAATGTGCAATACAATCAAAATATTAACAAAGTTTTAAAAGAAACACGGTCTTTGGTCAAGTTATTTCTAAAAAACATCACGCTGCAAAAATACGCGAAAGAAGAGTTTGGCCAGGAGTTGAATTTGTTATTAGATGTACGTACAAGATGGAATTCCACAATGCAGATGATTGAAAGATTTTTAAAACTCAAAAACGCCATCAAAAAGTCATTGATTGATTTAAATATGTCCTCGCAGTGGAATGATGCGACTGCTGGAGTTCTTGAGTCTTTGTTAGATATCTTACATCCAATTAAGTTATCGGTTGAAGCTTTATCAGGACAAGATGCTACGCTTTTGACGTCGGAGGCAGTAATAGATGTGCTGATTAATATATTATTGTCGATGGAAAACGATCTAGCCACAATTTTTTTTAATCATCTCAGGAATAAGATTAATAATAGGCGAAATGTAAACTTAATTTCTTTAGTCAGTTACCTTCACAACCCTATGGCATACAACAATGACAGAAATAGGCAGATTATTTCCTAATAACAATAACTCCACAAATTCAGCCGAAGCCGAAGATGACTTTCAAATCTTAACTAAAGATAAAGAACCCGAACCAACCACTGCATGTTTTTGAGTGGCAACTAAAAACCGCTATCTCCACAGCAGTTACTCCTGGCACAGACAGTATTAATGAAAGTCGTTTAACCAGAAACCTAATAAAAAAAGAATTTCAGCTATTTGAATCCACTGGAAAACGAACGCCTAATCTCGAAAATTGGTATAAAGCTGTAATGACTATAAAGCCAACTTCGACGGAGAATGAACGGGTGTTCTCCTTATCAGGAAACGTTGTTACCAAGCTAAGGAACAGACTTTCCGATGCAGCTATTAATGCTATCATATTTTTAAAAGCATACTACATTAAAGAAAAAGCTTGCGTATAGGTATTTAGATATAGAAGCGGTTACAGTTTTTTCTTGGTCAACCTAATTTATTTTATTTTGCTTTGTTAGTAGATTACACGTTCTTCTAATCACCTAAATAACGAGTCAGCTTTGATCTCATGGACTATTTGTTTAAATTATTGTTACTTTACTAATAATAAATAAAAATGATTTCATTTAATAAAAACAAATATGTTTAAAAAAGAAGTTCAAGTTTTATTGTGAGTTTCAATAAGGAAACATTGCTTTAGATTATTTAAATAAAAACAAAGCAGGACTGATCTAAGCAAAAGTGTTTTATTTTTCTTTTATTACACGTTATTAAAGGTTTTTAAAAAACTTTCTCGACAACTCGAGAATTCTCGAGAAATTTAGGTCGAGAATTCTCGTAACTCGGGAAATCAAAAAGGTCGAGAAATCAGAAAGTCTAACCTACACAATACAAGTAATTTCAAGGTTTTCTTTCCATAAAATTGATTCTCTTTTAACATTAACTTGTTGTATGTTATTTAGCGTATTTAGCATTTAGATTTTGATTCTTTGTTCTCATACATAAAAGCTGCAATGTTCTTAAATCGCAATGAAAGACAGCGAACTGGATTATTTCTGTAACAATGTAACTTAACCAGCACCCATACTTCCATAGAGATTCAGACGCAAGAGATAACTTACTATTACATCACACTCATCTATTTCAAATAACGAATTTCTTAGAAATGATATACGTGAGGAACAAATTTCATGAATTAAAATAGAAAGACTATTTGAAGCCTCCGATAATCATCTAACAACATTCAGTCTAATAGATATCGCATTGAAGCAATGAAAAGGGTCACAGTGTAGATTATTCAATTCAGAGAAACACGTCTTGTATAATTTCTTAATAAAAATAAAAGGTTATCTTTGAATTCCTATTGAAAACTAGGTGAACTGCTGAAGTTTACATGCGAAGGCTTAATCAGTATGTTAATAACATACTGGTTTTAAAAGCACTATTTAACACCAAAAGCTCAACATAGAGGAAAACGTTATTATCAAGACGATAATGACACTGTACTATATGTATTGTTATTGTGATTTATTGGTACTTTTTTTACCATACCCATTCTAAGAAATCCAGTCCAGTGAGGAACTATTCTTCGACAGCACAAATGTGTCTATATCCTCCTACACTCCAAGCTTAGAACGAACAATAATCTCTCACACAAACAAAACCTATATGATTGGAGTAACTTGTCCTAGCTTCTTGTGCTGGAGGTTCATTCTTGTCAGTCTCTTTACAAATATTTTTTGAACAACATTCTAATATGTAATCTACTTTCATTGCCCATTGTACTATGAAAATGATGACCGTATACACTATTCCTGTTGAAGTCATATGAATAATCAGATCAGATTCCTTTTTCGCATAGGTAACACCAGCACGACACATCCGAAATCTACTTCTAATCATCCGATCGTCATATCATCAAAAAGCTTTAGTTCTGTGGTTTAATATCCTTCAAATTAAGCCAAACTCTAAGCACCAATATCATCGTACCAACTAGATACTTGTAAACTGAAGGTGTATCAATTTAATAAGCGATTAGTCATCACTTTATCTATTAGCTACTTATCCTTAATATTATATATTACGCAATGTGTACTATGCTAAAGTTTATACCGAATTATTCCGGTACGAAAAAGGTTTAACGATTTTTAGCGCTAGTCATTTAAGTTTCCATAAAGGATTTCAACAACTACGAACCACTTAGATAGTCCTCTAAGTTATTATATTTGTACAAAACAAAGGATTCAGATCCTTTGTAACATTGCGCAACAGAAAAAAATCATTATAACGCATTGTATTCATAATAAAATCTTTTAAAGTAGAAAACTTTTTCGCGACTATACAGCAAGTACTTATAAACGTGAAAACAATTAAACAATACTCCTGTTCTCTCTCACTCTCTCCGGCAAAGAGTTAAAGAGTAACAATGTTAAGCAAGGCCGCGAGCATTTGACATTTTCTTGCATTACATAACAATCGACGCTGTAAGACGTTTAAACAATGGCCATTCTACTCCCACCTAGCGGAAACAAAAAACATTCAACAAAGAGCGCGGTTTCAATTGTCACTATTCAACTCCTTGCAAAATAAAAGAGTAAGCTATGGAATCATAAAGGAGGCGAGTTGGCTGTGTATTTGAGAATGATAAAAGCTGAAGGAACAAACATACAATGAGAATCAAGAGGTCTTTTGTCTGATAACTGACGTCATGGTTCATCTTGGACATTGGATCGATGTATAATATAATCCATTCCATGTACACATGTATTGTATAATTAAATTGGCCTAGCTCTTTATATCTACATCTGCAATATATGTATACGTGTGTTTATTTCCAGTAATATACGATATGTGTTAAAAATGATTAAATTTACTTGATCAAAAATTCTTCGAAATTGGGTTTTTTGACTTTATATTTCGTTAGTTTTTGCTACATGTTAAAAAAAATACTTGTCAACTGTATCTTTAGCGGTGACATTTAGATTTTTATTAATGGAGACTCTTCCCTGACAATAGCAGCTGCACTCACCACGATAATAAATGTTACTAAAGTCGCAGTAGACAACTTGCTTGTAAGCGTTAGCAATTCACTCAAATTAACAAACGTATCAGAGCTGCTGTTCTTGCTCAGAGTAGTAGAAACTACTATTTCTAATTTATGTCCACGGATACTGATGAAGCAGCTGAAAACGGTAAACACACGTGACAAAAAATTTACTTAAAATAAACTCTTTGTGAACTAAATCTTAGCCAAGAAGCTGATTAAATTTGAAACCTTGATTAAACGTGGCTATCCTGAAATCGTTCTAAATTCAATATTCTGAGGTCTTCAATTCATGAGCATTAGGAAGATATCAGAATGCAAAAATATTACAATATTATATCCAAGCGCTTAGTGGCGAAAAAGCTCCTACTAATGGTCTTCACGAGAACATACATACGGAATTGCTAGATTATTTACAGTAGAACCCTGCTAATGCGCTACGTGTGGAACTAGAAGCTTTGCCGAATTATGAGAGGAGCAAAATTTGAATTTATTTATGTATAGTCAATACAAAATAATACATTAAGCTCATCGTATAATACCGAAAAGTTCAAACCATAAAAGAAAGTAAACATAGGACTGGTAAAGACATAATGAATTATACTTTAAGCATTTAAGAATAAAAAAATCGGTATTGTTTTTTGTTGCTTAAAAGATATCATTGTCGATTTGGCAGCTATGTTCCCCTATGTTCGTATCCATAAAATATTCATAGGCGTTGAAACAGATTTCTGTTCAATATACTGTAGAGCCACATCAAAAACCTACTGAGTGTCTGCGTCAATACTCGGTCGTGAAGATCGGTTTTCTCACCGTCTGCTCCTTTGTCTTCGTCATCGTTTATTGTAATCTGGGTAACAACTTCACCGATCTGCTCATCGTTTAATTCTGTGTGATCCATTCATTTACATCACTAGTTTAGATATCAGGTTGTAAAGCTTGCAAATCTCTTACGGTTCCTAAAATATTTTCGTCAAGATTCTGTTCCTGTTTCTACCGCCATTATTAGCCAAAGCTTACGTCAGGAATTTTCCAATGTTGATGCTTCATTCTCGTCCCACACCTCAGCTATTGCATAAGTAGCACCTTTTATACTTAAAGCTTTCACTGCTACAACCAGGTTGTCGTTTTTTTAATATACAGGAAGTATGTATTCAACATATTTTCTGCAATAACTCCTTTTAAGCAATCCCTGGCCCATTCATTGAATGAGGAAGTAACATTAGACGGTATTTCTTTTTAAATGGATGAGACGGTGTTGACTATTGTTACCTAGTAACAATAGGGTACAAAGAAACAGTCTTGTTTAACTTTAGAGGAAAAAAAAACCGCATTTTAAAAACGAAAACTGTCCATCCACCCTGATCTCTCATTGCAACTTATTACTGACAATGAAGAAGTATAAATATATATAAATCCACCTGGAATTTTTGGATTTTTGAATCACAAAAGTGACAATTTGTGAGTACTATTGACATGGTTCTTGATCGACTGTTAAATTATTATCCCTAACATGGTCTTTAAATTGCAAATTGCAAATGTAGAACGAACTCACCGGAAACTGAATCGCCTACTTTCATCTGAAACTTGTATGTTACGAATGGCATGCTTTTTGTGACGGTGTTATTACCCTTCACTTGCTGAAAATTCATAATTTTCATCAGGCAATTTTGCATGCAAAATCCTTTCTTTAATTATTGCGCCGCAAATTTGGTTTCCTTTTCTCTCATTCTACGAAAAACATGCCCACAACGCGTTGTTTAACAGTTTAGATTTAGGATTTTTATAATTTTTTGTAGGGTTTCACCGTTGTCGTTTCAAGTAGGTACCTTTTTCCCAAAGACAATGTAACATGTTTACGTTTTTGTTTTGGCATGATGGAAAAGAGGCAACAAAAACACCAACTCCACTAATAAAGTTAACAAAGGTTAGTGAGACGCCCGCACAGTTATCATAAAAAATGTCATTATATATATTTATCGATGATTGTTTTTATGATAAGCTTATAAATTTTAATTTTAAAACCCCTATATCTACATAAAATATCCTATCCATAATAGCCTAAAATATAGGAAGGAAATAAAAAAAAGTAGAGATAGAGAAGATAAGCAATATTCTAAAAGTAAGAAAATATGTATACATTTAAAGAGAATTTGTGCCAAACACATCATAAGAATGTTAGTCAATAGAAACAATGTATAATCAAAACCTGTTGAAACATAAATTTGCATGCGTCACCCTTTCATATAACAGAGTGTAGGTAGAGTGAAATAGACTTTTTGATATTTCCCTTACAGTCTATTCGAAATTAACGCTATATTCAAGAGGATTTTCAAAGACGCCATTGTGGCTACAATTTAGTCTTATTCATAACATTTTCTAAAGAAGCCAGTTTGTCGAGAGAAGTCGAAATATTTTGAGAGTACATGCATACGGTTATACGTACACACGCGCATATACAATATTCTGAATGGAACTTTTAAAATACTATTATTTTCGATGTACAGAAATATATTCAATATAAATCGCGAATTTTCCGGAAAATTGCGATTTGCTTTTGAAAGCTTTTATTTTTCATTAATAAAAAACAATATCTTTAAGCAATGTTATTATATTATTATATTAAAATATAAAATGCGTTTCTATCATTTTTGGTACAAAAACTGTAAATAAAATGCATTATTAAATGTTCTAATTTGACTGTCATACCTTTCTGTATCCGTTATGAAAATAAATTCTTTACAATCTTCATTTTTATTTAAGTGAGAAACATGTGATCATTTCCGGTGTAACAGGAAGTTGCTATCAACATTCTTAAAAAGAAATAGAAATTTTATTAGCTATTAATTACTGTAAGACATATACAGATCAAATAAGTAAACAATTCCTAAAGGATGCTGCCAAATTATCGATAACTCAAAAACACCAAATTCAATCAGAAACGCTGAAAATGCTGTACTAAAACAATTAAGATTACCTGCATTTGTTTACTTCCTACACGCAGGAACAAATTTATTAAGGACCTCTTCCTTAATAAAAAATCGATCTAATTTCAACTGGAATAACGACTACTCTGAAAGCTGTGATGGAGCAAAATGGGTTCCGCTTTCTATCTACCAATTTTTATAGATAATAGTAGTGACAGGTACTGACGTGAGTAGACTAACGCGGACAATAATTCGACTTAGGAGTAGGTTTATCAATGTGAGGATAAAAGTGGTAGGTAAGTAACTGACAGATATTGCTAACTGGCAGATAAAATTTAGCAACTACAATGCTTTATTTTGCAGATAACTTCTATTTAACACTCAATAAACGTTTCATTGTATTTATCTTAAGAATAAAATTTTATCTGCAAATTAATTTATTTATCCTCGCATTAATAAACCCACCCTAAGGGTCATATTTATAGTTCGTGCTTAAGGTTGTACCGATGCTTGAGCACGCGATTTTGACACATCTCTAATGACACAACCTCAAGCACGGACTGTAAATATGACCCTAAATCTCTTTCACGTCTATGTTTTATGCTATACCGAAAATATGAAATAATCATGGTGTTTTCCATGCTATACTACTGACTATATAAAAAGTGTCATTTTCTGGAAATACTTGCAATGCAATTTTTTTTGATAATATCACTTTTCGCATAATCCTAACTGCTCTCGGGGTTATTACTACAGAAGGGTCTCCTATTCCCGAGCTAATACTAGCTAACACATTTAAAGATAGGAGTAATTACTGCAGCATAAGAATGCTATCCTTTCTGAGTATCATATTAATACTCCTTTAATTCCAGATTTCTATGTATATAGGATTCACAACCTTCCTAATCCGGGAATACTGGGTTCGAAAACTGGTACCTTTTCTAAATTTCGTTTTTCTGTGGTTTTCAAATTCCTCGAAAAGTGCAAAAAGACAATATCTTTAGTCCGTCCACGGCTGGAGGTGTAATAATAACTCATAGCCAACTGATATCCCCTGTAATTGGTGCAAGCAGTTGGGGCTAAGGCATGAATTATTATTATTATTATGCTTGGGAATTTGTAAATTTTACCGGCTTTCTCTCCGCTTCCTACGTATAAATTTCTTCAAAGCAATTTAGTTAGAAAGCGCTTCTTGACAGGCAAGATCGAGATTTTGTGGATACTCAATATTCACTTGACAATTGTGTTTACATTTATTTTAGTAGCCTCTATTGGCTTCCATCACAACTATCAAATATCCTAAGCAATCTATGTTGAACATGTAATTACCAGGCAATTAGTTCGTTGCCATGAAAGTTATCCGTGCTCCAAGTTGTCCAGTACTCTCATTAGGCCGTGTTAAGTTAAAGACGCTGTTGTTTCTCTGTTCTGGATATTGCATACTATGAGTGATTATCTGTGATATCCCCTGACACATCTTTCGAATAGTAAATATAATATAGCTAGTATCAATTCGGCCTTTGGTCAAATATAACTCCCAAGGCTTCGCTGGAATAGTCTGGTTGTTTCCTATTATCCACTATGATAAATTAATATAGTGTGATATAAAGCAATCGGTTATACTGAAATTTGTCCGAGCGCAGTAAAAAAAATTATAGACACTTACTGCTTTACTAGAGCATTATAGCGAGTCCTGTTCCTGTATTAGAATTATTTCAGTTTTTCTTTAAAAAAAGAATTACTACATTGAGTAATATAATAGTACATAATATAAGGAGTTCTTACTTTAAAAGCAATAAAGTAAATTTGTACGTAACTCCATTGATAACTGTACAACTCAACCAGGGGCAAGCTGCCAGTATTATCGATAGTCAACCTCACTAATCGATATCGCACATTTGGTACTTCTTTTCTACAATAATCTGACGCATCCGCCAACACTGTAAGATATACGTACAGACACCGAAATTCGTCCACGAGCCACTGGTCCCACACAATGTAAAATCGGCATGAACTGCGAGAGTTATGCTCTCTATAAATCTCAGTGTCTCACTTTGAATATAAAGAGAGAGAATTTCGAAATAAAAAGACGTCTGTTCCATTAGGACGATCCCGCGGTTATGAGATGAGGATATGCTTTCAGTGTAATGCCTCCGCCAGCCGCAATCTATTCGACTACAACAGCAGTGATGGTCCCGGACCCTTATATGCAACCGCCACGGCTATTTACGGTCTATACGATCGTCAAGGTGTAGTTACCATGTAGACAGTAGATCTTCTACTTGTTGTATATACATACATATATGTTAAGTGTAATTTCTTTTAGACGATATATTTTTATTGTAGTCTCTCTTTAAACAACATATTAACATTTAAGGAAGTTATATAATGTGCATACTCAATAAAACGTTACTACTAAAAATAAAGTAATACTGCAGTACCTTTGTAGTTACATATGTAACCACCTTTGCATAGCTTAAAAATAAGAGATTTCGTATTACTTTCTATCCAGTTACATACCTTGAAATTTACATTTTAATGATCTAACCCAACATCCATTGTCATGCACTTGGCGGTCAAGTTTATGCTTTAGATTTTAATAGAGTTCGTAGTCAAAGTTTGAACTAATACTACAATTTTAGGAGAAACAATACAGAGTGTTCGATATATATTGGATAATATTAATATCTAATAGATACAAGCGTGAATAGAATTGAAAACAACGAAACTTTGCTAGTCGCTTTTTTTGGAAATTCAAAAAATTGCAAGTTGTTTCAGATTGTTCTATATTGTTCCAAACATTTAGTCTTGTATAATGGTTACTTCAGGAAATTTGCCACTCTTTATGAAAAATGTTAAGTATTGTTTCAGATTTTCTAATTGTTTTGACCACTACCAAAATGTTAGCTTTCTGTCACGTATAGTTGTTGTGAAATCATTAATTATTTTACAAAATATACATACATAATAGAAGCCTAAAACCTTGAAGTAAGATAGAACAAACCTAGTACAACCTAAACCAATTTTCAAAATGTCGAATTTATGAAAGAGGAGACCGGTTTCACGCATTCTTTCACGAAGTATGCTTGATAGAAGATTGAAACTTAGGAACAATATAGAAAAAAACCTAGAACAACCTGAAATAACTAATATAACTAATAAATAATGGGGGCCTAACTTCTTCCATGCTAGAATTCGGAGATAATTAAGATCAAGCAATGCTTTAGAAAAGAAAATATTCTAGATAAAACATTCTAATAAAAAAGTTGAAGAAATAAATGATCATGAAATAGACACCGAATTAGAATAGAAAATCCTACAATTAGGAATGAAAATACGGCTAAAGATATAATAGTTGCATTACCAAGCCTTAACGGATTCGCAAAGACCTTATCCTCTTGATAAAGACAACTTTATTGTTAAAACGCGACGACTTTCTGTGTGGGTACTTGATGTTTTATGGGTCAACTCGAGCTTTTTGTGTTGAACTTCTATATAAAACATCCAGTGAGAAACGAGTTATTATGTACTAATTGCTTTGTTATAATATATGAAACATCAATCCATCAATCAATGTTTTATTAATTTTTAATAAACGGTTTTATAATGTGTCCCATGGGGCCACATCGCTTAACGAAATAATTTGTTCGTCTAAAAATACATCCTTGCATTAAATTTCTACTGTCTTTGTATCAGGGACGTAAAAACCGCTGCGTGAGTCAAATACGATTTCCAAGGTAGGCTCTCTAGTGAACAATTTCGATTACTTGAACTGCAGGTTCATTCAGACAGCGGATTATTTGTATATTTCCAAATACAACACAATATTTGATACAACATCTCTCAAAGGCTAACTACACCACTGGTCTTTATATACAGTCACGACAAGATTTGGTTAAAAAACGGTTAAGGGAACTGGTCAACGTTCCAATTTCAAATTTTGATATATGCGTTCAATTTAAAACAATGTTAGATTTCTGCCGCACCGTAAATGCGTATCAACTTCTTTATTTATTTATTAGACAGATAGATTTAAACTTTTTGTTACTTATTTAGGAAACTGTGTTATATCAAATGCAGTATTAACTTTTTATTCAGAAAATATCGATATCTTATTACTTTCACTTAGCAGTTTCCATTTTTTAGTTCTATTACATAGTATGTTTACAATTAAAATGCAATATACAGGACATGACGTACCATTTAAAAAGAAACTTTCATCGATGTGAACTTAGTTGAAATGAACATTAATTATCTACAGCTCAGAATATGTGAAAATCAATGTGAATGCATTAATTTAACGTATTTTATTTCAGCTAGCAACAATTTAAATTTGAGCTCTTCAGATTCAATACTTTTTTAACATAATGTTGATAATTTCTCTCAAATATTGCCATTGACAATCTATATCTTTCCTTAACAAGATTCTTAATATACAGCTATAGTTTCTATATAATCTTATAAATTGAGCCGTGCCCAGCAGGCGTTCAATATCCTTTGTGTTTGTTGGTATTAATATTTCTAATTGCATTCGTTTTAGATTATCTAGAATTTTTTATTGATAATTTTATATAAGTACCATATATTTAATTTCTTGTTCACTAAACTTAAATTTTAATCTATTAAATTTAATATTGTTTGTTAAATAGCTATGGTGAAAGGTAAATCTTTTAGCGAGAAATTTCTATTTAGTAAATAAAAGCTCTGCTTATAAGGGAATTTTATTTCTTGCAAAAAGAGTAGGTACTGACAGGGACAAAGCTTTTATGTACAGGGTGGCCAGATAAGAATACAAAGTGATTCGTCGTAGGGACTTGCGGTAAAAATCACTAAAGTAGTCAAGAGAAGACTGTGGAAAATATTTTCAGATTTCCAAGATGGTCGCTAGGGGACGTAACCGGCACCTTAAAGTTTTAAAATGATTTTTCACTGAAATCCACCCAGTAAATGTTACCAAAAAATATATGCCTTTAAAAGCTAAGCTTTACTCGAGTAATTTTTGTTAAAAGTTTTTGACGTATCTATTAAGATAAAGTGGTGGGGAGCAACTTAATGATTTTTTTAAATAAACAGCTGTAACTCCTAAACGACTGAACTGATTTTAACAAACTTGGTCTCATTGGAAAAACCATTTATTGTTCCATCAAACCTATCGTACCCCGTGATATGTCTACTTCTTAGTGATGCCGCTAGAGCGCGTTTTTTGATATACTAACAGAAAATCGCAAAATTCTCTAAAAAATTAAACACAATAGTATGACTTTTTTCATAAAAATGTAGCGAAGTGATACCTAAATAGGCTAGTGAAAACCGTATCTCGATATCCTATTCGTAGCCTGATATATCGCAGAAAGAAGATTTAGTTATCATATAATTTTAAAACGACGCTATTACACCGGTGTTTACTACTTTATTTTAATAGATATGTCAAAAAGTGTTAAACAAAAATTACTCGAGTAAAGCTTAGCTTTAAAAAGCACATATTTTTGGTAACATTTACTGGGTGGATTCAGTGAAAAATCACTTTAACACTTTAAGATGGCGATTACGCCCCCGGGCGACCATTTTGGAAATCTAAAAATATTTTCCACGGTTTTCTTTTGACCACTTTAGTAATAAAATTTGTTACCGCAAGTCTCTACAACGAATAGTTTGCATTCTTATCTGACCATCCTGTACATAATACATATTGCCTGCTGGAAAGTTCTCATTTGATCTGGAAATGGTAATATGTTATCTAGAGAATCAATGATTTATTTAATAATTTTACCAAATTCTTCGAGTGCTGAAGTTATATCATAGAAAAGCTGCAGAAATTTATGCCTGGAGAAAAGTATATAAGGGCATACAAATCGAAAATACTTTTATCTAATTTAATATACCAAAGTCTGTAATGCTAAATTGGGAATAACGATTGCAGAGACCTGCAGAACCTTGTTACACTTATCCCATGTTTTAAGCAAGACTCTTAGCTTTATCTCTCAGATAATTGCCATGATATTACTTTGTTTTGCTTTATTCCATATGCTTGGTAATTTTTGTTTGGGTTCATTTCTATTCGACTGACCTGTGTTATGAAATTGGTTACTTCTTGCTACTATATCAACTAAATACTATGTTTAGATTTCTTTATCAATATGTTTGTTTGCCGATTCGATTACGTTACAAAATTCAATTACCTTCTTGAGTACTAGATCAGTTTTACTGAATAATCTAGCTTTCAAGTGTTTGTCTCATGTACCCAATGCCATCCTTTAATAATTAATTTTTCAAATTCCCAGGTACTACTTCTCTTCTCAGATAATTCACGTATTAATGTATGGTTTCCACTACCTCCACACTTCTTGTGAAGAATACGGGTACATTGTTTTATTTTTCTGAGGGGTTTACGAATGTCATGACGTCTGTAGTTTAACTTGATCCAGATGTATTTCAACTTGTTGTTTAGAGAATTTTCAATTACTACAGCTGCTTTGCTTAAATTTCAAAACTCTCTGCTATGTTTCTATATCAGTGGTTTGTGTAGTAAGGAAATATCCAAGCGGTACAAATTTTCTGCTACTGAATATGCAAGTACTGATACTCGAACATATTTCAGATTTGATTGATTGTCCTCCTTGCAGAAAATTAGTACACTATTCAACCACCATATAATGACAATAATAGTAGCCATATATCGTTTCCGTTCCTATATGTAAGCCATCCACGGAATATGTAGATTATCTTTGGACGAATTTGTTAACATAAATATCACTTTCCGATTTGATCGCAACGCTTAGAAGAAACTCAATAATTAATATTTCTAACAAATGCATTGTATTGTATTTAACTAATGAATAGAAATTGCCAAATATTTTGTAATTGTGTTAAAGATTTAGTTATAAAATTCAAATACATATGTTTCTATTACAAAATCATTACACTATTATATTTCTAACAATTCAAAAAAAAAAATTTTACTACATAGTTATAATTAAAAAATCTCACGTAAAACATGATGGTGTATTCTGTTCTCAGAATTGATGGCTTATATGGATAGTTTTGAACAACAAATAGGATTGAAGGAATAGACTTCGTTAATTTTTAAAAAGCTGTTAGCAATTTTTATATATTTCATATAGTTACTAAAATATCTAATTGTATAATCTACCACAGCATTTAATGTGTTGACTATAAGACAGTTATTTGAACAGGGAAGGTGTCGAATGTCGGACACGCAGCTGTGCGCTGTTTAACAAGTTCCATTAGCGTTCGTCGAATGACGCGAATCCACCCTTAATGGTGTGCAAACACATGCTTAGTGGTAGTAACACTGTTGGTAACGGCGGCGGTAAGGGTGGCAACGATATAACACAAGTTCATACCGGAAGTAGTCAGATTAATCCTTGCAATTTACGATACCACAACGTAGCTGCCCTATTATTTTATTTACTTATATTATTGTAATTTTGAGAAATTATTTACAATAAAATGAACAAAAGTTCGTAAATCTAAACAACTGCTAGTGAGAAATTTATTATACTTGAAGAGAGATTATTTAGAAACAGTATTTCTAAACAAAAATATGTACGGTTTTATTTTAAAATAAAGTTTATTATTTCTGAATTGTATAAATGGCCAGTAACAATAAGTAATGTATTCTAAATAAGGAAACGTATTTTGTATTATGTAGCTTTCAAATTTTAATCCAATGATTCTTAAAATGCAAACAAAATTACTAGCCAAAATGAGTTTGGAAATTCTACTAAAAACGGATATTAAAGAAAATATGAGATTATTATTATTGCGTTTTCTTCTTGAGATACCACTTTACTCTTTCAAACAATAATTACAGACGACATTGCATATATCTACATTTGGACAAAGTATTGTGTAAATATGTTAGCTAGGCTATAAAATAGTATTTCTTCTGCAATCTTTTTTGTGTTATCAACATTTTTATGAAGAAGTACATTACCACAAAAACTTGACTACATACTTTAATACCTAATCTCCATATTTTCAGTGAAGCTTTTACTGTTTTAAAGCAAATCTGGCTTCACTTGTCAAACCAAAAAATCAATACTACTTTCGATTAATCAATTTGTATTCTAAAAGTATCGACGATAGTGTTTTGTATGTGTCAATAAATTGCATACAAGTAAAGAATTTTGTAAAATATTTTAGAAATCGAACGACGACCTTCCAATTTTTATATATACTACAATTACTTTTGTTCCTCTGTAACCATAAAAAATATGTAAATATCCGTCTTGGGTATTGTCGTGATATCTTGATTTCTTTATGTATTTCTGCACCATAAATAATTTTCCTTGTTTTTAATTCATATTTCTTCTTTCTAGCTAAATTTCCAAAAAAATTTCGCCGTATGAAATTACCAGTTCTATAATTCGAATAAAATCCTTCTAAATCAAGTAAAAAATCTTCGACTTAAACATTTTTTCAATTTATAAAATTATGTCTTCTAAACACCCTTCATCAATTTGATTACAATTTTTATTTATGAATGCAAAATTGTGCATCACCCGGCGAAGCAAATCCTATTTCTTCTTTTGGAATGCAAAAACCGTTGCCTTCAAGTACCCCAACCAAAAAATATGATCCTGCTAGTTTAGCGGATCTAGAGAGACAATATAAATTTTTAAATCGCAAAATTTTTTTATATACGGCCGATAGAAAACTGCTGCTCTCTCTTGTTGGAATAACAGAACATCATTTAATAATCTCCCTTAATCAGTATAATAATATATATATAATATAAATATATTATATATTTATAATAATATATAATATAATCACTGATAGTAAACGTTTGTAATCTCTTTACGTAGCACTCAGAATTGGAACAGATTATTTTTATCCTCGAACAAATAAAGACTAATGAAATCTAAAGATCCTACACCACACCAAGCTAAGACTTATGGACTATGCATAGTGGAGGGTATTTTAAACAAATCGCGAAAATTTCAGTTCCCCAATATCTAAAGTTCTATTTGTTATATTATACGATCATCGAACCTGCTAATCATAACCATGCTGTGGATATGTCATACTTTTTGAAGTATAGATATTTCCAGAACTTTTACTGAACACTTTTCACTGAACTCTTGTGTACATCATAAATCGGAAATCACACCACAGATGCACAATCGAGTTTAGAACGCACATAAGACGCATATGTAAATGTAAACTAACATCTGTAAGGAAGATCTTGGGTTGCGAATTATAAATCCCAGGATTCTCTACAAAGAAGTCTCAGTTTCATTAAGGTATGATACGACAAGAAAAATTGCTGCTAAAGTGCACTCCCAGATAGTTTATGGGCGTACAGCCACTGTAGCTGCTCACCGTTATATGTATAGTTGTATATACATATACAGTAAACTCCCGGTTATCCGAGTCTCGGTTAACCGAGCCTCCGGGTTAACCGAGCCTCCGGGTTAACCGAGCCTGTCATTCAAAAATAACAAACATAAATAAAGGTGTTAATAGCAAGACATCTACGGGGAGCCACGATGTTTATTTGTTTATAACAAGCGCGGTCGAGCCATATGCGCCTCTACTGGCTGTTGTACTGTATCGGAGCACTCTCACACCACCTGATATACATATGTACATACTTTTAGTCTCAGTTGGCTCTGAACTCGCGCTGAACTTGGTTGGTATTAGTCGCACTTGAGCTAATTATGAGTGGAAAACGGAAGAGAGTTGTAGTTTCTCTTGAAACAAAGTTTAATGCCATTAAACGATTGGACAATGGTGAATCGATTAAAAAAGTGGCTGCTGATTTGGGGGTTGGGGAAGTGACTGTTGGCGATTGGAGACGAAAACGTGAAGAAATCGAAAAATATGTTAACAAAAGTTTGAGTGTAGGTGGTGTTAGTAGCCGAAAGACTTTGAAGAAGGGCGACTATGAGCAGACATGTGAAGCCCTTTTTTTGTGGTTTTCCCAGCTTCGAGGAATGGGCAGTCCTGTGAGTGGGCCGATGCTACAGGCTAAGGCACTTGAATTTCATAAGAAATTTAAAGACGGCGAGGAAAAATTTACCGCGAGTGAAGGATGGCTGGACCGATGGAAGAAGAGGTATGGAGTAAGGCAGCTAAATATTAGTGGTGAGAAGCTATCAGCAGACTCATCTGAAATCGCTGAATTTCAAAAGAACATGGAAGAAATTGTGTTAAAGGAAGGATTAACTTCCGATCAAATTTTTAATTCCGACGAAACGGGCCTTAATTTCCGAATGCTACCTTCTAAAACCTTGGCAGCAAAATCCGAGCGGACTGCTCCTGGATTTAAAAAAAGCAAAGAGAGGGTAACGATACTAGCTACAGCTAATGCTTCTGGCTCATTGAAGCTAAGGCCGCTGCTTATTGGAAAGGCGAAAAATCCTCGAGCCTTTAAAAATGTAAAAGTCGACTGCCTGCCAACAATGTACCGCAATCAAAGGAATGCATGGATGGACGGCCCGATATTTAGTGATTGATTTTACAACGAATTTGTACCTGTCACTGAAGCGTTTTTGAAAAAAGAAGCTTCCACGGAAAGCTGTTCTGCTATTAGATAATGCGCCATCTCACCCTGATGCCAAAGAACTGTGCAGTGATGGTATTAAGACAATATTTCTACCCCTAATGTAACCTCACTTATACAACCTCTAGACCAAGAGGTTCTAGAAGCGATGAAGAGGATTTACCGGCGAAAGCTTCTCCAGATGCTGATTTCCAAGTTAGATGAAGGGATGACTGCTAAGGATGCCTTAAAACAAGTCACATTAAAAGATGTGTCGTACTGGATTGCGTCAGCGTGGGATGAAGTAAAAATAACCACCGTTCAAAAGTCGTGGAAAAATTTATTTGGCATAGATGGACCATACAAAAAAGTGCCAGAACCCGAAAACATGAGTGAACTAGTCGAACTAGCTAATGAGTTACCCGTTGATGATCAAATCAACAGCGAAGACATTCGTGATTGGTGCAATCAAGATGTACAGATGGAGATTACCGACGAGGAAATTATCGACATGGTAACCGGTGCTAACGACAGTGAAGGAGATGACAATATGGACGAGATAACTCCCAAAATATCATACACCGACGGGCTGAAGTCGATCGACGCTGCTCTTGCTTTCATAGAGCAACAAGAAGAGTGTACGCCGCACGACATCCTGTTTCTACAGCGTTGGCGCAACATTGCATCGTCCAAGCGAGGGAAGAGGTTATCTCAGAAGACGATCAAAGACTTTTTTAAGAAATAATTTATGTGTCTACTTGCTTAAAGGTCTGTATGTATGTATGTACATATTTGTGTTTATTATATGTTTTTGCCTCCAATAAACCAATTTTATAATCTTTCACGGGCTTTTACGTCTTTTTTACCATAACTGAACATAACCTCCGTATTATCCGAGTTTTCCCGTATCCGAGGTGGTCCCGGTCCCAATTACCTCGGATAATCGGGAGTCTACTGTAGTTGTATATACACACAGAGAAAAATGTTCTTGAATTAAGAAAATATACTGTTTTACCCTAATATTTTTAATGCTAGAATATTTCTGTTTTGATTCAAACACATTTTCTTGGAATAAGTAAATGCGTTTAATACAATCCAGACTATATTTGTTGTAAAATACGTATTTGATCTGAATAACTTCCCTATTTGTGAAATAGCTGAATTGCAAATTTCGAGCAGCTGCGTTCGAGATTATACATATGTGTATATGAAGCGTTTAACGTGCATTTTTATCTGCGTGCACCATTTTGCAAGAATTAGATACATATAAGTTTTTTATAGTTAAGGCGTGGACATCTGCAGTAATAAAAGTACATATTTAATAATGCATTATGTGAAGTGTATTTTAGCTTCATGGGAATTGGAGGAATAATTTCAACCAAACGTTGTACTTGAAGTAAATCCATTGGCTAAACTTCCGGAATGGAAGGAATTTAACGGAAAGTACAGGTTTTCGTAATTCTGACTGGATATTAACTGAAAATCCTCGCAGAAATGTCAAAACACTAGCGAAACATAACCTAGAAATAACACTTTTTAGAACGATTTTTAGGTATCTTAGAGTAATCTCCGCAAGAAAAGGGAGGCCGTTTTGGACTCACAATCAGTAAAACCTGTACTTTCCGTTAAATTTCCTATAAATTGCCAATTCAGTGGTCGACATATGGAAGTTTTACAAGTCCATTATATTCTTACATTAAAACAATGTTTTGCGTCACGACAATTTCCTTAGAAAATAATATTCTTGTGATAGCACTATATAGTTTTGCGGATATACAAATACGGGATTGTTTTGAACTGTCAACAGTCTGTTTTAACTCAAGATAATATTTCTCTGCATGTAGAGTGTTATTATCGCAACATGTTTCGATTTTTTTATTTGAGATTGGAACACAGTATCTGCAAGTTCTCTGCAAAAGCGCAGCAATCGAATGTATTACGTAAATCGTTGAAAAACAGTAGAAATAAGATGGGATCTAGATATCATCCTTGAGGCTAGGCATATTTGCTATTGCATAATACAACTGAGAATTGAAACCGTTGCAGTATTATTTACAAAATGTCAGCAGTAATTCCATCAACATCAAAAGCTTCTCAATTTCTTTAGTAATATGGCAGAATTAATTCTAAAAATGTCATTGATATATCGTTGTAAACCACGTCCACTTGGTGGGTGTCGAATGTGTTTCGCGTTAATTGGGAGAAGAACGAAGATATTGTAAAAAGTGTTGGTATGTCGACATATTATCATGTAGAAGACAAAGAGTAATGAAAAGAATAATAAAAGCGTTAAAATGTTCAACATTTGAAACATACGCATGGTTACACTAAATTTAGAAATGAGAAATTTTATCAGCCTCAGTCGATAAATTTTGTCGGGTACGGCTGAATTTGAAATAATTATTGGAAATTATTTCTTCTTTTAACTGATGTCGTCAGAGTCAGCATATTTCGTTGGAAAATGAAGCCACGATCTTCTAAGGGATGCAATAAAATAATAATAATCCAATACAACACACACCGCAAACATTTATTCGTTTGACCAAGCTTTCAGAAACAAATTTGTCTGAGATAATAAGAAATTGTAAAAAAGGTAAGCGATTCAACTGTTAATCTAATATTGCTTGAAATTCACATTAAAAAAGATCGCTATGCAATCGTGCGTGCATTTCATGACGCACATAACTGTGACTGCACCTTAAGAAACAGCAGTGCAGCATTTATCCTTGAAAAACTAGTAACCATAATTTATTATATGATAAATTTGTCAATAAGGCAAAATTCAGGAAGTTTTACTAGGTTAGCCTAAACACCATTACTTGTAACTTAATTGCCAGTTTGTAGGTGTTACGGGAAGTGTTGCAAGAGTTTGTATAAAGTTTTCAAACAATTATGTTGTAAAATTGAATTGAACAAAAGTTGTTCAAACATTTGCGGTGTTTACATAGAAATCTTTACAATTGCTGTAAAATGAGATCCGTTATTTAACTCACGTCAGATATGTTTCATAAATGAAATTTTTCAATTATTACAATTGCTATGTGAATAACTGAATAGACTTATAGAAATATTGTTATTTCTTACAAGAGATAATTAATGCTTTCAATACAATTGGGCGTAAATTTGACTATTCCTCCTTTTAAGATAAATCAAATATCTCTGTATAGAGGTATTGCAACAGTTCAAGTAAACAATAGATTGTGTTATCAAAAACACTTTAATTACATTGAAGACGAGTCTCCTGTGTTAGAAAAACTTACTATCAAAATATATCTCTCTATAACTCACACCATCATCCACCCTAAATGGGACCCTGGCATATGTCAGTCCCGACCGCCACTACTAGCATCACCGCCGCCAGCCACGTCGACTTCTGCGTCTGCACATTAAATCTGAACCGTTACATTTCAGTGCACGTTGCTCCGAAATGATGATTTTTATCCATGACAACGTTTCGACAATACCGGCCTCATTCTTGCGCTATTCTCTATCAATAGAAGTGGGGCCGATGCGACTTCTGTAATGGCTCATATGACAATGGCCGTTAACAAAGAGACCGTTGGACCATTTTCATAAGCTATTGTAGTGAGGTCGCGGACACTGACTGCCTTATCAATATATTACGTTATCTCTCCCTCAATGATCGTAGTCACAGTAGACGACCAAGTCGATGCCGTATTTCTGCGATTTTAATCGTTACTTTTTCGCGGAATAATTGGCGGTCGCCTTGTTAAATCTTATCTCTGTTAATTAATATGTTCCACTAAAAGAAAACTGAAATTCTCGAAGAGGTTATCGACATAATCTAAGACACCTTTCCAAATAACAATATGTCTTTCAAAGGATTAAATCTTCAGATGACATACAACGGACCGAAAATATAAACGAAAGAAATAACAGTATATGTATAATACAAAAAAGCTAACTACAATACCTTCAATGATTGTGTACATTTCTATACAACACACGATTGCGTTTCCTATATAGGGAAAGATACAGGAAAATTAAAAGAACTTTGTAGTAAAAGATTCTGTATCAAAAGTTAAAATCGACATGTTGTGGTGTGAGTGGCAATTTTGTGAACATAGTTTATCAAATTTGTTTAACACCAAGTGCTAAACTAGAAAATGTGTCCACATAGAAATAATTTACTGTAAATATTTATATCTGGTATTAATTGATAGGTATAGGGTTTGGCTCAAGTGAGTGCTAGAAAAATTATCCTGGATCAATTACAAGGGAATCTCTGCTAATTACTGCAGACCTTCTGCGAAACTAGTACCAAGGTTCATTTTATAAAACCAGAATAATGAATTCTTATTTTCAATGTTTTCGAAGGAGTTTGAAATATAATTATCATTTATCCCTACATTATTGCACCCTACTTTGCTGAAAAAATCCTAAATGATATATCAGTTTTGCCTTGCTTGACATATGACTTTTACATGATTGATACTGATTCTTTAACTGTTACGAGAAAAATATGGCTACAACTAGTTACCATTTAACCAATACAAAGCGTTTTGATTTATTGAAGCTGTGATAGGTATTTTTCGTAATTTCCGACTGTGATAAGAAGCATTATCAATAACTGTCACAGAATTTTAAGGTAAATTAGGTAATAATTGCTTTAGAAGCCATCCTTCGAAGACTGCAGCACAAAACTCATTGTGGGCATCTGCAGTAATTCTTTTTTACATAAAAGGCTATATTCAACAGCAACAAATCCTTTCTTATTTCCAGCATGAATTAGTGCAAGTTGTTGTTCTCGACCTTTTGGTCCCGTTATGTCTGTACTTAGGTTTTCTAGAGAGTCTTATTTTGATTTACTTATAGTAGTATCAGTTTAAAACAAAATGTCCAAGAATTATCGATGATTCGTCAATAAATACAATATTTCTTCCTTCACTACGATACTTTTTAATGTACGTAATTACTCATGATTCCATTGTATGATATCATCTCGGTCCATCAACACTACTGTTTTACCCAGCTTTTCATAACAGACACCGATATCTTTCAATAACCTATACAATGAAGTTCTCGAAATATTTGGCATACTTTCTTCATTTTTTATTCATTTAGGATCATAGTGGGTGGAACGTTTCGTAATAAGAAACTATAAACTTTAGATCTAATAAGTGCTTGCACATTATCGCATAACTGCAGCCGTGTATTCTTCTTAACCATTTTACTGTTACTTTCTTCCACAGGTGTTGGTTGATTCTCCTTTTCTTTTCGTATGGTATATGTATATGTATTATGTCTTTACTACAACCAAATGCTTTGCTTGTTTCTTTGACAGCCTTGGAAATATGCAAATTTCTCGAAAAATCTATAAGAGCATTTAGTAGCATTTGCTTCATCCGTAGAGAATAGTATTCACCTTGTTTGAAGCGTCTAGACTCAGAAGCTTCCATCTTAAAAATGTAGCATAGTTAATCCTGTCAAATAGGAAATTATTTTTATTGTAGTCATAATGAATAACACTTTTAAAGAAAAGGTAGAAAACTAGGTAAAAGTACGAATATTCAAAAATAATACGTAAACATTCCTATGAAAATTATATCAAGCGGCTTAACGTTCCATGCACCAAACAAGGATAGTTCTTATAAAATAGCAAAGGAAGGCCATACTCCATAAGAGCCCGTACTTCGATTCATGGGTGGCATAGGCTACAGTATGAGTTTTAGTCTATGGGAATATGAAGTTTAGTGTAAAATGTCTACTTAAGGTTCCTGGAATATATGTACAACCTCTATGAACGTATTCGGATCAATAACAAACTGTTTATTGCAATATAAGAAACTCTTTTGAAAACGTATAAGATTTAAGATAATAGAATATGGCCATCAATTTGAGCATCTATTGTAATCTTTTGCATTATGATTTCCGATTTCTTCCCTTGTTTTATTGTAAATTGTTTCTCGTATGTACCACAATAGTTCTTATCAGAATAGTCTATATTATCCTTTTAACACAAGTTGTCACTACTTCTGAGAACTCTATTGGTCAAATTCAGAAGTAAAAGCACCATATTTTCGGCCTGTATCAAGGTCAAAACTCATTTTACCTAATTACTTTAATCCATTAACAAATTACTCTTAGGCTATTTTTTGTTGGTCTATCAATTGATCATGAATTAACTTAATCAAAGTCTTAGTTTAACTTCTTATAGTTCATTTAAATATATATCTATGGCACATTATCATCTTGCACTGCTTTTAATTCTACAACTTTTGTAGTTGATTTTAGATTCAACATTTTATAGTGGACATCAAATTTAATCTTGTAGCGCATTTCAAAGTTAACGTTACAAATGTAATTTATTATATTATGATTACAACCCGGAATATGTACAAAAAGAAAAATGAAACATTTCATTTTAAACATATTCAAATTCCCTTCACAACGGTACCATACTTGTTGCGCTGCACTTCAATAAAAGAATAACAATACAGAAAAGAAGATATTGAAAAGAAAGTCAATTTGCATTTCAGATGCTTTTTTGGAATATCTTTAGTAAATGTCCTAATTGACCAGCATCAATTTCCATACACAATAGCACCAGCCCTTTTTAAAACGTCGTCATACATTCTGGAGCATTTATGCAGCAATATGACGACATTTGTTAATAATACGTTTCGTTTAGACAAACCAAATCTTATCGTTCAGGTGAACCTTCATCTTCTTGTTAAGAAAATAGCAGCTCTTCACTATACTGACCATCTTTCTGTATAATGTTAGTCAACATCAGATCAGCGTTGTCTGGTATTAATTCCAGGTGCATTGCCTCATTGAAATAACCATCTATGAAAAAAGACCTAACAATTTTATCACCAAAAGTTTCAATCCAAATGTTTAATTTTTGTGGGTGCTGGATATGTTCTTCACAAAATATTTGCGGTTTTGAATGTGATAATGATGGTCTTCATTAAGGTCATGTACTGAGGATTTTAAAAGCATGCGTATATTATATTTTTCCCAAAAACCGGTGAGTACTGCTGCGATTTATATTTGATACTGCAGCTAATCTTCTTGTATTCATTGCAGGATCGATAGCACCATGTCCCAAAACTGCTATTTCTGTGTGCCCCTTTCTTGTTACTGAGTTACTGGAAGTTTTATCACCCACTCCAACATATCGGCTTAAATGACTCTTAATGATTTCTACTCTTTCTGCGCTTAAGTAATCAGTTTTAATAAATAACTTAAGAGAAGGGATAGTCCCCTCAGAAGTAACATTTATAATACGCATGGAAACAAATTTGATTTCTTTCTTGATTCTGTTTTGTTTTATTTTGTTTATTATTATTGTTTATTGTACGGATGCATCCAGAACGCCTGGAGCCCAGCTCAACCTGGAGACTGAATCAACTCAAACTTCTTTTGCTGAATGATTGCAGCGATTACGTTTTTTTTTTCTTATTATAAACAATAATGTTCCTGACATACACAGCCGGCCCACGATATTACAATTACAGGATCAGGTTTATTACATAAAGAATATCTTCCAAAAATATGTTCCTAAAAGTATGATTAACGAACTATTTTAATATCTAAAAAAGTATACAATTATACTTTTAGCTTCTAGATGTTAAAATAGAAGAGTATGATGAATAACTTAAAAGGAATTTATTTAAATATTTTTCCATTTTATATTTGGGCAACGAAAAATTATTTCCAATTAAAATTAAAAAGATATTGAATAACATCATTTCTCGGGATACAATTTCCATTCTAGTACATATTTCACAAATTTTACTTTAGGTATTTTACAGCACAAATGTGAAGGCACTTTTTCTTTTTAATAAATCAGGAAAACAAAAATATTCTGGAAAAATAGCAAAATACGTATTATAATTATAACAAAAATACGAAAGTATTGTGCTTGAAGACCCGTCAGTGTTCCTATGCTTTAACAGAGCTGTCAATCACCATTTACGATTTCGATAATTACATTAATTTGGCAAAAGTTAAGTCTAAGACGAAACAAAGATACACAACTTGTTTTTCGAAAAAAAATGCAAAATAAAGCTATTGCTTTACTAAATTTATTCTACGTTGTACACAGACATTGATGATAACAGCAGAAATTGATAAGATAATTTCATAATGGTAATTTTCTTCTAGTGATGATTCACTACTCTTTTATTTTCTGGTGGGTGGTAGTTGCACTGCCTTCTTAAACTGTATTGCCGCTCTAACTACTGGCTGCAACTCTGTGTGTAAATGTGTTAAATGGCCTTGTTGCAGCATTAACTCGCCGCTTATAAGGCTGCATCACTTTCCCCCAACAGCGAATGATAGGTACCATTAATCATTATTTTGAAGAAATTATTTGTACAGATGTTAGTAAATTCGGTATAAATTTGCGTTAGGAATCTACAGTACAAGTTTGACTGTGATGGTTGCATACATTATCTTCTGACTATATTAGTCGTATGTACTACTGTCACATGAAAAGGAGTAAGTAAGAAAAATTAATGTTGTTTTACTGTGTTATTTTTAGAATCCATGCTGCTTTAATGCCCAGAACAATTAAAAAGACTTGTCATACAAGCAGAAATAATAAGCTACAAACGTCTTTATACAACAATGCTTAACTAAATACATATGTATCTTCTGCTATCATTCGTTTGTCGTCACATATTCTATGATAATTTTGCTTTAATGTACTGATCTTGTGGATAATGTACAAAAGTAAATGTATGGGTAATGTACTTGAGTTCTAGCTACACAATACTTTTTAGAAACTTCCTATATAATAAATTAACTTCATTTTCATAATAATAAATTCAAGTGAATATAATCTTCCACAATAAAACCAATACATTTGAGTAACTTTTACGTTGAATATCTCTACAAATGCTTTGAAAATAATAATACTGGCACAACAATTACTTATGAATCCGAAAAATTGTAGGTATGTAAGGAAACTCTCATTACTCATTACTCTTATTAGATTACCTAATGTTCAGTTGTTGCAGAAATTGCAAAAGTTGTTCAAAGAAGTAGGTATCTAATATTATAGTCATTATTTTCACAAATTTGTTTGTATTTAGTAACTAACTAAAATAACAATTATATTGAGCGAGATCATATAATTGTTCTTCTTGTATTTTCAAAAGCTACTATACACTGAAACATTAACATACAAAATCTATTATATATATAGGTAATAGCTTACCTTAAATTATTAAGGTTCCATATCAGAACAACTGTATCCAAATTAATTCTACAAAATATATTATGCTGCACTATACAAACGCATATAACACAGAAAATTTCTGTCTTGATTTAATATGTCACTAATGAGCCATATAAAAATCCCGGTGTTTGCCGAAATTTTAGAAAAGCTCTACTAATAACCACAATAAAGTAGTCTATCACTTACACACGCTTACTCTTTGAACGCATGGTTTTCGAACACGGGCGATATCCGACACTAACCCACTCTGTCATCGTTGCCGGCATACTGAAGTTATCGGACGCGGACTTCTTACATACAGTTTTGAATGGGCGCATGCGTTTCTACTTTAATTAATGAACAATCTGAATTTAACCATTTAATTAAATCAATTAACTTGTTCCTGAATTAAAAGAAATTGCATTCATTCATTTCGTCAATTAGGAATAATTTTTCTCTGTTCGTGCAGCAGCACAACTAACGAATAAAAAAAATACCTCTATTACAGAGGATAGGTATATCAATTTTTCTCACTTAAGTATATCTGAAAGTTTATGTTTCACATCATTCATTGCAAAAGTTCAAAATTCATTTACGTAATTTACTTGATGGCCTTTGCGTTCCATAGAAATTCGTAAACGATTACAATCACACACTTACTTTTTATATTCCATTAGAATCGTTATTATTAGTTCAAAGGAAATCTAATTTGGTTCATTTTTTATCTTAAGAACAAAACAGGGGCTTCTTTGGTTTCAATACTAGGTATGCACATTTTTTTTTACTAAATTTATCAAAATTTAGGTATATTAACAAACCTCTAACGTGAACTGCAACAAATCTATCTATAGTACTTGAATTAACAAAAAACATAATTTTAAACAACTTTTAGATAACATAGCAAACCCAATAATACAGATATTAGGAGATATCTGTATAAACAAGAAGTTATATATTTCATGATTGCAGCATTCAAAGCGTCGTACACATTTACCTTGCTTTCATAATATTACACCTGTCTTGTTACACGGACATTTGGAAATAAGGTAATCTGATATTGAAATTAGCGTATTTTATTAATTTTACTGAAACTAGAGACATTTTTTTTGAATTACCTACCACGAATATACGGAAGTGTTTTACTAAAAGTTTAGTTCAAATAATTACGAAACGAATATGAATAAAGAAGATAGAGCAACTAGAATTGATACAAACTATGATAATAAAATGTACAGTGTGTCTCGCTAGTGCGTCCAAGTACCATATCTCCCCTTGTAGATATTTTTTCTGAAAAACTATTATACGGAGATTACTTGAATTGATATGGCACATGTTCTAAAACTCCTTTAACATTATACATACATTACATTATACAATGGTATAATTTTTTCAATGCAATCGATTCTACACATTATTTGCAAATATTTTGTATTAGGGTTCCCTATACCTAAATTCAACTGTTTCGAAGATATTTGCAATTTTCCGTAATATTTTCCTATTGCACCATCTTAAGGAAAAATTAATATTCTAAAGCCTTTTGAAGCGTAAGGTACCAAACTTCTGCAAACGAAAGTAAAGGGTCATAGATACTGAGAACTATCATAAGTTTCAACAAAATTTATACAGGGTGTGCAGAAATTAGCAACCAATTCAGATATCTTCAAACATTAAAAATTCCTTTTTTTAATGGCACATAGTACTTTTTATTGTAGCGCCTAATTCAGCAAGAAATGATTATTAATCACCAAAATGACATTAATAGTGATATATGAAATTTATTTTATATCCATGTTGATGTAGGATAGCAGCAAGACTATGTCGTGCATTTAATGAGAAATATCGACAACCTATGATCGTAGTGAAATTTAAAAGAATTGAAATCAACTTTTTAAATCATTGAACTATTAAAGTTATCGAAAGACCATTTTTCGAATTTTGAAACGACACAAAATGCGATCATACTAACTAAACATGTGGCTAACTGAGAGCAAGTCAGATTTGATGTAAATGAAAAGCAACAAAACTGTCACTCCTTTGGTAACTTTAATCGAAATATTTTATTTTCATAGCTAACTATGAGAAAGAAATAACAGATATGGGTATACTTTTCTTAAACAATAAAATTTCTACGGGCTTTTTATAATTTAGATTAAAACTCGACGTTAAATTTTTTTAAATAATATAATTTCCTGAAGAAGTCACAGAATTGTGACAAAAAAACGGTCAAATTCACTACGGTCATAGATTGTTGATATTTCTCATTAAATGCACGACATATTCTTGCTGCTATCCTACATCAACATGGATATAAAATAAATTTCATATATCACTATTAATGTCATTTTGGTGATTAATAATCATATTGCGCGTACCAACTACTCGATAAACTGTCACTCATTTGACAACTCCAATATATTTTATTTTCATAGCTAACTATGACAAAAAATAATAGATATTAGTATACTTTTCGTAGTTGGAACCAATAATCTCTAATAACTCAAAAACTAATAAAAATCGGTATATGAGACCGAATATATACGAATATACGAATCGATGTAGAATTTCTTGCCGAATCAAGTGCTGCAATAAAAACTACTATGTGCCAATAAAAAAAAAAGAATTTTTAATGTTTGAAGATATCTGAATTGGTTGCTAATTTCTGCACACCCTGTATAAATTTTGTTGAAAGTTATAACAGTTCTCAGTATCTATGACCCTTTACTTTCATTTGCAGAAGTTTGGTACCTTACGCTTCAAAGAGCTTTACAATACTAATTTTTCTTTAAGATGCTGCAATAGGAAAAGATTACGGAAAATTGTAAATATCTTCGAAACAGTTGAATTTAGGTATAGGGAACCCTAATACAAAATATTTGCAAATAATGCCTAGAATCGATTGCATTGAAAAAAATTATACCATTGTATTTAAAATAACAAAGTTGTATTTTGATCAGTGAAAATGGAACACTCTGTATAAGTGAAAGTAATTTTGGAACATCTGCCATATCAATTCAAGTAACCTCCGTGTAATTGTTTTTCCAAAAAAATATTTACAAGGGGAGATATAGTACTTGGACGCACTAGAGAGACATCCTGTACATACAGGTACAGCAACAACTTTTATGTGATGGAGCAAGGGAAGAACATTTCAATATGGATTTTATATCTAACGATCCTCCTGAATTATTGCTGAAATGCTTTCAATTTCCTGGATGGAGGGATTGAAAAGCCCTAATATATGATTCTGTTACCGTCACAAGGAAAAAAGTGAAACTATGTAAGACCTGCTTGACGCTATACTCTAAACTCTAAACAAAATGGAATAAATTTAATGAAGCTCCTACTTGTTTGGTAACAAATGTGTGTAACTAATAAGAGCCGCTTGTTACCTTTTAACAGTTAGTGTTATGTCGTGTAATGCTTCATTCAACCTGTCTCAGGTATCCCTAAATTGATGTTTGACTTACTAGCAATAACTTTATAGCAGATATACTGTAGACAAAACAAGCAGAAATTATTCATTTTCAACCGCTTGAATTCATAAAATTTATGAGAAACGTCGCTGTACTTTTTGATACTATAAATGAATCTTAAACAAAAATTCTGAATCTTTTTATAGGCGGCACGATAAAGTAGTCCCGGTAAAGATCGTAAACAATATCACATTAGTTGCTCTGAGCCAAAATTAGTGACATTCAATATCTTTTTGGGAGTTTTAGAAATACACTTCCTACTCTGAGAATAGACAACTTTTCAACTGGAAGACATCCACATCTACATACATACATATGTTTATATGATCTTTAAACCTTTAGAGATTTGGTAATCATGAAAGCAACACAATCAGCTTCAACTGAATCTAACTATTTTGTTTACATTTATAGTCAGTGAATCGAGCTTAGAGAAATTGAGGATGTCGTTAACATCATAATTTCTAAATATAAAGCTGCAATTAAGTTCAAGGAATTAATCGATTTAGATGTTGTCAACATACAGGAAATACGAACAACGTTTGAGAAATATATGGAATTGGAAAATATACAATGAAGACAATAGAGAACCCAGGATCGTACCCTGAGGAAACCACTTTAAACTGGCCAAGTGTGAAACATAGTATGACATACGACATATTCCTGAAAACAATAGAATAGATAAGTAAGTGCAAATCTTGAGCCATTGTGGCAAATGCTCGTGAGAAATTAAACAAAACAAGACAAATAAGTTTATCAACATCTGTAGCAGAACAGGTGTCATCACTAACGGATGTCAAGACTGTACACAACTGTAATTGACTGCAAACCCAGATTTACTAACGAGTAAAATGCTGAAGGAATAAACAGGGCTTTGAATTTGTTTCTCGAGTAAATTTTCAAGTATTTTTGATAATACACCAAAACAGTACTAAGTTTCAAATCCACCATAACCATAAAGTAACAGAGGTAGATGCAGCAAAGAAATAATTAATTGTATCGGCATTAAATAAATGTTCAAGGAGAGTACCCTTCTATCTGGAAATGATTTTTTATAAATTAAATCCTTCAAAGTATTTTTGGTATTTTATCTGCGTGCACAGAAATTGAAGTAACCTCGGTACTTACATTTGTGAGGGTTTATATTAAACGAGATGTTAAAAATTACAGGGGCATTTAAATCTATTAGTGGACTGGTCTCATCACGTTTAAAGCTTATGTTGTATCAGGAATTTATATTCATGAGAGATTTTACAGGTGCGCTAAATAGTGTTCACATAAAACAGGAAAACAATGAGATAATTAAATAAAGCAATTTTGTCATCGAGAAAATTAGTTTCAAACATAAAAAGGAGAATAAAAAGGAATTTTGATGATATCCACAAAGAAACTGCTTGAAATTCCTCCAACTTTTGACGCCTAAAAAATTACCAAGCAAGTCGCAAGTAATCCATGAAGGCGTGAGTTGGTAGTACCCTTACATAGCATAATAATTTGTTAGGATTAGATCAACTTATCAAGCAGATGTATCCACCAATCTTGTTGGTTTTTGAATTAATCGGCTAGCACCATAGTTGCAATAATATCAATGAAAGAATTAGTATAAATATTATCAGATTTTTTTTTAATTAAAGTTATAATCAATATTGATATCTCAATATTGAATAGACCTTGTTTTTAAAACATTTGATTGACCTGATTCACTTTAAAAAATTGTATAAATTTAATACAGAGTCGGCTAATATTACTTATTAATTTAATAATTGTTTGGTTCCATTTCCTCCAGATGGAAAGCAACTATTTTTCTGAATCCAAACCTATATCTTTTATTATTTATTTTGAATCTTCATGAAAAATGAAAGGCACTTTATGTTTGGTATTCATATGAAAAAAGTGTCATCTTTGGTTTATTATGTCTCTCTAGTAAAGTTTTGTCAATAATAATATTGCAAATTTTTTGATTACGCTAATTAACAGAAAAATATTTTTTGATCAAGTGTTAAGCAACAACGGTTCTTTAAAACATCATATCATAAACTAACCTCAGTTTAAAGGAAAGAAAGAAATGTTTGCTGTTCAAAAAATAATCCAACAAGTTTTATTATCATTAGGTTCTTATGTATAATATCTCTATTTTGCAGTAGTTTTTTTTTAATTGTAGTAGGCTTGTTTCAACAAAAGCTGAAACAGCTTTGTATTATTATTTGTTATGAAAGCGTATTGAGCGCGAAAATTATTTTTAAAAACCAAAAAAAAGATTGTTTTCAATATCCACCGTTCTTTTCTCAGAAATGGAATATTCTTTAATAAACTATTTTGAAAAAAGTACTAGCATCTCTCAAAAATTAAAGGTATTTTTTTAATAAATGCCAAAGCTTTTGAGAGAAACAAATGGTTATGATTAAATTAATGGTAGAACCATTTTTTTGTCGAAAAAAAATGATTTTAAAATTTTCTTTTTTATTATATAATTGAATAGTTAACCAAATTACTTTAATTATACTTCTATTCATATGTATTCTTTTATTTTTGCAATTTACTTTCAAATGAAAAGATTAAATGCAGAGGCACCATTCACAAAAATAGGTCTTGTGTCAATCTGTTTAAATTTGAAAGTCGGACAGATATTAAGTACAGACGAGTAATATGTTCTTTTTATTGTTATGTGTAATATTTGAAAATGTGAAGAAAAATATCTACAAAATAGGGCAGACAATATCTAATGCTATCGCTTCCAAAATACTTATAACAATAAAGACATTACCAATAAAATTATAAAGAATATATTATTGTTGTGTAGCTTTATTCTTTCTTCAATTAAATTTTAGTTTTGCACATAAATGCACGTTGTTAAAGTATTGTCGCATATGTTAACATATGCTTCGATACATTTTAAACAACTTGGCTTCCGTAACTTAATATGGGGCCTGTCAGTTTGAGACTGTTGGTGTAGCGGCTAACTACGACTACTATTTATAAAATGTTAGTATTTCCATCGTTATGGTTCTGTTATTTTCTGTTTATAGAAAAAATATTTTATCTTTTCCAAGCCGTGCAAAATCAAACTCAATTAGGAAAGACCTTTATACATCACCTTTGAAATAATTACTGATAGTTCCTAATCATTTTCCCGATTACGTTATATACTTAGATCATCGCAACCCATGATAAGAAGGTAACCCCTACGAACCTAGCTCTTTTAGTATCTGTGAACTGCTTTTAGTTAACGGTTTCTTTTATTTTACACAAACTAGCACTAGCGCACCAGTATCATTTTGTATTAATCATATAAAACAAGAATCCAATGTAGAAAATTCAATGAAACCTTTAGGTTCACCAATGCGTCACGAGACAATCTTATACAATATTATACCATAGGATACAAGTAACGCCATACCTATATCTGCAAATTTTGGGATTGTAACATTTGACATTGTCAAATGCAACAATTCTAATCAATTTAGAACACCGTAAATCCATACTTCGACTATTTTTATATTCTCTTTAAAGTATTCATGTTCGCATTGTTACATCATATATACTGTTGTATAATTTTAGCAAATACCAATTTGTTCAAAGTAAATGATATATGTAGGATCAAAACCAAGGATTCCCAAAGTGGTCGAAATCGGCCTTTTGGGGTCGATATCGGTTTCCCAGAGGGGTCGACATAAACGAAAACTGATTTTGGGGATCGACGAGGTCGAAAAATCGACCCCTACAAATTAACACAAGTTCTTATTTGAAACTTTCCATAAGTTATATATATAAATTGTGTTACCTGTACCAACATGTTATAAAAATGACTAATATTTTAATAGGAAGTAGGTATCATCATTATTTCAAGAGATTACAGAGAGAGATGGGAGTCTGAGGTATCAGTTCATTTTGGAAAAGCGCCCAAAATAGTTTGGGAACCCCTGATCTAAACGGTTGCTATCTAATCAGCAATTGATGAGAAAATTGTCTTATAACTATTTGTGCGTTAAACAAACGATACAGGTATATATGTGTATTACGCACGATTAAATATTGCACCGAATACTACATGGAACAAATAAATTATATCCTTTGTTTCAAACAAATGTCTACGGAATTGAACATTTTTACTAATGTCAGTATATTATATTTGTGCAATGCATATGTATATATTGTTACAATTATTTCATTCGAAATAAACGCATAATACCTTTTAATATATTATACATTTGTAATTTATTACGCAATCTACGTACAAACAATACAAATAGGCTATTTCAATAATAACAATAAAAACATTTTAATTGGTAAATCGTATTAGTTTATACAGAACAGAAAGAAAATAATTTTTGATGAAACAATCGAAAACACAAACGTTGTACTTAAGCTTAATTAAATTAAAGAAAGGTCATCATTAAATTAAGGTTAAACATGCTGAGACAAATTAGTTTGCCTCCAAATTTCAGTTCTTAATTAAAATAAAATACATATATTACTTTGCTTGCTGCGATAATAAGATATAACTGTTACTTTCTGCCTCCTAACAGAATTTCAATATTCTGTTATAATACTGACGTAGTTTTAATTTAAAATATTAACAAATATTAATCATACATGCAACATAGGTACTTTTCTTAAAATTAAAAAAAAACTCATACGATATATGACTTCATTTTAATATCAAGAGTCCTTTCTTTTTCTTCTGCATGTTCTAACCAGCTTTCAATATAGGTAATGGTTGAAACCCCTTTGATCAAATAAAAGAATTATATGTTCATATAACTTACTTACCCATTTATTGAATCTCTTCGTTGATTTACCTCAAATTGTTTTATAGCTAACAATAAATAAAAGAAGGCGACCAGAAGACGATGATGATTCACATCTCCATTTCTAAGACGCTCTTTTTTGTTGAAAGGGCCCATCACTAAACACACTACTCTATACCACTTGTTGTGCACCTTAATAGCGTTGAAGTTCTGATGTATGAGAAAACACAAACACTCTATGAAAAATAATAAATTGTAATAATAATGCAATACACTATGCGAGTAGTAACTACACCACCTTTCATAGCGATAGTTAACATAACACTGCCCATCCCTACTATTATGATATTTCGTATGCTAATGGGCTTACGACTAAAAACCTATTTGCATCTAACAAAAACTAAGTATATACAGTTGTATTTATAGCCGTATTTTATATACGTACGTTATTTAATCTTACAAAAACTAAATAGGATATTTGAAATACTGTTTTCACGAAATAATATCTATATAAAGAGTCTAGAAGGATGACAATGATTGAGCTCGGATTTTATTAAAACTGTACTCAACTGTGTCCATCGACATGAGCGTTACATATGGAAAACTACAATTTAATTTCACTTTTTTTGGGAATTATTAGAACAATTTTTAAAACGATAAATTAATCTCTCTACAATTATTCTCAAAACTGCATATAGGTATATTTTTAAAATCACTTTATTGAGAAGTCTAGAGTGCCATTAGGAGAATATTTTAAAACTAATTTGAAATATACATGCATGATGATTACAAAAAGACAGTAGTTCTCAAAATTTAAGTATTAGTAATTTAAGGCAAAATAAAGTTAATAACCATCTCATTTATAAGATCATCCCTTTTTGAAGTAATTTTGACGGGTTTATGCAGTAGATAATAATCAAAATGATAATATACATATAATATGATGGTGATAGCAAAAATAAATTCGTTTCGTATTGTTGATCGTATATTACAGTTAGGTCTAGCCGCACAGAAAAACTCTAATGGCATCAATCAGGGTGACCACTTAATTGAAGCGTTTGTACCTATCTATTTCTTACTTATAAATCCTGCTGGAAGTAAATCTCCTGTCGATCTGACAAATTATATCATCAAAATTGTATCTACTGTATCCGTCATAAATGTAGCACATTATTGTTGATTATTATAGTAGCGAAAAAGGCGTGATTTCTTTATATTCCAAAAATTATTATTTTTCTTACTCATACACGCTATTAACACGCTTGTTGCCAAATGTACTTCGGCCGATTGATAATATCAGTTTGTGTAATCTGCCAGTTCTTGCCAAAATTGCAGTTGACTAATTGAAAAACTTTATACTTCGTTCAAAGTCACCTTACAAAAAAGTTTGTGCCAACTCATGCTTGTAGAACTGAAAGTTATGTTTTCTTTACGTCTTAATGAATTGTGGATGGATTTTCTTAATGAATTGTGTTTTTCTTCTGTCTTCTTACTTATGAAGGAACTTTGATTTCATCGAAATTTTCGAAACAATTTTAAAAAATATTGTGGCTGAGCCATCTTTGGTTTGAATATATCATCCTAGTAGGTACTGCAATGTTCTTACACTAACAATTTTCAAAATTGAATAAATAAACAAATTATACAAAGAAACAAAAAGAATAATAACACGAAGAAATATTAAAGTAACAGCAATTTACATTTAAAAAAAATTAGGACTTTGGTTACAATTAAACTACGAGAGAGCGTTTTTATATTCGCGGAATGGGGGATAAGGGGTGGAAATAAAAAAACCAAATTACTTTTCTTTTTCAATATATTCACCTGCAAGACGGATACATTTTTCACATCTTTCAATTAATTTATTTATATCCTCATAAAAAAATGATTTCTCTTTATCTGCAAAATACGCCGAAACTGCCTCCTTGACTTCATCATCGGCAGTAAATTTTTTACCCCGCAGCTCTTTTTTCATTTTCGGAAACAGGTAATAATCACTCGGGGCCAGGTCTGGGCTGTAGGGTGGGTGATTCACAATTTCGAAGCCCACCTTATGCAGGGCAGCTAACGCAACGCGGCTCTTGTGGACGGCGCGTTGTCGTGCAAAAGCAGCACACCTTTCGTCAATTTTCCCCGTCTTTTCTCTTTAATGGCTTCTTTTAGTCGCTCTAATATTGAAGCGTAATATTTTCCGGTTATAGAAACACCTTTATCTTTATAATCAATCAACAATATTCCTTCCGAGTCCCAAAATACCGTTGCCATGAGTTTCCCAGCTGATTGTGACACTTTAAATTTCTTGGGAGGTGCTGTGCCCTTTTTATGCCACTGCATGGAGTCTTGTTTGGACTCAGGTTCATAATGATGAACCCAAGTTTCGTCTCCAGTAACAATTCGACTCAATACACCATCCTTGTCTTCATTACAGAGGTTCAAAAATGCACGCGAACACGCGATTTTTTCCATATTTCACTTTTCACTCCTGATTATGTTACTTGGTTGACGATAGCTCAAAGACTAACTGTCTAATAACAATGAAACTTCGTATTTATACTAATTATGAGTCGCTGAACAGGCCACGCCCCCAATGCGCCTAATCACCCCCCTACAACCCGCTCATTCCGCGAATATAAAAACGCTCCCTCGTAAATACAAAAAAGCAAAATAATGCACAAAAATATAAAATATACCACCTCGATTTTGACCAGTAATTTGGTTTCTCAAATTTATCGCGAATTTATTAAAATATTTTTAACACTTTGTATATTTTTTTATACTAATTAATGCAAAAGTGAAATCATTTGAAATGTGATAAGCATGAGGTTCTTAAATTAGCGAAACCAAGTCTTAAGAACATTGGCAAAAACTAAAGCACTACTTTTATGACGAGAAGATATGCAATATTTTATATTTTGGCCAATAAGTCCTAAACAAAAATATTTTGTTTGAGTGTAGTTCTTTAATACAATTTTATGGAGACTAAAATTTCGATCATGGCTATTTAAATTCAGGTTTATCATTCAGAAATCTCAGTCGCAAGCTAATCATAAATGACTTGGTACGGGAAAGTAGTGTTCAATTACTTTAAAACTCTTATTAGTCGTAAATAATAGCATAAGTCTTACCAGATCACTTATAAGTTTCCTTTTTGGGTATCCGGCAGGTAAACAAGTAAGATATAATTTTGTTCTTTTTAATATTACGGATGCCAATAATAATTACAGTAATTTGATTGCAACAAAGTACTTCCCCTACTGATATAATTGGTATTTTTTTATCGTTAGAATTTCTTTTTAGTCGTGGAAAAAGTTCTTTTCTTCTTCGTTTCTTTCGTTATCATTGACGAATAGTAAGCGTCGTAGGATAATTGAACCCTACTTTCCCATACCAGCTTACTCGTTATTTGCTTGTGACCGGGATTTCTCATTGATAATGCAACATTTGAAGAGATGATCGAAGTTTTAGTATACATAAAATTGCAGACTTTATAATAAATACTTAGCTCTCAGAAAACAAAGTATTGTTCAGGAGATACACTCAGATGAAATATTTTTGTTGCGGAATTATTGGCCAAAGTATAAAATACTGTATATCTTCGAAAAATTCTCTAGAAAGGATAAAATGAACTTTAGTATTCCTCTGAAAAAGATTGTGTTTGCTACTTGTTTATGTTATAGCACATTGGAAACACTTGCCTGCTTACCTGCTCAATTTGCTTACCCAGCTGGACAGATTCCAAAAGAAAAAGATTCAAGGAATCAGAAAAACTTTTGTGAATGATCGGTATAAGTCAAGTAATTCTATGAAAAATTACTGTCGTGGCCAAGTACAAACAGAGGAAATTAAACAGGTTCTGTGTAAAGAGGGCAAAATTATTTTTTATTCTGAAAGAAAGAAGACTAAGAAGATTATATTGCGTGCCAGAGTATGCGAGGAATATAATATTGCCAAATTTCCTAGTGTCATAAAAATCGTGCTTCATACAATTTTCTAGTGTGCTTAAGATTTGGTTTTGCTGATTTAAGACCATCTTGCACATCATATTTTGATTACTATAAAAACAATCACAATGTTCCATAAGAAGTATATATAATAGAAAACTTTAAATTTTAGTACAAAGTGATATCTTTTGAAACATTTGGTGTTATGAAGAGGAATGCTGTTTGTATGCGTTCTTCCAAATTGTTGAGTGACACTACAAACAACGTTCTTCATAGATTCTAGTAAGAACAGAATTCATTAGACCAGGAGGCGTTGTTGTCCTGTCTGAGCCTCCAAGTCATTTCTACCTATTGGGATGTTGCCTATCCGACTCCTTTCTCAAATAAAAGTATGCTCTAAAGCATCTTCTACATTGATACATTTATAAAAAATAATAATTAAACGGACGTGACTAGTTACCAACAATTTCCCTACAAATACAGGCAAGGCTGCATGAGTCCTTCGAAATATTTGTAGCTGAGTACTGAGTTTGATATAGAAGCTTGCCCGAATGTCTACGACTGTTCTCAAAAAATCTCCTGACATCAGAAGGTTTTCACCTTTAGAGTAGTTAAAATATCACGTTATCCTTACCTTTGTATTGTATATTTATTATACAACTACGAGAGGGTAGAATCTAGAAGCCTTATCAAACTATCGATACTGCGAAACGTGTAAACGGAAGTAAACAAAACCGCGACTCAAGATAGTTCTAAATAAAATCTAAATTCAACCACCTACGAGGGAGCGTTTTTATATTCACGGAATGAGCGGGTTTAACTGATTAGAATATTGGGGGCGTGGCAAAAGCGACTCATAATTTGCAAAAATATCAAGTTTCAATTGTTATTGATTAATTTGAGCTATCGTCAAAAGTAAAATCGAGAAGTAAAAACAATAGCTGTAGAGTATATTTATTTTTTGACCTCTGTAATGAAGACAAATCGTTGTTTGAGTAGATTATTAGGATACGAAATTCATCATTATGAATGAATAATAAGAGCAGCAGAAATGAACAGTACCTTGAAATTTAAATTGATCACAATCAGCTGGTGGCAACGGTATTTTGGGACTCGGAAGTGAATATTTTGATTAATTATAAAATTATATCTATAACTGGAGAATATAACTGACTTCAATATTAGAGCGTCAGAAATTAAATTATATCAAAATGACGAGAAGGTGGTTGTAATAGAATAATCTGCTGTTCACAAGAGCCCGTTGCGTTTGATAAGGTGGGAAAATATTGAATCTAAGCAGTGGAGATATTCCTCGACCTCAATTGAATCATTTTTCAATGACAATTTACTGCCGAAATGACGCAAAGGAGCGAAGAAGTTTTGTAAAAAGGTAAGTTATATACAGTACCTGGCAACCGAATTAGAGCGAAATAAATATACGTAATAAAAATATTAGATTAGATTTATGTAAAGAGAATATTTAATTAAATATTTGAAAAAGAAAAATAATTTGGTTTTTTATTTGACGATAATCCATTCCGCGAATAAAAAAACGCTCCCTCGTATATGCAGTCAGAACTTTTAACTGTTAGAATATTTTCCGCAAAAGCAGTATTTGAAAAATATCAATCAATTGTATTGATCTAATGTCTAAAATAAAATCGAAGTAAGATGTATGATTTATATTTATTTTTTGTTGATAGCAAATCGTTCGTTTTAGTAGATTATTAGTATCTGCAAATTCATCCGTCAATAATAATAAGAGAAGCAAAAATTAATATTGATTGGTTATTGATACAAAAGGTGGTGCAGTTCTTCTCGCGAAGTGTACTATTTGTAATTATTAAAATTATAGGGTATTCTGCAGTAATTCTGACTTCTATGGGTTAGAAATTAAATTATATCAAGATGACTAGAAGGTGTAATAGAATAATCTGTGTTAGTGATAGCCCCTCTTGATAAGAAAATATTGTCTAATCAGTGGAGATATTCCTCGACCTCAATTGAATCATTTTTCAATGACAATTTAAAAAATGAAATTTATGCAAAGGAGGCTCTAAGTTTTGTAAATTGGTAAGGTATATAAATACTTTATTATTAGATTACAGGTATATCAACCACCATATTAAAAGCTTGTTAAAAGATATATGAACAAATTAAGAAGCCCTAATATCAGAATGTACCGTATTATGTATAGGTGTTCATAAATAATTAGAGCTCCCTTAGATTAGAGGATAAGAATGAGGAGAGAGTCGAAGACAAACTTGTTTTGCTACATCAATTACTTTCGAAACTAGAAAATGAATCGAGCATCCGGAACAGACTTGGCTCGAAACATTTCATTGTAATTAACATAGTGAAGAAATAACTCGATAAAAATGCCCGATGCATAAATATGTGTCTTTCGATTCAAATAACGTGTCCTCCATACAGTTTTCATGTCATTAAATAAGTACCTATCCTAATTGTATTTACCTCTATCCATTTACAATATGTTTTAAGGATAGGTATATCTACCTGCATTGAAAGCTAACGTTTTCAAATCTATTTCAATAGCATCACTAATCGTTTAAGTACGAGAGCGAAGCAGTCCGTATACACCTGTACCCCTAAATTTATTTCAAGATACAATAGAATACCCCAGACAAAACAATCGGAAAACAAAAAGCAATAAAATCGCACTCTCTTTTGTCAAAATAACGCTTTCCTTTCTCTCCTCGTGGATTAAAAGTTTATTATAACAGAATACAAAGCATTGTCTGAGAGTGATCCGGAGGCAGATATCGATAGGAGTATGTTATATAGGTATCGACTACGTCACAATATAGGCCGACACAATTAAATAGAGAATAACCATTGTGAGAATCTGCGGGTGCCTAGATTCAAAGTAAAAAAGACGTGCTTCGACAATAGCGCTCATTGCTATAGGGCAATTGTGTATTGCTTATGGTATATTTAAGAACCCCGCTAAAATTGCTGGTGCTTCTTAAAAGTTGACTAATCATCTAATCAATGAATATTGTCAAACACCTCCATTTCTAAAAAACGCAATATAATATTCGTAGTAATCGCATCAATTAAAAATCAGTGTCTATTTATTTTTACACTACACCGATTTATTCAATATACAGACAGGTTGAGTTATTATAGATTTATATGTATGTACCGTGCATATTACACACTGTAGGCGTAGCAAAGTTACGATAGTGGGGGACATTCGTAAGGGTTTTCCACTTTCAATCGTTTTAGTGCGGCAGGAGTAACGTTGGATATACATCTTTGCTTTTAGGAATTAGTACGTGTAACTTGATTATCTAGTTTTCCAAATGATGTATCTATGCAATAACATTGAACTGAAACAAAGCTCTATAAAAATTGTAACTAAAATAAAATTCTTATATTCAAAACGAAACAAAATTCTATAATGAAATTTACAAAAGCTAGCGAGGAATGTGTTTCTCTCCCCAAATGCATACCTCCTACGACATGCACGGCATCCCCCCCTCTGTATCACATACATGGTACATGTCTATGTGTGATTATTTGAAGTCGAATGGGAACCATTCACTAGGCCAATCTGTATAGTTGCGCCTGAACAAATACAATGCGGCGTAGCTATCGCCGTATCAATGATACAAAACCCTTAAACTACAGGGATTCCCAGGTTTGCAAGGTGCAAAATTCGTAAATCAAACGTTACCACCACCTCAAATTCTAATTTATAAGAGACCCATAATGAATATGACAAAAATATGAAGAAAAAAATAGTTTGCGAGGCGCAACTTGCTCCTGCAACAAACTTTATTTGAAATGTTTGTGCAGCCAGGGGAAGTCCTGTTGTTTGTTTATCCCTGCGTATACGGCGGGGTCTCAGAAGCACGTTCATGTTTTTTAATCTAAGACAGTGGTTCCCAAAGTGTGCGCCGTAGAAAGTAAAGAGGGGCGCCGCAAGTCGATCCTCTATCAATATGCGAAACCACAAATATTTACGGGTGGGTATAACTACGTCGGAAAGTACCTAAAATGTGGGAGGGGTAGGGTATCAACGGTTGACCAATCAAAACCGTTGATCACTTAAACCGCTGTTAGCATCATTCAAGGTGGCATACAGGGTGGCAAACTGCAAAAAACCTCATACTATTGCAGAAGAGCTTATTTTACCAGCTGCTCTCGATATGGTGAATATTATGGTCGGCGAATCGGCTGTAAAATTAATTTCCAAGGTACCCTTATCTAACAATACTATCAGTCGAAGAATCCATAGCTGAGGATCTCAATTACCAATTAATAGAAAAAATAAAAAGCCGGATTTTGGTTTGCAACTTGATGAGGCTACTGACAGTAATAATGATGCACATTTGCTACGTACGTTTTCTGGCTGATAATATTATTGTAGAAGACCTTTTATTCTGCAAAAGCATTACTGAAAGTGCGAAGGCGGCCAAGATTGCTTTCCGCAATTGTATAAATATGCGACATCCAATGAATTGGTTGTGTCACAAGACCTGATGGCGCTTTTCGCGGATCACCTATCGAAGCTCACCGAATGGTTTTCGAAGTACATTGCATGTGATGATGTCGAAAAATTTTCGTTGATCCAAGATCCGTTTCATGCACAAGCTCCGCCAGGATTCAAGTCACAAGAGGAAGAGAGTCTCATTGAACTCTCTTGGGACAGCAGCCTTAAAGTAGATACACCAGTTCCGATTTGGTGGAGTTTTGGTTATGGATTCAAAATGAATCCAAATTTAACTTCAAAAGCTTTAAGAATTTTCATTCCGTTTGCAACATCATATTTATGTGAAGCTGGATTTTTAGCTGTAGCTGTAATCAAGAACAAATATCGCTCAAGGATCAATGTGGAGCAAGAAATGAGAGTAGCAGTGTCAAGTTTTATTGCCCGCTTTGAAAAACGTGCGGAGATCACCAAGCTCACCCGTCACATTGATTTGGCTAACAATCGTATTTTATTTTTGTTTTTCTTAAATCGTTCTTGTTGTTTTCTGTTCAATTCTGAATTCTTATAGAACGGTATAAACGGTCCTGCCGAGCTACACGATCTCTATTTATGAGCTCCGCGATATACACCGATTTGAGTGGTTTTCTTCGCGATAATTATAGTGAGTTGTATACCATTGTGTAGATCTAAATTTGAGAATTATATTGATGTTCCTTTTGTCGTCTTAATAATAACTTGTGAGTGCAATTTTATCGGACAAAGTTTTTGGAGTAGAACAGTACCATTATTATATGTATAAAACTAGTGTTTCTTCGTATGATTTCTTTGTTTTTCTCGAGCGGAGTTCTTGTACTTATAAGCAACGACTGCAAAATAAAAACTTTTCATATAAAAATCAGATAGAATAAGAAGGAATTTACGTATATATATATATATATATATTAGGATATTTTGAATCAAAAAACAAAAGGAAGAATGCCTGTTTGTGGGATGAACACCCGTTCGCAGAAAACTAAAAATACTTCAAAGTTGCAGGAGTCAACAACTGGAAACGCAGCAAATACCAGTTATGTTTCCGTAATTAGTGCGACGCAAAAGGAGAAAAATTACGAAAGTGAAATTTTGACCGAGTTAAGAAACAGATTGGCCTCCTCTGATTATGCGGTTGAGGAGCTTAGGGGTAAAGTTGAAGAATATAGAAAAAACATGGAATATTACAAAAGTAAATATGAAAGTCAAACAATAGTAATTGAAAATCTTCAAAGAACTATAAGCGAGTTAACAAACAGGATTAAAAGTGGTAATGGAAAAGATGAGTCCTGTCAAACTGATCCGCCCCAATCTAGTTCGAAAATTTCTCAAACAACAGATTCATCTAAAGAAAGCGACGGTTCCAGTGTGATGTCAGGAGGATGGGATAATGTTGAAAGGCAACAAATGAGTGGATCATCTACCACCAAACTACCTCCACATAACTTGTTAGGTGTACCGCAAACATTAGTTCCAGAAGGCAACAGCAAGGCCAGGATATTGGTTTTGGCTGATAGTCAGGGTAGATACGCTACTCAAACACTGAAGGATCTACAAGGTGACACTTATCATGTCCAAACAATAATAAAACCAAATGCTTGCTTAACTGATGTTGTTGTCAGCGCTTCACAACTATGCCGAGAGTTTGGAAGAAAAGATCATGTGGTTGTTGTAGCTGGAACAAACGATTGCCTCCGCAGGAGGACATGTCCAGTATCTTGGTTTGTGGATATTTTGCTTAAGTTGTCTCATACCAATGTTATAGTAGTTTCTGTGCCCTATGTGAAAAATGATGTCCTTGTAAACCGAACAATATATGATTTTAATTATAAACTTTATAAATGTATAAAACAACTTAACTGTAGTAATGTTTGTTATCTTGATGTTAACTATGGTCTTAGAGTTAATGACAAGGCAAGGGACGGAATACATTTTTCAAAACAGGGTAAATTTAAACTTTTTCAGATTATTCTTAAAGGTATCAAATATATTGAACAACTCAACACCAGGCCTTGTTTGACAAACCATGACAGAAGTTGTGGTGCTTGTTATGTTAATTACAATAATCTAATCATGTGTAATTCGTCATCTAACATACGAAAGTCGGTTTTTCTGAATTGCATGCACACAAAAACAAGAGAGGGATAAAAATAATGCACTTGAACGTTCAATGCATTAGGAATAAAATAGGTAGGTAAATTAGATGTATTTCTGAAACATGAGCAACCCGAAGTTTTCTGTGTTACTGAGCATTGGCTAAATTCTGATGAATCGGCACACTTTGTGATCGAAAATTATAATTTAGTTTCGAATTTCACTAGACTAGAATACAAACACGGTGGAGTAGCGATTTTTGTAAAAGATAGATATAACGCTGTCGCGAGAAATCTAAAAACAAAACCCGTTGAAAAAGATTTTGAATTTTGCGCTGTTGACTTTGGTGTTGCTGATGTTGTGGTTCTGTCTGTATATAGGTCCCCTCTGGGAAATGTAGACAACTTTTTTCTTAATTTGGACAGTGCACTGAATGAATTAATATCGCTGGGAAAAATTGTTTTTGTGTGCGGCGATTTTAATATTGATATGTACCGCTCCTCCAATTTATCTGAAAGATTAATTGATACCTTCGCTTCGTATAATATGGAATTGTTAGTACGTGATGTCACTAGGGTTACATCTTGCTCGCGTACTCTTCTTGATAATATAGCTAGTAATGCTGATGTCGAATTTTGTGATGTGTCTGTCTTAGACCCGGGGTTTTCGGACCATTATGCACAACTTCTTGAGTTTACACTCGTCGAAAATCATTTAAAACAAAAAAATATAACTAGTAAACGTCATTTTACAAAAACAAATATTGAAGCTTTTAAAAAAGCTTTGCAGGAAGAGAACTGGAGTGTTTTAACTAATAATAAGTCACTCGATGAGAGTTATAGTAGTTTTTACAATACTTTCTTTTATTACTTTGATCTGTCTTTCCCTATCAGAAGAGTTCCTACAACTGGTTTGATTAAGAATGATTGGGTAACGGCAGAGGTTCAAAAAGCGTCTGAAAAATTAAAACTTTTAAATAGACTAGTTAAGGAGGGTTTATGTAGTAAAGAAGGCTATATCAAGTTTAAAAAATACTACAGTAATTTGATTAAAGAAACCAAAGTAAATTATAACAGTAAGTGCATTCTTAATGCTAACAATAAAAATAAGTGCGCGTGGGAAATTGTGGGTAAAACTATTACTTCAAATAAAGTAAAACCTTCAATAAAAATCAAGTGTCACCAGAAGTATGTGGATGATCCTTCAGAGTTAGCCACATTATTTAGTGAATACTTCAGTAATGCGAGCTTCGATCTGCAAGGTAACTCAAATAACATTAATATGCCCGCTGACTGTGCAGACACTATGTTCCTTTTCCCAACAGATGAGACTGAAATATATAATATAATCATGAGTTTGCCTGGTAAGATATGTGTGGGAATTGATAACGTGCCATCTAGCGTACTGAAGGAGGTAGCAACTTGTGTTGCGGCTCCCCTTGCGCATCTAGTTAATCAATCCTTTGACCTAGGCACATTTCCAACGGCTTTAAAGATTGCCAAGTTGATTCCAGTATACAAAAAGGGGGACCGTGAAAGTGTGGCAAATTACCGCCCCATATCAATATTGTCTAGTTTCTCGAAAATCTTTGAAAAGGTCATGTACTCGCGTTTATACGATTACTTTGAACACAATTCATTATTTGCTGAATGTCAGTATGGATACCTAAAATCTCGATCTATTAAAGACGCGCTGTTTCAAGTTTTGCAGCAGATTCACGACTTGCTGGAGGATAAGTTGATGGTGTCCTCCCTAATGTTTGATTTGTCTCATGCATTTGACCTAGTTGATCATGAGCTGTTGTTGAATAAGTTACAGCGATATGGCGTACGTGGGGTTTGTGGGGACTGGATTGCATCGTATTTGAGAGATCGGAGTCAGGTTGTAAAAATTGATCAGGATGGTAGAGTGGGTTTCTCTGAGTCAAAAACAATAAATGTGGGAGTTCCCCAAGGTTCCGTCTTGGGCCCACTGTTGTTTGTAATATACGTGAATGATATGCATAGATCTTTCAACCTTAAGAGTATATGCCAATATGCGGACGACACTTCGGCAATTATATTCGGAGGAGGGACTCGGGAGTTGTCTATGCGGGGTACGGAATGAGCACATAAAATGCTCTCCTAGACTCAGTCAAATCGCTTGCATTTAAATACCCTGAAAACAAGTCTGATTACTTTTGACTGCCATAAAAGGCGTGATTCATCGGTTTTGGTGCGTGCGATCGGACTATCTGTGCCTGAATGTGTAACAAACAGATTTCTAGGTTGCGTGATTGACAAGCATCTGTCTTGGAATAGTCATATTGACAGTGTTGCCAGAAAGATGAACTCCTTGCTGTATGCTGTTAGAGTACTAAAACAGAATGTAAACACTGAAACTCTAATAACATTTTACAGGGCCTGCATAGAATCTAGATTAAGATATGGTATATTAGTGTGGGGCAGATCCTGTTCTTTAAAGAGATTATTTATTATTCAAAAGAAAATTATGCGTGTTATTTTTACTTTAAGAAATAGGAGTTCATGTAGGGATAGTTTTGTAGACAACAATATACTTACACTTCCGTCTCTGTACATCTTTGAGTGTGTGGTCTATACCAAGTCTAATATATCAGAGTTCCGTTCCAACAGATATTATAATAAAACTTATAATACACGGGGTGTTGATGATCTTGCTGTACCGTCGCATAAGGGTCAGTTGTTTGAGAGGTCACCGTACTATAACTGCGTTATGGCCTACAATAAGCTTCCAAGGGATCTGAGAGAGATACATCACCTGAGAACGGTTTTAAAAACGCTGTTCGAAAATATTTAATTGACAAATGCTTCTACGGCATTGATGAGTTTTATATTTAATATATATATATATTTTTTATTATTAATATACACCGAGCTCTTGTCATGGAGGAGGGGCGATGTAATATATACGTTGTATTTATACATGTTTTATTTTAGGCTTATACTAGATTTTATATTTTATTGTTGATTATGTATGAATCTCTTGACAATGCAGATATTTGCTTCGCAAATCAGACTGCTAAATAAATATTATTATTATTATTATAAATATAGTAAAAAAACTCAATTTGATACTGCGGATGTTTTCACTGTTGTGCCTATCTACCTAACTACTATTATTGTAGGTACCTATTTCTTTCGACTGTATCTATTTCAAATAGCTAGCTAGGGTAGGGCGCCGTGACAAAATACTAAACTTGTAAGTGCGCCGCGGTCTGAAAAAGATTGGGAATCCCTGATCTAAGATATCCTCGCTGAAAATTACTATTTTTTGAAACGGTCTTGTGACTTTGTTTGTGGTTAGGTGATGCTTCACTCAGTCTTTTATTATTGCAAAAGACTTTTGGAATTTAGACTTATTTAAAAATCTAGCATCGCGTACCACCCGGGCCTCTAAAGCCCCTGCATTTACAAGTTCCTGCTTGTTCTAACTTGTTGGCTACTGCGCTGGTAATTCTATGATATTCCGCAGGTCCATGCAAGTCATATGACATATTCGACATACGTATGTTATAAATACGACGTCTACTTGCACACACTTCAGTTTGCAACAGATTTTGCGTGCGAAAGGTTACTAATTCTTACATAATGTCGTATGGATATAAAAGACCGCTTACTCGGCTTGAATTAGAAGAAATAGCAGAACAGATAAGCGGAGATGATGGGGAATTACTTGATGAAAATATCCTATTCACATATGATAACGAATCAGATTATGTCGAAGAAGAGATGTCTGAAACATCAAAGAGTTCTTCTGACAACAAAACTTTTGCATCTGCAGTAACAGTTACAGGTAGTTCGTCATTACGTATTTATACATCTAAAAGTAATTTAGAATAGCCTTCGGAGCCAGACAACTACCTGGAGGAAGAGCAGTAGCTAAAAATATAATCAAATCAACTCCTGGACCTACACGTTTTGCCAAGGGAATGTGCGATTCAATTGAGTCATCCTTTTTATTATATTTTCGTAAACTATTATTAGATATCATTTGCAAGTGGACAAATAAAGAGGGGGCTGCAATTTTAAAGGATAAATGGCAAAACCTTGAAATCGAAGAATTGAAAGTGTTTATTGGGCTCCTGATCCTCATCGGCGTATTCAAGTCCTGAAATGAACCAGTAATACAGATGTGGAGTAAAATAGACGGTCGTGCAATTTTCAATCAAGCAATGAGTAGAAATCGATTCCAAGACTTATTACGTTGTTTACGATTTGACGATGCTGCAGCACGAAAAGCGAAACAAAGAAATAACAAACTGCAACCTATTCAGGAGTGTTTTGATATCTGGAATTTATATTTGAGAAAACCATACAATCCAGGATGGTGCATGACAATAGATAAACAATTAGTGACTTTCCGAGGACGTTGTCCATTTTGACAATATATTCCCTCAAAGCCAGCCGTTATAGCATAAAATTTTGGGCAATTTATGAAAGTGCAACTTCTTAGCGAAAGAAGCCGGAGAAGAAAGAACTGTGAAACAAGGTGAACAAGTAGTAAAAGTCTTGTAGTAGAAATTGAAGGCAGTGGAAGGAATATTACATGTGATAACTTTTTCACTAGTTACTCATTGGCAGAATAAACTGAATGCTAGTTCGTACTATTCGGCGCAACAAACCAGAGTTATCAAATGAATTCTGTATAACTGCTGGTCGAAAAGTATAGTCAAGTATTTAAGGATTTAGACACAACACAACTATTGTGTCGTACTGTCCCGAAAAGGGAAAGATGGTTCCACTGTTGAGGACAATACACCATGAACGAAAAAACGATGAAACCAATGAAAAGCTAAAACCTGAAATAATATTGTCATATAATGGAACCAAAGCTGGAGTAGATACAATGGACCAGATGGCGAGATGTTGTACCGTAAAAAGAATGACAAGAAGGTGGCCACTTGCGTTGTTTTGTATAATATGATCGACGTGAGCGTTTTAAATTCTTTTATATTATGGAAAGCTGTTACATCCAATAACATGCAACGTCGTCAGTTTATTATAAATTTGGGTAAAACTCTAGCTAAAGTTGTCGATGACACCAACTCCACCGAAGACTACGCAACCATGGAAAAGATGACGGAACCTACAGTGAAAAGAAGACGGTGCTGTATGTGTCCGCCATCGCTAGACAGAAAAAATAAAATTATTTGCATTGACTGTAAAAAGAACATATGTAAAGATCACACTGTTGCAATGTGCCTGAAATGCTACAGCAAGTAAATGAGTAACTTAGCCATACTATATACTATTATAACAATGTAATATCTAATATCTTATGTTTGTTTTGTTTAATAATAAAAATTTTAAGTTTCATTGTTAATACCTATACTTATCCAGTAATCCTCCATTCGATTCAATCAGTGACAAATGCTAAAAACAGACACAATTTATGAAACTAACTACGGGCTTCTTAGGCCTGGCCAATAGTTAGCAGGTTACAAAAATATTGGTATGTTGAGGGTTAAGTAAATGAGCGATGTAAACAATCTTTAGAGTATGGACTAATCGGCATAGAACCTTATCTACGCAGATCTGTCGTCCTGATCAAGAACGTATGATACTAAACGAGTCCAGAGATCTATCATAAGAGTCGGAAGTAACTACATATTTCCAAGAATAAAAGACGCAAGATAAGGAGACGGTTTTTTAACGAGTTATCAAAAGACAAGACAATTTCAGATTCATAATTGTACTTCAAATTCAATATGTACTGTTACTGTTTAGATATATTAACTTCTCAAACTAAACAGAGATTTCAGAGCCTTTATGATCTGACTAGTATATTCGAAATCGTACAATCACATAAACTCTTATCCTCTTCAAAGAGCACAATAAATAAAGAAGCTAGACAACTGACTGATAAATACAATACAAACATGTCAGTTGATCTCAATCAGCAATTAATTGCTTTGAAAACCCGTTTAAAAAATTTAGAAAATTCATTCTATGAAGGAACAGAATTATTGCTCAATTCTCTCGTCAACGAAAGTTACATGTTTACGTATATACCTAATTGATACTATACACGGTTTATTAGAGCTGAAAATAAATATTCTGGATTAATTTAATAAAATCTAATCATGAATGTATAAGAAAATTTAGTTTTTCTAACAAACATGTTTTTGTTTGTTACTTATCTTATTATTCAACGCAGCCTATCATTGCCTTTCAATGTGTGCGTTTATAGTAGTTGTGTATTGCAGTCAAGCTAAGCCAAGTAATACCAGCCACGCATAGTTAATATTTAGGTATTCGATTGCTTCCATCGTTTCAAAATCCCATTTGTTTATTGGTATGGAGCTTTCGCTTCAAGCGAGAAGACTCATATCGCCCGAATTATCAGAATAAATAAATATATCCCCATACAGGAAACGATATCGACTCTTTTTAAATAGAAATTAAAAAATACACCGATCCGACTAAATTCTATCGAGAAACTTTTGTGGAAGACGCAAATTAATGTGTGGTGGGTAAAAAATTATAATGCAACTTTGCGAGTTTTATTAAGTTGTGTTTCCAAAGTTGTGTTGTGAAGTCATATGTTCGATGCGAAGTTTAATAACGAATAATTGATGGACGTACCATGGAATTTGAAAAATTTGACGGTAAATCAAGTAGCGCCACGACCCGTTAGATTATTTTTTTTTACACTTTTTCGCTTGTGTTTAATTGTTAGCAGTTTTCCTTAAATACCTGAATTTGAAAAATTTGACGGTAAATAGTAGCGCCACTTTATTTTGTTTTTACTTTTCAATCTTGCGTTAATTACTTTCAGTTCTAATGCTCTACTTATTACTTTCGTCAATCATTACTTTCTGTCTCTGCTCTAACATATATACGACTCAGCGAGTGGAGGTTTACCTGATTTTTTTTTGATAATGGAATGGACAGTTTCTCTGTAAGATCAAATCTCAAAAATATGGATTTCTTCATTTTTTTAATAGAAAAATTAAGAATTTATTGAGTAATATGTCACACAATCGAAGAACTTGATCATGATATTAAAACAAAATATCTATAAAAATCGTACTCGCATTTTCGATAAATTTAGTTTTTCTATAGCAACATTTGTTTTATTTCTAATTTGGAGATTCCAGTTTAAACAGAAAATTGCTAAGTAACTTTGCAAGTTGTTCTATTTGTGGTAAAAGATTTTATAGATATGTTTATTTATATCAGATAACAACTGCCAAGATAAATTTGACAAACTTTTAATAAATAAAAATACACTATTAAAAAAATGTAAGGTTTTGGACATTATTCATCTGACAAATATTTTTTTAAATATTGTGGTCAATACACACATCAAAAATCATTTATTAACTCCTGATGAAGTAATAAATATATTACGAAATATTGAGTAAACAGAATTGTTTCTTATTGAAAAACAGACCGCTAAATCTGGATAAGTTTTGGATATTTTTGAATTTTATATATCTATTTACGAAAGATGAATAACCAACAATTTATGCCTTATTGTTGCTGAATCGCCCCTTTATACTGCTTTCGGAAACATCTAAATAATTCTCTAATTTTTCAGTATTCTTTCAAATATAAAATTTAGAAAAAGTCGTAAAGGCCCATTATCGTATTGTTGTTTTGCAAACTGATCCGGACGGTCAATGTGGCGGCAACGTTTATCAATCGTTTTGAAATGGACTTTTTTGATCTGAGTAAAGCATTTGAAACAGTCAGTTATTCTATTTTGTTGTCAAAAATGGGGGGAGTATGGAATACGTGGTATTTCGTTTAACTTGTTCAAATCTTACCAACAGGCAGTCATACGTACATAGCCATTCAGGTTTGTTTTGAGTTTGACTCGCGAATATTATTCTTCCGGTATAAGTAGCTCTTGTGGCATACCGCAAGGATCTATTATTGGATTTACACTCTTCGTGTTATATGCCAATGATTTAAATGTATCACTTTGCCCATACTTGTTAACACAGTACGCTGATGACACCATCAATTGTATTGTTGCTAACACCTCTACCCATTTAGTATCTGTACTGTGTACTGTGATAATAACAGTCTCGTGCTAAATGCAGAGAAAACGAGCGTGATACAATTTCGGACATCAAATGCAGGTATATTAAATACAAAATAAAAAAAATCTATTATCGAGAGCGATTATTTGTGAATTCTCACCTTCGCTTTGAGCAGCACTGCTCCATGCTCCAGAAGAAATTATCTTCTGCATGTTATGGTATTAGAAATTTAAGGACCACTGTTAACATCGATACTCTCCGAATATTTTACTTCTATGTAGAGTCCGGGCTTCGTTATAGAATAATTTTTTGGGGACGAGCAAAATTTTTATATCAACTTTTCATATATCAGAAAAAAATACTAAGGCGAGTACTCGAGATTCTTGTTGTCCCATATTTAAGGCATTACGAATTCTGCCCCTATGGTCACTATACTTGTATGAAATATTAATATTTTATAAACGATATGAAACTAAATTCGTAAAAAATTCAGATATGTACTGTAACATGCTGACACGGTGTAGGAATCAGTTAAATGTAGTCCACAGGACTAGCTTTTATGAACACAGTCCGAATTACACTTGTATCATTTATTTTAATGCTTTACACGCCGAAATAAGAAATGCGACTACCTTTTGCTCGTTTAGAAGTCTTGTTAGGTCAAGTTTTCAATATAATGTATTTGCATCTGGTTGACTGGAAAGCCACTTCGACTGATTCCGTATACAAATATTGTGCAATTTGTTTCTTTTCCTGTACCGACCGTCACATAATCCAGTCCGTCCACATAAATTCTGCAGGTGATTTTAGAAACATGTCCAAATCTATTGTTTGTCTAAATGCTTTTTTTTTTTAATAAAATGCATGAGAGAATTGGAAAATTACTTTATTAGGAGATATAGAAAAGACTATGAAAGATGTAAATCTTATTTAGATCTACTGATTTGTGTTTGAGTTACCATAGAAGCGTAATGCGCAGCGTTATCAGACTGAAAAACAATTATTAGCCAGTGTTGGTTATTTTGCTATGATCTCTGCTTTCGATTTTGTTTGGATTAGTATCTGTCTAAATCGTTCGTAATAAACAAGACTGCTTTTCCCATACGCTGTTTCTTACAAAATTGCCATCAATTTAAAATTGTCGAATTCCTAATTGGTTTACACAGAAACTAATGGTGACAAAAAATTTGCAGTAAAATCCAATAAAATAGACGACATAGTGCATAAAATTCTGTTCTTAAAACTCGCGAATATTCTTCCCTTTCTAGCCCTACTTTATTTTCTAAAATTGCAACCTTTATTTCAGAAATAGATTTTATTTAAAATATGAATATATAGCTTTCCTTTCTTGTTATTTCTGTTTTAAGTTAATGGTTTATGTTTCTTTACTGCTTCTTGTTTGGCAAAATACCGGTATTATTTACCTCTGGTGAATACGTAAACACACTGCGGATTATTACGATGATTGTAGAAAAAATGGTAAGCATGTTGAACAAATATATTGTTATCGTTTCCCTGTTGTACATATGCAAGTGTCGAAGGAAAAAATACGCATTGGTTTCCTCCAAATCCAAAAAGCCTAGTAAAAACGAACGTAAAAAAGTGTTCTTTTTTAATCAGAAATGTTGCTGAAGTTGTAATTAGTAGAACGTCTAGCAATAAGTTCTTAAAGATTTTGAATTATTAACTTTAAACTGTTTCTACAAGAACACATTGAAAACATTTCATTGCAGAAATGAAATAATGAAGCAAAACTTTGTTTCTATCTGTTACTCGAAAGACCATACTTAATAAAAATTAAAATTTTTAGTTTCTTTTTTTTTTCTGTATAATAATAATAATACTTTATTGACAACTGATATACATAAAATAATATATCTAAGCGAAACAGTAATACATATAAGAATTATAGAAAACTAGACATTAGTTCTACAAAGAAAATATATCAGCAAACGTCCCACTCTGCTTCCAAAACGTTCAGGATCAGCTACTCTACCTCCCGAACCGTATATAAAAATCATTACAAATCAAATTAGTATTCAAGGTTTGAAGTCACAAGACAAATAAAATTACAAGGATTAAGGAATTGGAAAGGAAATGGATACATTGCTATCAGTCCATCAATCAAAACAGTCCCTACTTTTCCAAACCCGCATCTACTTTATACTTTTACGCAAGTTACGAGCAAAGACCGTGGGATGCAGAAACGAGAAATGACTCGGCAATGCATTGTATACCCCACAATTACATATGAAAAGCATCTCTTATACATTTCAAGGAAATGCAACGGTGACGTCAAAAGTCCTATAAACCTAACATTGATGGTATGAACATCCGATTTGAATACAACCTTTGGATAAAAAATCATTTTAAAGTAAAAAATAATAGCATGAAATTCCGACCTTTTGGACATATTCAACCACCTAACAAATTCCAGCATATGTGATACAACAGCATACCTGTATATACTATAAATCATCTTAAGCATGAATTCTGTACACTCAGGGATAATACACACTAACACAGAAATTAAAATGTGATACCAGAAATTCACATAACAACTTTCTTAGAGTTCACGCACTGCCTGCTATCATATAGTATTTTCAAATTATAACCGGTCGGAAGACATGCTCGCGAAAACGTAATGTTGTATCAAGCATCAATCCCAAATTCCGTAATAAGTAAATCAAGATTTCCAACAGAGATTTTTATCTTATTCAATACAGACGATTTAGTTTTAGATTTACCAAATACGAGAACATTACATATCTTAGGACTAATTTTTAAGGAGTGCCAGACAGACTCTCAGGCAACGCAAGCCAAATCACCATTGATGCCACGTATAGCATCAACAGTATCAACCCTAAAATAGTACAGCTGCGTATCATCAGCGTACAATATCTGAGACATTTTGTTATATTAATAAAATATATTGCAAACAGTAAACGTCCCCAAATCTGTGGAACACCTGAGATAGTTTTCAAAAGAATAGAGAAACGACCATTATATTAGACCTATTGCGTTCTATTAGATAAATAATGGTTGAAGAACTGAACAGAGTTTTGATTAACACCAATGTAGTGTAAAATAGATAACTATTAATTAATAGTATCAAATGCTTTTGAGCAGTCCAATACAATAATAAATATCAAAATATACCTAACAACAACGTATGTATAACCATATTTATAACACTACTAGCAACCGAAAATTCGCTATGTTAATCGATAATAAAACGACTATTAATCATAGAGATGTCCATATTCAACAGAATTTACAGAATGCAAAAGACAAATAAAACAAAAAAGTCTGAATTACATCTGCAATTTATTTCTCAAAATGACTACATTAAAATCACTGAAGCAACTAAATCCGCTAAAGTAGCAGACTAAAAGGAAACAAAATAAAATATATAATACAGTTTCTTATTACATCATTTTTAAAATGCACTTCAAAAATTAATGTTAGTCCCGTAACAAAACTTAATATACAGAAAAACGTAAATTTATGCTTACTCCTTATTTTTTAAAAATTCCTTATTTCTTTCTAACATTTCTTCTTTTTTATCTTTCTTTACCTTATTTAAAAATTTATCCATCTCTTCAATATTTGTTTCGGGCGGTATATCTTTTCCCACATTCTGATTGTCACCACCACCTCCTTCATCTTTCTCAGCCCATTTTCCGTCATACGCTTCGCGATCAACGTATTTTTCAGATGTGTAATCGTCTCTGTCTTCACCTTCAGACAATGGTCCTTCATGTCTGATAGGTTCTCCGTCATTATCAATGTACTTGTTAACCTTCTCCTTTTCATCGTGACTCTTCTTTGGAGAGTCTACAGAGTCCCTATCTCTGCTTCCGCTGTATGACCTACTACGATCCCTAGATCTACTTCTATCATACCTTCTATCTCTGTAATCCCTATATCCGCTTCCCCTTTGGAACCGTCCTCTTGGTCTTCTGCCACCTCTATTATAATATGCTCTACCACCACGTCCACCTCTATAGTCTCGATCATTCCTATAGTCTCTGTAGTTGCCCCTGCCCCTCTGATAATTTGGTCGTGGATTTTGGAAACGTGGTTTATAATAGGTACCGCGATCATTATATCTTCCTCTGAAGCCGCCTCGTCTGTAACGTCGTCTATCACCGGAGTAACTACGCGATCGTGATCGACTACGCGAATAGTACGAACCCGATCTTGACCTAGAACGACTGTAATATGACCTCGATCGACTTCTGTAACTCCTAGACCGAGATCTTGACATACTTGAAGATCTTGATCGGCTATATTTGCCCCTAGAACGGGATCGACTCCTAGACCTACTTCCAGATCGCGGTCTTCCAGGTGGTTCCGGTGGTTTACTACGACCTAAGATTAGGATTTAGCGAATCAATAAAATAATTCAGTTAAAAAACAAATAAGCGAAAGCACATCAAATATTCATTGTAGCAAACGTTAGACAAATCAATCCCACTTATAAAAACATAAAAGTTTATCTATATTGAGGATATGTTATTAAATTGAATTGTAGGTTATAAGAACTATTTTACTTGTAACATCTCACTAATGGGGTGATGATAATATTATGAGATTACACAATAACATATTTCAATCTAATTTTCCAACATACATTCACTGTGACAAACGTGATTTGTGTTCAATAAAATAGTTTTCATAAAATGTAAAACGGTGCATAAAGAAAAATATTTAAATTATTGGTTTCAAATCACGTATAAAAATAAAATAGGGAACAAAAGCCACATCTATTTAAGCCAAATTATTTACAGGCACCACCTAAGATCAATTTTCTGCAGGTATACAGAAATATTTTTCAGGTTATTAAAGTAAGATGTATTTAATATTCTCTCATAATAACATCATACTAAGTAGCATCAAATTAAACAATAATAAAATAATTGAATAATACTGGAGCTACCTCTGATAAATAAATAATACCTGCATATGACCCTTTTGGTGGTGCACCAGGAGGAAGTGGAGGTAAATCATCATCCGAACCTCTATTAGTGTCCTTTGGAGGTGTCATCAATCTGAAATTCCCGAACTTATCCAATACAACTTGACCAGGTGGAATCACTGGTTTTGGAGCTGGTGGTGCAGGTTTCAGTTTCTTTAGAAGTTCCGATTCCGGAGGCTTTTTGGGTGTCGGTTCTTTCATTGCCATCATTTTTCTAACGCTTCCATTTTTATCTGGAGCAGCAGAAGGCATAGGCGCAACAGGCTTCCTAGGATCCTCCATATCTCCATTCTTGTTAACACGCTTTTCATTTTCTTCAAGCCATTCCTCCCTCTCGGGCTTCTTCTTAAACCTAGAACTACCAGCAGTCGCAGAACCAATCTGCATTTTCCATTTAGGAGCACCACTTGCAGCAGTAGCCTCAGCCACAGCTTGGCGCGCCTTTTGTTCTCTTGTCGGAGACGGTGAATCAAGCAAAGATCTCTTTGGACTTTCACTTAATTCACTTCTGTTAATTGAATAAAAAAATGACGAAATGTATAAAAAGAAAAATTAATCTTACCTCTTAGTTTCCTTTTCAAGTGCATAGTAAGCATTTAGTTTCGATTCTAGTTCCTCCAGGTCCGGTAAGCTATCCAAAAACCTGCAACAAGTCGTACTCTACATAAAGTACCAAAGATGCTTAAACAACACAAGTACCTTTTACTGTAACCAACTTTCTGAATTAAATAATCTTCATCATCAGAAGTGAGTCCGTGCTTCTTGCTTCTCTTCTCTTTATCTTTAATACCCAATTCCTTCTTCAAAGCGTCTCTCAGTTCATATTCACTCAAGTCGAATTGTTTACGTCTCTTCTTTTCCTTTCGCTTCTTCTTACTTTCCTTCTTAGACTTTTTATCCTTCTTCTTTTTCTTCTTTTTTTCCTCGTTACGCTTCTCTTTCTTCCATTTTGTACTCTCCTCTAAAAATTTTCTTACCTTATCCTCATAGTCTGAATCTCCCTTGGTTTGTTCCAAAAATGCTCTAACTTTCTGCTCGTAATCGTCTTGTTCGACGTTTTTAGAACCTGTCGGTTGCTCAAATGCAAAATCAAAAGAACTTGTAGCAGCTGGCTTGTTAAATTGATAATTCATGGGAGTATCGTGTGTAGGATCCATCATAGCCATTCGCTTACTCAAAGGTGATAATGAACTCTGCTTTTCTCTCCTATGAGATCTCGATCGACGCTTCTTTCTCTTTTTAAAATCGGAATCCCCGGAGCTGCTACTGGAATCAGTACTGCTCGAAGACGAACTACTAGAACTATCATTGCTAGCGGATGAGCTAGAACTAGAACTCGAACTACTTCGTCTCCTGCTTTTACGTTTCTTACTTTTCTTCTTCTTTTTCTTCTCCTTCTTTTCTTCGTCCTCGCCCTTAAGTAATTGTTTCAATGTATCGTTAACGTCTGGTTGTTTATTCTGTGCAGATGCCAAATTTGGCAAAAGTAGTTCATTAGGCTCTATCAAATTCTTGGAGCCTTGAGCTTTACTCTTCAGAAACTCTAGCGAATTTTGTGCCTCCTCATGGAATGGTATAATAGTTAAGCAGCTTTGATAAGCTTTTCGGGCTTCCTCTAATTTATTCTCTTCTTCGTAACTTCTACCAAGAGCAACTAAAGTTTCTCCCATATATTTTCGAGCATTGGAATGGTTGGGATTTAATTTTAATGCGGTCTCGAAATCCTCTATAGCTTTCTGAAAGTTACCACTATTTGCAAAAAGTGCACCTCGTGCTACTAAACCTTCAACATTCTTTGGGTCAATATTCAAAGCTTTATTCAAACATTGAAAGGCTTCGGTATGTCGTCCTGCCTTAAAATGATCAATGCCATCGGCAACGTTGCTGTACGCCCATTTACTAGCTTGCAGTTGTCTTAATTCATTTGCGTATTCCTGTTCTGGAAATCTACCACTGTAACAAAAATACGAACGTACATTACTTCAGTGTTAAAATAATACCAAAAATCGAATTGGAAAAGATCATTCTAATCAATAACCTACCTCAACCCCTCCATGAGACTGCAATGTTTGTCAATCCCCATTTGAGAAGCCAAATAAGATATATTATTTGGATTGTTGAAACCAACACTCTTCTCCAGGACAGTTTCATAACTGTCATTCTTGTGATCCAATGCCTTCCTGTAAAACAAGTGCAACTTCAAGTTAAATTTTGTAAGCGTTTATTCTTCAGAATAGAAAAATTAAACAAAATACGGTTCAGCCAGGTGTATATTCCCTACAAAGAAAATGTTTGTGAATCTGGAAATTAGCAGCCCATTGACCTCGAGTATTGACCTTTAATATATGATGATAGAAGGAAGATCGTTGCTATATATATACAAATATATATATCTTATATTGCCTCATTTCGTCGTCGGTTGGAAATATATTGTTTTTTGATCACCACTTTTATCAGTATTGTTCAACTGTCTTGTAAACATTTGTTAATAAACTGTTTACTGTCCATCTTCTGCACATCAATAGAATCACTGCTAACTTTTATGTTATCATTGCTTATCCACAAATAATTATAACCAAGGCACCAGACTCACAAACAGAAGCTTAAACATGTTTTACACTTTGTTCTGTAACTATAGTATACATACCAAGATATTTCAAAGTAACTAAATACATTTAGTATAATTTCCATAACTTGAATCCGTACATATAATTATTTTAAAGAAATCTGCAATCTCTGCTGTATTTTAAGACTCCTTGCACAAATCTAGAGTGTCGATCCAAGACATATTTTATTAAACGTTTCAGATCGGGAACACACAGATACTGCGAAAAATATTCCATATGAATAAAACTATAACGTATAATATTTTTTGCAATGTTTCAAATATAAAATCCACTTGATTTTTATAGACAATTTCAAATCTCTCTCACCTGCAATGCTTCTGGACAAACTAACATTTACGCACAAGCATAGGTCAGTGCAAATGCAGCTGTTTTACAATACTGTACCCAATCGTGCTAAACTTGTGCAAACATAGAGACACATTATTTTCGTTTTTTAACATGATGTACGGGATGTTTTTTAGAAATATTTTAGTTTATTTGTGACATGAACTAACAAAGTGTTATTTTATTTCTGTTATGAAAACCTACGGATAAAAAAGTTTTTAAATTTTATACCTATTTATATCTATAAAATACAGAAAATACACAAGACAAATGAAGAGGTGAAAAATCGACCTTAAAAAAGAATTGTTTAATTAAAGGTAGCTTCATTATTAGAAAAGTATCAATACCTATTAAAGCGCCATTTCATTTCTAAATGGAAAAATTAGCCACAAAAGAACCTGAATATACTTTCACAATGAATTTGAAAATATTCTTCGATTAAAAAGAAAACTATTTACTTGGATTTAATGTAGCAAAGATATTGTTATAAACTCATTTAGGGGAAAAATAAGAGCATAAACCAAAAACAATTAATGCAAAATAAATTTATTTGAAGCTACTATACTGCCTTTAGAACAAGTTTGTGCATAATAAAAACTATACTTACTTGTAAACTAGAGGAAAGTCATCAGCACTAACAAGTCCTAATGGTGGCCGATGTGCAGGCCCGTTTGGATCACGAGTGCTTCCTTTCATACCACACACCATTTTATCAGTGTCTGGTATAACTTCAAGCACCTCGCAGCAAACTGAATCATTCATCATGTAGCTTCTGCTTACGCCTTTTCGATCAACTGCTGGTATAATATTGGCGACTGGACAAAACGCCTATAAAGAAAATATTTAAATTAGATACAGCAAAGTATTTCTTTCCAAAAATAAGTATATTTCATACCAATTAAATACCAAACAGTTTTATTAAACTATCGTACCAAAATGTTTATTCCTCAAGAACTCATAAGTATGTATACCATTGCATACTATTTTACTTAATTATTACTTTTATTTATATAAATATGTACTACAAATTTATAAGATTCTGTACAGAGAATGATGTAAAATTTTTGCTTCTATTATAAGTTTACAAGATGATAAGTATTGAAAGATGAATAAGGATAACAAAGCAGTGACCTTCGTGTTTTTATCTGTTTTAATTTAGAGATATATTTTCAGCTCTACGTTGGCAAACTTCTCAGAACATTCCAGAATATAAATATTTTTATAAAAAGTACATTTAAACTAAATGATAACTACATGAAGTACAGATAAATATAAAACTACATAGAAACATTCACCAAAGTATTGTTAGTAAAAAAATATTTAAAAACGTATTTTACGTAATAAACAGATATATACAACTAATTATAGATTGTTTTGTAAAAAATGATATAATTATATTATTTATGAGTATGTTAAATTTCACAAATACAAAACATTTTACATCAAATCGTAGAAAGTTAATTAAAAGGTCATCATTGCGCAACATGCAAATTATTCCATATAAAGCAATGTTACTTTTTTTAATTATAGATTATATATATCTTCCTAGCATTCTTAGTTTACATGAGGGTCAAGCACCCATAACTTACAAATTTAAAAAATTAAAAATAAATGCTCTGTACTTTATGAGTGCATCATTAAATTTATTTATCCATTTGTATTGATAATTAAAATGATTTCAAAAACATCTGTAATTTACCAAAAACAAATATAATTCTCAATAACAATAGCAAATAGATGTAATAACCAAATGGTAAGACCTATTTATTGTTGATTATAATTTAAGTTACTTTAAATTAAAAATACTATAATAAAGTAATAAATTTATACTACAATAAAACTATACTTGTTCTACTTGTAATGAGTAGATAAAATGCAATAAGTTCACTTCTTAAATAAATGTAGAATCTATTAAATAGCGACGTTAACACAGTCACAATAGTGAGCAGAAGTTAAACAACTCTACATAAATAGTAATGTGTCGCATTGATGGAATTTGTTATCTACAGTGTCCTATAGACAAAAGATTAAATCCAAAATATTGTCAGAAAACTGTAAATGACGTATGTAGGTGGTAATGTGCTGGTATAGGTATGCTTTTCAGGCAATGGGATCCATTTATGTACAAAAATATATTACAAGAAGTAATACTGATATTTGATGAATAGAATATGCCGTTTCAATTGCATTTTTAGCATAGCAACCCTAAAGATCCGGCTAAAATCGTTAAGAAGTATCTAACTGAGCAAGGTGTTAGTATAATTTTTCGGTTAAGTTAATTTCCCAACCTCAATCCCAGTAAGTTCGCGGGAAATTATAGCTCGAAAGACTATCAAAAGAGTGCAAACAAAATTATTCACAAATTGAAAATATTACCACGGTTCATCAAAATGTCGCTCAACTTGTAAACGGTTCTGAACAAACGATATTTGCCTGAAAATAATTTTTCACGTCACTTTTACCAACATGTAGTGCAGTTACAATTTACGAAAAATGCCTCAAAACCTTCGAAAAATAGTCATATGTATGTACAAAGAACGTCAAAAACTTTGGTAAGCGAATAAGATCACGGCACAGCAGTCAAAGCGACCATATCAATAGAATTTGTGTTGAAGAATAAAAACCATTGTTATAAATATACAGTCATGTTCGTTAAAATAGCAGCGATATAAATATTCTCAAAATCTCTGATCTAACTTAGAGAAACTAAATAATGCAATTAAATAAATATTACTCTCTGTATTATGAACATTTTTTGCATGAATTAAGATTTAAAAAAATATAATAGAAATTCTAAGACAAAATGAAATTATTATCCTGTTCGTTAAAATAGCAGTCTTTATTATTTACACTAATATAGGTAATTTTTATTGACAATTCTTCTTGGTGAGTTTAATATTTCGTTGCCAGGCCTTTATTTTTGATGACGGGTTCACAACGTCGCGGCATGAACTCCACTAATTGCTGACATCGACGAACTGGAATGGATTTCCATGCTTCTTGGCACACCTCCCACAATTGTTGAGTATTTTGTGGTTTAGCAGCTGAAACGACCTTTTTTACATTTACCCGTAAGTGTTCAATTGGGTTTAGGTCTGGCGACTGCGCAGGCCAGACCAATAAAGAGACATTATTATCCATAAACCACTTTTTAGCCTGCCGGGAAGTGTGTTTAGGATCGTTGTCCTGCATAAAAACCCATCACTTTTTAAAGGCATTTCCTCCTCCGCATAAGGTAATATGACATCTTGCATTATAGCAACATATCCGTCAGTGTTCAATATGCCGTCAATTTTGTACAGTGGTCTAACACCATACCAGGAAAAAGATCCCCAAATCATTATTTTCGAGCCACCATGTCTTATTGTTTTTTTTTTGTGTATTTAGGATTGAACGGAGACAGTGGAGGTCGTCTGACATGTTGCGAACCATGAACATCCAATAAAACAATTTTAGATTAATCGCTCCACAATATATTACGCCATTTTGTCAAATCCCATAACTGATGTGCACCAGCAAAAGCCAATCTATTTTTTACTTGTCGTTTATTCAATAAGGGCACCTTTCTGGGCCTTCTGGCCTGTAAATTTCCTTCCATTAGTCTCTTTCTAATCGTACAACTGCTGATAGGGAGATTGAGTTCCTGTTTTATTTGGCTAGAAGACTCAAATGGGTTCTTTTAATGAATTTGAGAATGCATCTATCTTCTCAAGTTGTGGTTTTTCTGTGACCACCACGATTTTCTTTGCGTTCTTTCCATTTTTTCGCATTCGAGATCATTTTAGCTGAGCATCCAAGTGCTTCTTGTATAAATTTATTTGTCTTTCCTCTTTGAATAAGGTTAAGAATCGTTATTCTCTCTTCTTGAGTACAATGCTTAGTTCGGCCCATTGTATCGTTATCAAAACTTTAGATTTATGACTATATCAAATGATTACAAAGCGTTAGTGTAAATTAAGACTATGTCTAGACCCAGATTCCATAAATCGTCTAAATAACACGACTGTTCAGCGTATACTACGGCATACTGCTATTTTAACGAACAGGATAATATTTCATTTCTATTATATTTTTTAAAATCTTAATTCATGCAAAAAATGTTCATAATACAGAGAGTAATATTTATTTAATTGCATTATTTATTTTCTCTAAGTTAGTTCAGAGATTTTGAGAATATTTATATCGCTGCTATTTTAACGAACATGACTGTACGTCATGGTCAAAACTCAAATTTAAAATATGAGAATATATTTAAAATATCTACACAATATTATTTACCAGCAAATATTCAACTTAGATACAGCATGTTAATTTAAATCTGCAGCATGAGAATCTAACATGTAAAATTAAATTAATACAAATATTATCTCCCAGTATGATTTCAATTCAAAATCGAAAGGTGAATCTTGTTCAGAATTAAAAGCTACATGTAATTTATTAGTTAATTTTCAAATATGTAAAAAATCTTAAAATAACACGTACATTTAACTAGAACTAAACTATACTAAATCTAAATTACGCTAATTTTATTATACACAGGGGAGTTCATTATTATAAGATGAGGATCTCAAAGATTAAAAAATAAATATAGTTTCAGTCAAATGGGAAGTGAATTTTTATCAATTTCACGACCTGACAGAAATATGTCAGCAGCGTGACAATTACTTCTGTAATTTCGCTCGGTAAATTATTTTTAAACTTAATTCATCATAATTCCAAAAAAATTTATCATGTCGTATACAGAGGGTGTCCAAGGAAACGTGGGAAATCTCTGGGATGCAGATAGAACATGAACAAATAAGATTACAAGTTCCTATAAACTTTTTTCCTACAGGCCCTTCCTACGCAGATATGCGTCCCTGAAGGACGCTGCTGGAAATCGGTTTTTCTTCAAATTTTTTTAAAGCACTTAATATAAAGGCAGTGGTGTTCCCAGAGGCACCTTAACGGAGTTATTGAAAAACTTTATAAGAGGGTTCAACATGGCCATAGTAACGTTTGCAATAACAATAGGTTTTTTTGATGCTAAACTAAAACGCACAACTTCATCTCATAAACGGTTCATTGTATCGACAATAAGCAAGAGAATTTTTTTTAGTCTAAGATTCAAACTATCCAGTTTAAATTTTTTGAAGTCTTTATCGTACAAAGTGTTAAAAATGTAGGCACTAAGTTGTCAAGATGTGCCCGCCCCGGGTATACTACAAAAGCTAAATATTTGAAGCGGTCCTTACTAGTGTCGATCACATTAAATTTTTATTAAATTATATTAAGTACTTTCAAAAAAAATCAAGAAAAACCGATTTCCAGCAGCGTCCTTCAGACACGCATATCTCCGTAGGAAGGGTCTGCAGGAAACAATCTTGCCATTTTATTTGTTCATGTTCTGTCTGCATCTAAGAGATTTCCCACATTTTCCCGGACACCCTGTATAGAGAGAATTTCCCGCCATTTCCCATTGGAAATGTAATTCTTAATATACTTACGACTTATTTATGAAATGTTTGCCTGGTTAGATAGGCAACACATAATACTGTTCTGCAAGTTATTCTTTACTGTAAAATAGGTTTATTTGTGTTGCCTAGCCCAGATTTGTCCCATATGCGACCCATTACCTCGAAAAATACTCCAAATGCTCCTTATAGAGATCGGTATCTATTTGTATGTGATCTGTGGGGTATGTTATTAGAGAAATCGCACAAGAAATATAGTTAAATAAAACCACTGTGATGAAGTTCAAAAAAGGTGGGAGATTAATGACAATATAGACAACGAATAGGACAAAATAAAAAAGTAAATAAGGAAACCAGGTCAGACTTCTGTTTGCATTAAACCGTATAAACTATGGACCTCAACTTTGGGAAAATGTAGTGTTATAGAATAAATCGGACACTTAATTCACAAAATTATATTCATATTTTACTAAATACACTATCTTGAGTCTAATAGCTGTATCCTTAAAACACTTTTATATATCAGCACGACAATTGCCCAGTTCATATTGTAAACAGAATGTCATAGTAGATGCAAGAATATAACATTTATGTTTTGCAATGGGTTGCCAAGAGTTCAGACATAAATCCAGTAGAAAACGTAAGAGCTGAGATGATCAAAAGTATGTCACATATGAGATTTCAAAGTCAGGGCCAATTATGGGAGCGATTCAAAAATGTTAGCAAACTGTCCTACATAAACCAAATTATTTTAAATGTCTGGTGGCTTCCATGTCTAAAGTTAATGGCAGTAATTGATACTGATGGTAATCCAACAAAATATAAGATTTTTGTTAAAAAATTCGTATTATTGAATTAATGTATTATTTAATTTCATTTTAAACTTACATTTAAACTTATTATTATACATTTAACTCAAACTCTTATTAAACAATAATAAAGTGAATATATTCTGGATTTTATTGACAAGTAGCTTAAGCTTTTGCTATAAAAAAGACCAATTTATGGAGAATTTTAAGTTATAGAAGTTTAAGTCACAGTTCAACTGTAATTTCATTTTACATGTCAGTCTTACATTGCAGATCCAAATCAACATGCTCTACATGAAAAAAAGGTGAAAAGAAGATAAAACAACTTACCTTTACATTTATATCTGCAACATAATGAACTGTAGCTCCAATGCCAGTCGTACATAGCACTTTAAGCATCATCCCAGATTGTGTTTTACTTATAATCGTTCCCAAAATCAAATTTCCAATTTTTACATTCTAGAGGAAAACAAATAAATATATTACATATTATCATTAAAGTGGTAGTTTTGTAATTTTTTTTAATATTTAAATGTATAGATTTTTACATCAACGTATTTTCGATTAATTGCAAAACTTCTAGTATATAATTTTAACAAAATTTGTATATAACTTAATATAATACATACCTCGAAGAAGTACTTCAATCTTTGTTGTTTATCGACGTTTAGATAGGTTTCCAGTGGTGGCATAATGGCATACATATCTTCTGTAATGACATTTTCATCCGAGCCCTTACATTTTTCCGTAGCATCCTTGGAAAATATTACGTTGGCTTTCTTCACTATAAACTGCTGTAGTTTCAACGCTTGCCCCTATCTTGGAAAGATAGATGTTTACTTCTTTTGTTATACAATTCATAATTGAGGTCTTTAATATTGTGCTTCATGAGATCTTGTTCTCCGCGTTCTGCCTCCCATAGCTTCTGAAGCTGTTGTCCGTGAAAGTTCAAGGACTGCGTGACCAAGCTCGTGTTGATAGACTCCATGCTGGAGCCGTCCCTTCGAAGATACCAGCCTCACTTTTGATTACCTTGAAAAACCTGTAACTAGTGTAAGCACAATGATAAGCAAGTATCCAATTAAGCGGTGTTAAAAATAAATATGAACTGCGAATATTAAGTAACTAATCTAAGATTATTCGTATCTCTAATAGAAAAGTATAAAAAAACTCCGAGTATGTCAAATCCGTACCTAAAAATAATTTGAGGAAATTAAGGGTAAAAACGTATAGAAATTGAAGACGCCGAACTCCAAAATGGCGTCCATTATTATACCGATATCAAAAACAAAAAGGGAAAAATATCCAAATTATCCTCTATTAGTTCAACAGAAAGTAATACAGTTTCATAATATCTATAATAGAAAATACAATAAAGTGCCTCAGCTAGAATAGACAAAAATATTATAAAACAAAAAAATAGAATTCTATGGAACTTACCTCGACCAGGAATCACAAAATGAAGTTTCAGGAAACAGGAGCACACATTGATCAAAAGCCATTGACTAGAGACATCTATCGGTGACTTTTGTGACTATGTCGCAAAAGAGGGAAAATTGAAAGATATCAATAAATCTGTAATAGATAAAAAATGTATAAAGGTTATCTAAACGATGCAACGGGCAATTAAAAGCTATTTTAAAAATTGATTAGTGAAGGTGAAGGTTAAAACTTGCAAGACTTTATAAGGGAGCGAAAATGCATATATCTCAGTTGCATTTTACCATCATGGGGCTTAAAGTGCTTGTATTATGTGAGTATTATTATTTATTACTATAAAGTATTATTATTAATTATAAATTTTATAAAATTTAAAAATAAAATCCAAAAATAAAATGCGTTAATACATGACAGAGATCTAATAGATATTATTAATTACATTTGTTAATACAACAAACAATTTATTATAATTTGTATAAGTAGGTATATAATTTATTTTACTTGATATTAAAGGGTGACATGACGATTTATGAACTAATTACAACAAAAAACTGTTCTTTTTTTAAATTGGTTATTGAAAGAAGTTGAAAACTTTGAATTTTTGGATGTTTTCGTACCGGAATACCTAGCTATATCTATAAAGATTTGGTCAAATAAACTAATTAATTAATTAAAATATACGATACTATAAAGGATTGTTGATAATTTAAGTAAAAATTGAATAGTTAATAATTACAAATTAATTTTTTTGTGCAAATTTCTCGTACATTAATCAAAAAAAACTTTTTCTGTATAAGTAAAAATAAATAGCAGGCAGCAAGAAAACATTTTATAATTAACAATATTCTACATATACGTTGAAAAAAGATTGTTACTTTTTTTATAAACAATTATAAAATAATGAAAGTGTCTTCATAAGTATGAAAAAATAAAATACAATTAACTAAAATTAGCATATGCAGATTATTGCATAATCAATACTTTTGTTTTCCAGCGTTGCTTTTTTTTACTTGGATTTAAATAAATAATTATCAAATAAATGCAATGTAATATGCAACAACATATTCTGTTTATCGACATGGCTGCAGTTGAAACAAATTTTAAAATAGAATTTTGTTTTGATGATGATGTTCCGTGTAAATAACTGAATCTATAATAATTTAATCATAGCAGTATACTTGTATAGCAATGCAATTATTGTTATATAATAATAACAAATTATTACTGTTTGCCCTCTAGCCCTTTATTTGTTACTATTTGTTTCATATTTAATTAGCTAACAATTAGCTTAAACTTATGAAAGACCCGATAAGGCAACCCATACAATTCTTGAGTACCTAAGAACTGTTTATTGCATATAAAATTGATAAAAAATTTATTGAACATATTATTAATAAACATCAAAGATTCGAAATAAGCAAAAACAATCGGTAGGTACAATGTTTTGACAAACTGAGATCAGAAAACTAATACACTTTTTTATTTCATTTTCATATAAATTATATAAGAAATCTCTTTCTTTTCTGTTTTTTTCTCCCAAATTGTTTGTATTTAATTCATTAGTGATACTTAGGTAGATATATCCTGTCTTAGATTTTCAATATTTTATAGACCATCTTGCAATTTTCGTCTATTTTTCAAACTTTCCTTCTCATCTCGTCATCATCGTCATTATTTAAGATAGTTAAATTATTGAAATTGTTATCTTGACATTCTGTACTGTAAAAATTGATTTGGCAATCAGATTCTTTGTCATTTAGTTTGTGGTACCTAACAATAATAACATAGCAAGATGTTACTATCCGCTTTAGAAATATGAAGACGACGAAATTTTAATACGGGTTTTTTGGAAGAAATGTTTGCAATCTATACAAGAGATGGCCTTTTTTCTTGTAATAAGATTCCCACTTATGCGACATCTCGATTTACTTTTTTAATTTGTTTCCTTTTTTCTTCTATAGTTCTTCATCACAGTTTCAATTTTGGCTTTCTCTCATACATTTCTTAAAATTCCTAAGAAGTTATGGCAAACCATAGTTTTTTCGTATTTTTTTACCTTTACATTTTAGAATATCTGGTACAGGTAGATAATTTTCAATAAACTGAATCAACAATTTTCGGTTTACGACTACAGTTGCTTTCCTTTGTTGACGAACCTGCTTGGACTGGATCGTTTGCAATTAATTGAATCGAATTGCATATTACTTTATGAAAAATAAGTAGGTAATTCAGTGGAATCGTAACTTCTGGGCCACTTTCATTTGTTGTAGTTTGTACTACTGTGAAAAGATTTATGTATTCCTTATTGGATGGTACTGTGATAGGCAACATTGACGCAAGGAATCTTTAATAGGTGTATATAAGAAGACGTGTGTAGACAGCAAGATTCGTGTAGCATTCGAGTATGGTATGCAGTTAACTCAATTTGAAGATGGCTACAAAGAACGTTCAATTTTAAATTAGGTGAGATTTGTGTCCATTCTGCGTATAATATTACCGGAAATGTGATATTATTTGGTTTACTAGATGCCGATAAAACAGATTGGTTCTGTAAGTATACATATAGTCATCCAACCTTATTCGGATCGAGTAAGGAACCATTTACAGATTTCGCAATTTTTTTCCGGTATTCTTTTTGAGGAAATATAATCATCAGGCAGCAGTTTGTTCCTTCTGCTGAAAAGGCGAACATTACTGTTATATTTTCTTTTGATTAATTAAGATTAAGTTAATATACGTCTTTAGTACCATTTTAAGCAAACGCTTTTTCTATTGATGAACTGCTATTCGTTCCAAACGTTGTCCAAATCCTGCCTTTCTATATATTCCTCTAATACCTGCTTGTCGAAGGTATGGCTTCACTCGTTCTTGCAGTTATGTTTAGGTGATGCCTTAAAATGATTTGGACCTGTCGGATCCAGGTCTGTTGTCTCTAAATGAATTTTTTCAGGAATAAATAATTCATAAATTTTCACGAGTTATTCTTTATAAATCTGTGTATGATGTCTAAAATATTTTCTTCTTTTCTTGGAAGCCTTTTTGTTGCTAATTTCTTTATTCCCTCAGCCATCTGTGCCTTGTAATCTTTATACATTATTGTGCTAGGATTAATAGTTTCGTTGTTTTCTAGATTTTGTAATTTTGATTTAAAAAATGATTTCGGAACATTGTACGAGTACATTTTGTTATAATTCTGAAGAATAATAATTTGCTAAACTCCTCAATTGCCAATTGCATTTGATTTTGTTCATGTAGATGCCATTTAGACATTTCAAATCCTGGATTCATTATTAATTATATGACAAATAATTCTTGGATAGTACTTAACATATGTAGATAGCTATTAGACACGTACCTGATAACTATTTGGCATAAAGTGCTATTGCTAAGAAAAATATCCTACGTTTTATTTGCTTAATATAAGCCATTCTCCAGTGAGGAAATGTAATTAATAATTGAGCAAGGCTTACATAAAAAAGGAAAGAGGTGTACACGTGTACATACATATATTATATTATAAGAAAGACCAGAGCGAAGGACACTTTGCCAAACTCAAAAAATTGTTTAGTTGTTACTTAGTCAAAAAGCCGCAGAGTTTCATTAATACAAGAATTGCATTTGCTTGTTCAATTTCATTTTAATATGCAGAAATTACTTCTAATAGATGATCTTAATATAACTAATTTTGTAGCAGCTGATAACAATAGACATTCTATAACTTTAATACATTTTGTAGTTTATTGAATTTGAAACAATTTAATAGTGCATTAATTTCTAATTATAAGATTTGGACGTTATATTTGCAAATTATGATTATGAGGTAACACATAATGTATTAACTCTAGTTAAAGACGACGTGCAGTTCCATCTAAGTATAAATATTTTCTTTAAAGTTTTTAATACCACACATTAAAATATTTCAATCAATTATATTTATAAGGTATAATATTTTCTACTAACTAACTTTTCCAATTTATTTTTTTATAGGATATTCTAATAAGCATTGCTCCATTTCTACGTGAAGCAATTAGCGATAATTATAAATATAGATCCATTTCAATAAATGCAATTTCGTTCAACTGATATTGGAAGTATCGGAATAATCACGTTAGTTTTTCTATCAGTGGTGGGTACTATAAGTTGCTGCTACTTGTACAGTGTACTTGTACTAACGTGGCATTCGACAAAATAGATCACAAAATACTATTAATTTTAATAATTTACCTACTCAAATGTTTGCGTCTTTTGCATCCAAAGATAGCTGTCGAACTTTACTTATTAATATCCAAGGCTGGTGAACCCAGAACAAACTTAATCTGAATATTTCTAAGTGCACAATGGTTCAATATCCTACGACAACAAAATGCAATTGTTGAAAAAAAGTTCAACTATCGCAAATCTCGGAGTTTTATTCGATAAGAATTATTTCGTATACCACTTTCTCTAGCACAAATAGAATGTCGGGCTTTATTGTGAGAAACATCTGACAATTAATAAGCATCACCGCATTAAAGATTCGGTAGTTTTCTCTATAGCTAAGCAGGCCTGAATATGCTCCTTTGGCATTGATATCTCACTACGACATTTACAAAAGACGTCTTGAAAGATTTGTGACAACATTATTTCCTGTAATTTATGGGATGCAATTCAATTAAATTCTTAATTATTAATACTATGATTTCCGATATCTTCACTATTACATCGATCATCATCACGTTTCTTTTTTCGTGTTGCAAAGACCCATTTTATATCTTTTTCTTAGATATTGCTACGATAAGCCTTTCCATCTTAGATCGTCTTCAATTGATTATCTATTCCATTAATATTTCTCAGACCAACATTTTACTGTAAACTATGACGACGCATATTCCTTATACATGTTAATCATTTTCTGATGAATATTTTTGGCCCATTTCCTTCCTTTGTCAATAATTTTATGACGCGTCCGTATTTTAACTAAATTTCATTAATTTTTGTTAAATAAAAGTTTGTGGAAACGGCAAAATTATTTGGATATAGATCAAAATTAGTCAATATAAATCCAAATCCTATTATGGTTTCCAAACGTGGAAACTAGTTGTGCTCAGATGACGAACGATTCGTGAACTTCTTAAACTGAAGATAAGCGTCATGCTAGCTGCAATCTATCCTAGAAATGAGTTTGAATCTAATTTTGTAATAACAATTTACCAAGGTTAAAGCATATAGATTGCACGTGCATTAATTAATGAATTAATTAATTTCTTTCAAAAACATTCGATAAAAAGAAAGATAGCTCTTGATTTGATAAGGAATTAAAAGACCAAGGTCATTCCAACGAAGATAATTTTATAATTCATATTTTATAAACAAGAGAAAATTAAAATAAATAATAAGATGCAAATAAGTTTTCTAATAAGACAAATTTAAGATAAAATAAAATTATCGAGAAACGTTTGTAATTCTATCTATAAATAAATGGTAAATTGAAGTTGCTAACTGCAAGATAATGGAATGTAAAGTACCTACGTGACCAGAATATTCCTTACATACGTACCTGCTACCCGACTCTTATTGGGATTAATTCTATTGATTTTTATTTGTTTTTGTGTTGTGGAAAACCCTAAATTTACTGGTAAATCGGAATAAAATATTTGTGTCTTAAATTAATCCTTTATTTACTTTCATCTTTCCTCTTTTTCCTTTCTGGGATTTTAACACTCTGATGTTACGATGAGAAGGTTCATTATCATATTGACTTTTTTTTTTATTATTTCCTGTGCTTTTAATACCTGCGTCATAACTCACCCTTTTTAACTGATTCGACGGCTTGCAGGAAGTGTAAAGCGTAATTGTATATTAGTGATGAGTCACTAACTTTTTTATTGATTTTGTTGCACTTTGAATATAGTGTTCAGACACAGTAGACTTTATAATTCTTGCAATGTTTCCCTAGCATATTGCCGTTGTAACATCTATTAATAATGTCCTTTACTTCATTTACTGTTGATTGTTGATGCATGCCCCAAGCTCCGCAGCTCCATCGTTGTCTTTATTCACGTCTTCATTTAGATCTTCTTATATTCTGTCTCATTTTCTGACGCTTTACTTTCTGTATTCTTTATTCAATTTTATTTTTCTTGATGTACTATATTTTGTTTAACTGCTCTTTACAATTCAAAAAAATATTAAAACTAGTGACTAGTAATTTTTATATTCATTCTAATCCTATTTCAGTTTTATTGGCAGTCACATCCATCTATGCCAAGCCCTACTGGAAACAGGTAGTGCCGGAAGATAAAGAAGTCGTTTATGAATACAAAGCGCTCGTCAAAGCTGGAACCCACCTTCCTCATCCATTTGCCTCGGAATTTCTTTTAGTCGGAAAACTTCATCTTCAGTTGGAGTCTGGCAATCAACTATGGGTTTGGTTAGATAATTTACAATATGAAATCGACAATGGCAGGGAAGGTGAACTTAGAAAATCAACTCTGCACTCAACCGATTTGATTCACATTACGAAACCGTTCAAGATAATATATGAAGATAATGGTATAGTAAAGGAAATTGTTTGCGAGGAGAATGAACCCGAATATTCCCACAACATGAAAAAAGCTATTGCAGCCATGCTTCAAATGAATTGGGAAAAGATTCCATTGAATTCAGTCAAACCGTTTGCTTTTAATTCAAAGGAGAAATCAATTTTTGGAATGGAGGATACTCTTTATAATATTATGCCAAAATCAGACGTATTAGAAATTTACAGAATGCATTATATGAGTTCAACTGGACACATGTACCATAATCTAATGACTGATTATACATACATGGGCTGCGATGTCTCATATGAAGAACCACTTACGCATGATACTCAAAAATTATATATCATTGATAGAAAAAATCCAAATGAATACAAACTGAAGTATATGGAATCCAATGGAGGCGTCTATTTCCAACCCTCTCAAGCAAGTTCTACAGCATTCTACGTATATATAAATCAAACCTTCAAAATGTTGGAGATGACAAATAAAAAAACTCCATTAACCATTGTAAAAGAAGTCCGGTGTCCTAAATTGAGCTACAATGTGGACGAAGGAAAGTTACCGTTTGAACAAGTTACTGATGCTAGTACATTAATGCTTCCTGTTGAAAACATGTTAACAGATTTGATTGAATACTTAGAAGAGGTCAAAATTAATGCAGAGGAACCCGACATGGCACGAGGACAATTAGTGAACCGCATAGTAAAAGTTCTTCAACATTTTGACGTAACAATGTTAGAGCAACTGCACACAAAATTATCAACCAAATCTGATGAAAAAGGTGCATTAAGTCTAAAGGCATTCCAACAAATAGTACCTATGGTTGGTTCAAACTCCAGCTTAAAATTCATTATGAAGTTAGTTCAAGAAAATAAACTTAATGAAGAGATATTAACGGAAATGTTGGAAAATATGGCGTTTTACATTAGAATTCCCACGGAACAACTTCTCACTGAATTAAGTGGACTTCTGCATTTAACGAGGGCTTCGTGGTCATTACAAAAGGTTGCTATCTTGTCTTACAGCACGTTATTACATAAACTAAACGAATTTAATCACCGTCAAGGCATTCATACTATTGAGATATTCGACAAATGTATACAAGAATTTATAAACAAGATAAAAGTTTCTAAAAATCTAGAAGAACAATATCTGTACTTAGATGCTTTGTACAATATGAATAACGACCTTGTCATAAAATATTTAGAACCTCTAATGAAAGGCGAATGGTTTAATGACAACAAATTAAGATACAAAACTATGTTAGTTCTATCTTCAGTAATCACTAAACATGTACATCACGACAAAATGTACGAATTGTATTGGCCTATAATGACAGACACAACTCTACCGACTTACATGCGTATTATGGCTTTCTACCTCGTGATGAAATCAAAACCAAGTTTGTCTTGCCAAATTAACATATATTCATTCATGCAACATGAAAGGGATGTAGATTTCTTAAATTTTTATTATACCTACTTAACATCTTTGACGGAATCGAAAAATCCATGTAATTATAGGTTAAAATTACAAACTAAACAATTATTATTATATTGGCCTATTTCATATGCGCATAGCGTTACTCAGTTCCAAAAATTCGACATGACTGACTGGAAATATAACTACGGTGAGAGTCACGAAGTTAGTTTTATTAATACTAAAGACGCTATAATATTCATGTGGAAGATGGACGTTAATAGCATGAACTTTCAAATAAACCCCAATAGTCTTTATGTAAAAGTCACAGGTGTGGATAGACGTCTGCTAGATAATCTTTATTTGAATACTAAGAAAGGAATGAAATACATCAATTACGATAAGCTTTTAACGTCGTTAGTTACGAGCAATTACGAAAATCTTCAGGTTGAACTCATTCACTTACGCCATAGGCAAGTTGTAGAAACTCGTTTCTTTGATAAAAATACAATTAGAAATATGAATAATTATCTTAAGATGTTTTATGAATCCCAATTTTCTGAAACCAAGAAATCGTTACAAATTCACTATGACATGATCATGAAAATGTTAATTCCAACTGATATTGGTTTTCCTGTATTACTTGATATTCTTATGCCAAGCATCCATGAAACAAAAACCAAGTTGGCCATAGACGAAACTAATAAAATTACGAACATCAATATCGACAATAAATATCGTATAATGAACTACTTTTCGTACGGACTATCATTCCATAATCCATTCGCCTCGGTCTGGCAAGGTATTTCGAAATTCATGCATATGGATACTCAACTTCCAATTTATATGGGTATGTCATTGAATCCTCAGCAAAATACGTTAAAATTATCATGGAAGAGGCATCAAGATCCAAATGAAGATATTGTTGGTTCCAGGAGTTATGCAGCTAGTTACGTTTATGTAACAGACTACTTGCATAAAAACTTACTACAAACAATTACACCAACCGCTAAAAATTATGTAAAAGTAGCACATAATGACAACTATAAACACAATGTAAGTATGGTCGACACTGAGGATTACAACACCGGTTACAAATACGTAGTACAAGTATTTAATGACGAAAATCCCAAGTATTACCAACGATTCCCTCTCGCTCAAGACTTCTTTACTGGCATAGAACCGTGGCATCAACAACTATTAAAATACACACTATACAGGAAATATCTTCAATTCCAAGACGACGTTCTCACAGAAAGAGGAGTGTTACTGAAGGTAGAACCAAGTACAACGAACCCCATTACTAATGTAGACTTATCAATGCGATTCAATAATGAAATAACAGATGAAGCATATTCTCTTTACGCACCAGCTATGAAGATAAATGCAAGAGCAACATATGCTATTAAGAATGTTGATAAGACTGTGAAAACATGGGATGCTCTAGCAGTTTGGGATTTAAATAATCTACATATGGAAAACTCCTTGAAAATTGATGTAACTCGACATATTCCTGGACAAGATGATTACAAGATATGTGTTCAGGGAACAGAAAAATACGGAGAGAAGGATCTTACTGGTCATCTTACAGTAATGATGGGTAAAAGCGATGGTGGTAAATGCAATAAAGACGAGACTGCCATTCACTTTACTATGAAGGCAACACATTTACCTGAACAAGAAAAACGACTTAATAATTTTGAAATATGTCACCTTCCTATTATATCTTTGATCGACGAAATGAGACCGTATAGATGTTATGCAGATCGATCTAGTCTTAGATATTATACTGTTGATGTTAAGACCGTTAACTTCCCATCAGAATTCAAAAGTACACTGATGCAGTATTGGAGAATGTTTTTAACTAAGTATCAAAAGCATTACATATATTCAAATATTCCTTCACAAGATGTTACAGTAAACAATTTAAGAGTTCAGTTTAGATATCCTATCTCACGGGATGTAATAGATATGAGATTTATCACTCCAATAGATACTCATAACTTCAAGGGACTTCCATCGGATGAATTCGCTAGAATCGGCATCTATCCAGATAATTTATATTACAGCAACGTTCATTATTTCTTCCACACGTTAGGTCTTACAGATTTATGCATTGTTGATCGCAAAGATATAGTAACTGTAAAGGGTAAACGCCTATCTAACGTTGTCGGTAGCGACTGGACTTCAATAATTGTTGATAAATCTGATAACGCTAAACGCGGCATGTGGGTCAAAATGATTAATGACCAATTGGTAAGTAATATAAAACAACATATAGAACATTGCCTAATTTTTTTTATTTTAGTCTCTAAAAGCCGTACGAGAGTCAGACACGCTGATGATAGTACCAGCCGCTGATGGTAAATTTACTGTAACGCTAAACGGAAAAGATTTAGGAGAAGTAGAACATAGTTATGAAAACGATATTAGCATCTCAAAAATGGAAGACTCAAATACTTTACTACTCTTCAACAGACGTACTGGACTACAGTTAATATACAATGGACATCAAATTTTATTAGAAATGCTAAAGACTGATTTCACACTTAGTGGTAAATGCATGCCAACAATGTAATAAATGTAACATCGAAAATTGTATTTTATTACTACATGTATGTACAAACATAAGCAATAACAATTATTATTATATCTTTTGCATATTTGACATTGTTTTCATTTTTATTCCTCCTCCGCCCAATGCCTTCATAGGACATCAGAAGGCTGGTTCTTCAGTACAGTTACTAACTGGCCTTTACATAGAGAAGTTTTTTTTTTATAAATTATACTCTCTATTACTTCAGTAACAAAGAGTTTTACCTGCGTGAAGTTAGTCACAGTGAAGCTCAAAATGTTGAAAGTAATTTTAGCTTGTTCACGATTAGTTCTACATTGTCCCAGAGGTTTGCAAAATAATATTAAAAACTAGTAAAAAAAAACCAAGAAATAACCATATTTGAATTAAGCCATGTAATCCGCCCTCTCTCAAAATTCAAAATTTCGAAATTGATTCTAGTTGTTCTAAACATAGTTCCAAAATTTCGAAGCTAGAATTTGAAAAGTGAAATCTTGAAGGTTATTCTGAAAGGTACTAGGTGAAATGATGCTTTCAAAAGAATTATATCTTTAATTAATATTTATCTCTTTATTTCTCTTTTCAAATTAATTGATTCAATTTTATTTTTTTATATATATACTACTAGATAATTCTGGGGAATTTACACCCTTTCTAATTATTAAAAATGGTGTACTAAAGGAACAATACGTTTAGCCATTATTTTATTAGCAATACAACTTTAGGAATAATATAGAATAAACCCAGAACAAGTTGGAACAATTCCCAAAACTTTGGAGATGGTGGAGCAGAGAAATTTCGTTTATATACAGGATGTCCCAAGTTGAGTGGCGTATTAGAATATTTCCTAAAGTACACCAAAGAGAGCGCTGAAAATTTGGTTGCCTTGGTTTCCGGCCATGCTCTTTTTAAATAAAATAATTTTAAAGATGGCCGACTTCCGGTTATAACGGAAATCGATAGGAACTTCGTTATTTTAAATGAAACACCCCATATATTAGTGGATTTTTGGATTTTACGCAAAATTTTAGGCTAACTTTCTTAAATAAACCTTATGTCTAAAATGCACCGTTTTTGAATAATTCCACTTTTTTTTTAATAATTCGACAAATCATTGCTGGGCGTCATTCGGCCTCTCTCAGACAACGTTTGACTTACAGCCTTCAAAATTTTTAAGATGAGTACTAAGGTCTAATTGTAAAGCGTTGTTGGAAAAAAAGTCTAATATCTTACACAGGATGTTCAAAATACACTTGCCAATGTAGACAACTTCGTACCTTGGGAAGTCGCTTATTTCAAATGGAACACCCTGTATTTTATTGGGCCAATAGTTAGGACTTTTTATTCTCTTTTGATCTGTATTTACATTCCCTATACCTAACTCTTAAGGTTTTTGAGTTATTTATAATTTTTATAAAACAGACTGAGATTTGAAAAAAAAAAAGTTGCCATGAATTATAAAATGACATTTAGAGGGAACTATTTCACTAAAGCTAATTTAATACTGTTTATCAGTAGTTGTCATGTATAACTGTTGGATTTACACCTTTCGGAGTGACACTAAAGTAGGCATAAATAATAAAAACAGGTATGAGGAAGACTATTATTTTTAATGTCAAATTAGAAAGCAAATACGATACTGAAGCAACAAATGGGTAAAAACAGCATGGTACATATACCATTTACAAGTAGACGAAAACAGAAACCTTAGTTAAATCGTTCAATATGATCTCCAGTTAGATCTAGGCAGCGGTTTAAGCGACCCATTACACCATCTGTTGTAGCGCGTAAAATTTCGTTTCCCTGTAAAGTCCCAAAGCAATTGCGCAGTCTATTTTCAAGCTCTGCCCTGCTATTAACAGGATCGAAATAGACTTCATTTTTTATTTTTCCCCACAGATAAAAGTCCATTGGCGTGAGATCGGGCGATCTCGGTGGCCACGCCCAAGGCCCACCACGTCCTATCCAGCGATCTTCAAAAAGTTCAGTGATGCACTGCCTTACCCCATTACAACTATGTGCCGGAGCTCCATCAAGCTGATACCAGCAATTTCTGTAGACATTTAGCGGTAAGCTGTCTAAGAACTCCGTTACAACCGTCCGCAAAATTTCTATGTACATTTCTGAATTTAGATTGTCGTCGTAAATAAAATAACATTTGTTGCCCATCAAACAAGAAAAAACGTTAAAACTAAATTTATTTTGGAATCCTCTTTCCCTAATTACGTGGGGATTTTCGTGGGACCAAAAATGGGAATTATGCCTGTTGAACACACCTTCGTGAGAAAATTTGGATTCGTCTGTCCAAATTATCTTTTGTAAAAAATTTACGTCTTCTTGCTGGGCCACCATAAGCATTTCACACAACTGCACTCGAAGTAATCTGTCTGTAGGTTGTAGTGCATGCACAGTTACAAATTTGAAATTGTGTAGCTTATGGTTTCTCATAATCCTGTGTATGGAAGAGCGTGGAATGCCTAAATCGTGTTCAGCTGCTCTGGTTGACGCTCGTGGAAACGCTTCAAAATAAGCCAAAACCGAAATTTCATTATCTTCATTCCCAGTAACCGGAGCAGATGTAGCTTTCTTTATTTTAACGCTACCAGTTGTTAGAAAATTGGCCAAATACCTTCTCAATTTATTTTCTGTCATCGGTGGTAGTTGAGGGTAAGTTTCATTAAAGTTTCTGCATGTTCGAGCAGCCATTCTGTTACACTGTCCATGAATAAAAAACAAATTTAAAATGTCTTCGTTTGAATAATTGTAATTATCCATTATGGTTATTATTATTATTATTATTTGTATTATTATTACTCAGTGTATTGTAATCAAACAGTAAAAACAAATTAAAGGAACAACTATTAACTTAACAATAACACTCTTCGTAATTATCAGATTAGTTTTAGAGTATTTGTTTTATTGGAAATGTCATTTTATGATTCATGGCAACTTTGTTTTTTTTTCAAATCTCAGTCTGTTTTATAAAAATCATAAATAACTCAAAAACCTTAAGAGCTAGGTATAGGGAATGTAAATACAGATCAAAAGGGAATAAAAAGTCCCAACTATTGGCCTAGTAAAATACAGGGTGTCCTATTTGAAATAAGCGACTTCCCAAGGTATGAATTTGTCTACATTGGCAAGTGTATTTTGAACATCCTGTGTAAGATATTAGACTTTTTTTCCAACAACGATTTACAATTAGACCTTAGTACTCATCATAAAAATTTTGAAGGCTGTAAGTCAAACGTTGTCTGAGAGAGGCCGAATGACGCCCAGCAATGATTTGTCGAATTATTAAAAAAAAAGTGGAATTATTCAAAAACGGTGCATTTTAGACATAAGGTTTATTTAAGAAAGTTGGCCTAAAATTTTGCGTAAAATCCAAAAATCCACTAATATATGGGGTGTCTCGTTTAAAATAACGAAGTTCCTATCGATTTCCGTTATAACCGGAAGTCGGCCATCTTTAAAATTATTTTATTTAAAAAGAGCATGGCCGGAAACCAAGGCAACCAAATTTTCAGCGCTCTCTTTGGTGTACTTTAGGAAATATTCTAATACGCCACTCAACTTGGGACACCCTGTATATATAATATTATTTTGCTAAACATGACAAGTAGAAAACAAATCTTGAAACAACATAAAACAGAGCTATAACAATGTGAAACAACTGTCAAAACTACGATTTTTAGAAAGGGACAACAGAGAGAAAAATTTCGTTTCAGTTATTAATTTATTTTGCGAAATATGTATGGTGACAGATGACATTTTGGAACAATATACATACAACAAACCTAAAAGAAGTCTTAACATGAGAGAGTGAAATTTTATTTTTCTCAGTTACATTCATTGTAGAACAATAAAATCTTGAAACAATATTCGAAAGAACTGAAGCAACCTTGACTTTGATCCATGGTTTAGAAGAACTAGAATAATCTAAACCAATTTTTAAAATTTAAAATTTCGAACGGGCGGAGGAGGGGTAAAGCTAAAAAGTAATCTCTCCTGTTTCTTCTTTATTGGTTTTGAATATCACTTTGTAAAATTCTGGAACAATGTAGTAGAAACATAAAACAACCCCGAACAGTTTACAAAATTCCAATGAAAAAAAGTGGCGGTTAACTTAACAAAGGTTCGACTATTTGTAGTTGTAATAGTATTTTTTGGATTCTTACCTTCTTTACCTTTTTTCGTTATCGCTATAATTTGGAGGGAACCTAAGATTATCCTTCTGACTGTTATTTCTGCTTAGCAAACATTAAATGGAGTGTCAAAATCAAAACGTACAGTGTACCCTAACTTGTAATTTATAATGAGACCAATTCGACACTATAACGAATTAGGGTCTAAGCCGTTTCGAAGCGGCCGTTTCGCCACGAGGACGTTTCGCCGCGGGGACGTTTCGCCGCCCGGATATTTTTTGCATATGTACGTATGTACCTATACCCCGCGGACACATTATTACAGCCGCTGAAAGCACTCAAAAGCTAGAAGTAGTTTAATTAATAATATAGCTCACATTGGCTAAAATTTGAAATTAAAGCTATAGAGCATTTAATCAATGTAATATTGTTCCTAGTGGTTAGAATTTGAAATTTTGCAATATGATATTGGTAGATAAAAAATGAAGGAATCACTTTACTAAAGCAACATGTTATATTGTTATTGTTTTTGTGTGCTACTTTAATGTCATATTTTACGGACATTTTAATTAATTTTTCTGACAATCCTTTAATATAGGGTAAACTTAAATACTTAGTTATATATAATTAATATATAATAATATATAATTAATGTTGTTATAGTGTTAGCACACCTTGTTTTCAATATATTAACAGCCTTGTCAAAGAATACTTTGCAGGTGATAATAATAATAATAATAATAATGTTTATTATGCCGAACAGTAAAAAAAACAAAAAGAAAGCACAAATAAAGCAAAACGTGCATTAGTAAAAAAATGAAAGAATGAATTCCTAAACAATAAAAAACAAAAGAAAAGAGGTAATATAAAAAATTACAAATCAAATATACAATATACAACATACATATCAACTAGACTTAAAAAGAAGTTTCTGTTCAAAAAAAAATATCTTCAAAATATTTATCGGCACTCCTGCATATCTGGTATACTGGACTTCTCTTCATACAGTTAGTACGGCATCGAGGTGCTAAAAAGGTTGTAGAGTTTCTTGAGGCGAATCGCGGAGTGTAAATGGGGACCAATTCCAACAGAGAAGGACAGTCAACAATACCATGTATTAAACTATGCATGAAATTAGCATCGATCACTTCACGCCGAGTATCGAGAAGCATTAGATCGTGTTCAAGCAAAAGTAGAGAGTGATCATAATTCCTTACAGGATAAGCACCGTTCAACTTAAAGGTTAAAAACTTCAGTAATCGCCGCTGTACCCCTTCAAGCTTCACCTTGTGGCAGACGTATAACGGATGCCACACAATAGAAGCATACTCCAATCTACTCCGCACCAAGGAGCAGTATAAAAGTTTAGTGGTTTTCACGTCAGTAAAGCACTTTGAACTACGTAATATAAAACCCAACATTCCGGAAGCAGATATACAAGTACGGTCTATGTGAGGTACAAAGGTTAATTGTGAGTCAAACAGAACTCCAAGAACTTTGATAGTGGCTATATATGTCAAAATCCGTCCATCCAAACCATAATCAAAATGAATCACACCCTTCCTGCGAGAATATCTAACAACAGTGCATTTGTCGATGTTCAGCTTGACCAAGTTTCGGTGACACCAGTTCCATATAATATTAATGTTATCTTGCAGATAGTGTGCGTCCAGAGGACTATCAATTCGGTGATATATTTTCAAGTCATCAGCGTATGCCAACGCAGAACAGGTCAGAGATTCGAGCAAGTCATTTATAAACATTATAAACAGTAAGGGGCCCAGGTTTGACCCCTGGGTAACTCCTGACGTGGCAGTGAATTCACTTGACCGAATTGCGTTATAATGGACGAAGTTGACTCTATCGGTCAAATACGACGATAAAAGCGCAAACAGCTCACCATGCAATCCAAAGTACAATAGTTTCTATATATCTATAATATGGTGATTAATAGTGTCGAAGGCCTTGGCAAAATCAGTATATATGACATCCATCTGACCGCGCTCGTCCAGCACTGAACTAATACTCTGAGTGACACACACCAAATTTGTAATTGTTGAGCGACCACTCATAAAACCATGCTGAACAGAAGAGATTCTCGGTTTAACGTGATGGTAAATTGTATTATACCCTTAGAGAAGTTCGATAATACGGATATAGGTCTATAGTTGTTTAGATCCGCTCTGTCACCCTTTTTAAAAATCGGACTTATTCGAGCCCTCTTCCAGATTGACGGAAAGTTACCAGTTAGTAGCGCCAAATTCAATAGTATTTTAAGAGGATAAAGGAATATCATACGGCAATCTCTAATTAGAAAAGATGGCACCTGATCATCACCGGCAGTCAAGTTAGATTTAAGTTTATTTATACTCCATAAAATTTGTTCTTCAGTGATACAGGTGATGTTAAGCGAATCATGAGGTACAGAAGATACGGTACCTAGATCAGGCAGTGAAGTAGGCAAATATATACTGGAAAAGACCTCAGCGAAACCGTTAACTATGTCATTCGGAGTCTCATATATAATTTCATCATTGTGCATAATAGATGGGATCCTAGATGATCCTTCTTTAAGATGTATAAATTGCCAAAGTTTTTTAGGGTCATCCTGTAAATCATTCTCCGCCACATTGATAAATGCTTTATATGCGTTGCTGATCTGATCCTTAGTGATCCTCCTCAATCGACTAAATTCATGGTAGAAATAAATTCTATTAGTAGTTTTCCACCTTTTATGATCCGATCACATGCAATACCCGTGGAATTAAGTATAGTTTGAACTGTAGTAGTATCTTGCTGAATCTGATCAAGCCGAGAACCCGTGTTTTCAAGGCTACCATAGACAATGATATTTTGGGAACGTTTATTTCTTTCAGAAATCTCTCCGATAATCTCCTCTTGCAATACATAAGAGGTATTTGCAGCTGAAGTAGTAGTTAATTCCTCATATTTATGCTTCATGCTTCTGATTTCGTCCGTTAAATCATTAATTAATGCAATTAGCTTTGGGATTTGATGAACCCCCTGCTCACACTCAATGCATATATACTTCAACCTACGCCTGGAACTTGGACGCAAAGTAAAACATTTTATCCCAGCGTCAGATAAATCAGAGCAACCAATATGAATCGATCTACTACACTCGTCGCATTTTATAAATGTATCAGTTTTTTCATTAATTATTATATTGCATTTGATACAAGACATATTAGATTGAAAATAGATAAATGATGCAAAAAAATATGTATATATCAATGTGTACACTGATATTTAAGGAAATACACGCGGACACACTTCACAACGGTAGGGCCTGTTACCGTTGACTTCCGTACAAACAAGAGGGCCGCGGTAAGGATAAGGGTTTAGAAAACAATAGGAAAATATCAGTGGTACACCCACAATGTATCGTAAACAAAATACTATATATTATATTTAGAGTAATCTCGAAAAGTTTTTATAACCACTGAAGGTAAAAATACACTTAACAAAAAGTGATAAGGTATAAGAAACAGTAAGAAAGAAGAGAATATTGATGGTTACTTACAATTAAATTTGCACAAATTATGACCAAACCAGAAATTATTCAACAATATAAAATACACCATATGTAGGATTAGAAAAAGAGCTATCAGCACATATATATCAAGTCAATAAATTGTGACAGCAAATATCAGAAAAATAAATCACAAATACGACGATAATGCACAACTTTTAGTCTGTACGACCGAACTATATGAAGAAGGTGATGCAGTGTCCGTGAGGTTTCTTTCTTCAGTCGTCCATTTCATAATTGTAGGCTATTCCACGAAGGAACTCTACAGTATTCCTGTTGTCTTGTCGGAGAATTCGTATAATTCTATCGTCAGCATCCCGATACTTTTTCAGTTTAGGTGGTGGATTAAGTCCTGCTATGAGTTGCTCGTAGAAGAGATCTCTGCCATGTTGAACTTTCCTAAGCCTGTCAATAAATATCCACATTGTTGGTTTCGTCATTCCCAATTCAGTTTGTAGTCGGCGGTGAGCTGCTTCCGCGTGATTATTCGTAGGGTCTTCGCCTCGCAAGCTTTGTTAATAGACGCTCCACATTTCTCCCGGAAACAGAGGTGGACGGCGACCATTTCCTCCACGATTTCTTCTTCCAATATAGGTATCTTCAAACCAATCCAAAATAGGTTGCAACTTGTTCGGTAGATAATCCCCTAGTTCCTGTACTGCATCTTCTAAGTTAATTATTGGAACAAAGGCCATGGAGGTAATCATTCTTGCTTAGAGAGCAAACATTACGTCGTTGTTATATGAATTTTGGAGACCGGCTGATGAGAGGTGTTTTTTAAAATTTTGGGCAAGATGGAAAAAGCATCCACGGATTTCTGCAGCTGAAAATTGTTCGCTTACACTTTGAAACGCTGCTATCTCATAGTCATAGTATATATGTTGGGGTCGCAGACGAGGCATCAAAGTATGAAGTTGCTCAAAAAGTCGATCATAAGTTATTTTTCTCTTATTTGGAAGCACGGCATATATAATCGGAAACACACCACCGTATTTCAACCCGGACACAGTATACAATTGGCAGAATAGTCCTGGAGAAATGTTAAACGTTCCGTCCATAAATAAAGTAGTAATACCCATAAAACACTCCATATTGCTTCGCCTTCCAAAAATTAAAATTCTATCTTCAGCTTGCCCACTATCATATAACAGGAAATCTTCTGATTCGCCCTCACGAATTTTATAGATTCTATAGTTTTCCGGAATTTCTAGGGATTCCAAATCTAGAGGATCAGGTGGAGCATCATTGATGTTGTTCCTCTGTCTTCTTATTATATTACTTGTTTGTACGATACTTAATTAAGAAATATTTGAACTTCTAAATTAGATTTAAGAAATTTATATTGAAAACAAGGTTTTAATGATATCTAGCTAACACTATAACATTAATTATATATTATTATATATTAATTATATATAGGTAACTAAGTATTTAAGTTTACCTTATATTAAAGGATTGTCAGAAAAATTAAATAAAATGTCCGTAAAATATGACATTAAAGTAGCACACAAAAACAATAACAATATAACATATTGCTTTAGTAAAGTGATTACGATTATTTCCTTCATTTTTTATCTACCAATAACGTATTGCAAAATTTCAAATTCTAACCACTAGGAACAATATTACATTGATTAAATGCTCTATAGCTTCAATTTCAAATTTTAACCAATGTGAGCTATATTATTAATTAAACTACTTCTAGCTTTTAAGTGCTTTCAGCGACTATAATAATGTGTCCGCGGGATATAGGTACGTATGTATGTATGTACATATGTACAGCAAAAAATATCCGGGCGGCGAAATGTCCCCGCGGCGAAACGTCCCGGCGGCGAAACGGTCGCGTCGAAACGGCGGTGGCAAATCGGCCGCGGCGAAAGGTCCCATTCCCAAAGAATTACCCTAACTGCCGTGGTCCTTGTTACAAGGACCACGCTTAACGTTTCGCTGATCATACTGTCAGCTTCTTCAGAAGGTCTCTAAAGACTGATGTTGATGTCTTCTGGTCCTCGTTATATACCCAGTTCCTGCTCTGGTCCAGTGATGCGTATCCATTCCAATCCGCTGAACCGTGTCCGTTATCGCATGCGTTTTCGATGGTCCTTGCTGTTCCGGGTTCTCCAGCGCTAACTTCCATACCTTACTCAATCTGTATCCGTCTTCTCGGTTGAAGTTGTTCGGGTTCTTCATTATTTCCAGGGATTCTCTAACTACTGGAGTCTGAAATGCTTAGTTCCCGACTAAAAAGAATCTTTTTCAAAAGAATACAAAAATATGCATTTATAGTAATCGTAATTCGCACTTTAAAGACTATTTCTTTAAAGATATTTTATATAGAACATAACCCAACAGAATGGTCCTTGTTCATTCTCTAGTTAAGGGTGTACTGCTGCTCTACTGGAATCTAATCGTAGACTGCGAGACGAAAGTTATGAAAGAGATAGTAAATACAGTTTACATTGTGTTCGCTGACGTGCAGAACATTTTATATAGATTTTATTAAAACTACTGCTTCTTTGTTCACAAATATCTTCCTTATTATTAATGAAAAGAAATAAAACTTTGGCTCGTTATATACACTAATGTTAAATCGAGGTACCTACGAAATCCATTTTCAAAAGTATATAATATAGAATTACTTATAATGCCCTCAAGATAGCGTAAAATTTGATATTTTTAAATTTGTGGTAAATTATTCAGGACAATTATTAGTATAAACGGGCTTCGTAGGTACCTCTGCCTATCTTCTTAGATCATACTTATTCAATCCTCGATGAAATATTTTATCAAATTTGGAAATTATGTTTGAAATACTTTTCACTTTAGTACCTACGATTTAATCTTCTGATATAAAAGAAACGTATGAATATTTTAAATTCTTATTGCAAAAGATTCAATATACAGTATATGAATGATAATGAATATTTACCATTACATATCAAGCGAGGAATAGTGAACAGTCGTGGACAATACACCTGCTTTCATGAACTTAATGCAGACATTTTCTGAAACTAGTGATGCAAAGATTAAAGAAAGATTTGTGAGTCCACAAATATGATCACTGACAAATGATAAAAAGTCATCACATATTTTTCTTTCTGAGATAAACAAAAGTTTTTTTCCTTCGTGTTATAAGGACACAAAAATAGGAGTCGAATGTTTACAAACAGTTAAGTTCTATAAAAGTTAGTAAACATAAGTGACACAGGATGTGAAATTAAATTCCATTTACTCTCTGAGTTACAACTTTATTTAAGATCAGTTAGATATATAAAATAAATTATAACATTAACTTATCTGTGCTATAATGTATGTAATAAAAATATTAAAATTCAAAAATACATTTAATTAATGATACTGTTAATGTGATCCAATATTATCATTTTTATTATTAATTTATCACTTGCGTAACCTATTTGGAGAAAATATAAAAACAACTTGGTTTAAATGTTATTACACTCAAAAATATATACATAAACATGAAATAAACGTTTGCAGTTTTATTCATTTCTGATCGATAATGTACCTAAGGTCATTCATTTTTAGTAAGTAACGATTAAAATTCTTTTTGCAGTAAGTAATTAAAATATAAATGGTTTATTGTCTTTTTTCGTGGTGTTACTGATAAAGTCTACATATGAAGTTATCAAATCATCCATTTTGTATCCCTGCGCTGTTTCGTACAGATATTTGAGTCTTCTCATTGCGTTTCCTACCGTAATATGGAAGTAAGTGTTTCCTGAGGACCAGTTAGTCAATTCAGAAAAGTCGTGTGTCACCAAAATATCCTGTAAAGTATATTAAATGATAAAAATAACTAACTAACATACTGAACAAGTATATTAACAATTGCATACCTTAGTTTGTGGATGTATGACGTTCACTCCGTTTTTGTTAATAGCTATAAGAATAATTTCTGGATGCGATGGTTCTGAAGATTGTTTTACTTCAAAGAATGTAGAACCAAACGTTGGCCATTGATATATTACTTCCAAAAATTTACTCTTCGCTTCCAATTCAGTCATTTTACCATCTGTGTTATAAGCGACTGTAATTTGTTTCTTCCACTCCGACATACTTTGTGCTTTAAACAAGTCTATTGGTACGACTTCTCTTATCTCCTTCTCATGAGTAAGCGATTCGAATGCTTCGTTAGTGCGAGCTTTATGTCTTACACGTAAAATAAGTGCAGCTAATTTGACTGCATCGAGTTTGCTACACTTGTGATAACCTCGAATATATTTAGGCATTTCTTGATGATAATGGAATATGTGGTCAGCAGCTAAGTCACGACCAGGGATTGTATTGATCCATAACTTCTTCATAAAGAACACTTGATACTGTGCTTGAACTGGTGCTCCACCTATAAACATTTATTTTTAAATTTTCAGTTAAGTATTATAATTGTTAACTAGACTTACTATTCCAACTAGGTTTCGATTCCTTAACCCAATCTATTAATTCATGCAAAAAGTCGTAGAAATAGTAATTGTCAGGTATGGAGAATACTTTATCTGTTATCATGACCATAAGGCTAAAGCCATCATACGAATTCAAACCTAATCTTTCAGCTATCGCTTTACACAAGTCAGAAGCCTTAGTTAAAGAATCTACTTCAAATGCTTCATCGTTATCATCAGGAAAGTAAACCTTGTGGTATATTTGAAGACTGCGATGTTGAATAGCATCAACCTCAACGGAGTACGGAGGATACTTTCTGGCACCAATCTTACTACTACGTTGCAGCCGCTGAAGACAAGGTTCCACAAACGGATGTACTCTGCTTTGTATGAATTTTGTCAAGTCGGACATTAAAGATGGACTACAACTGAATAAACCTGTTGCCAAATATAGTAATTCCCATCCCTTTTCTTCGCTGCTTGACAATCGATTGTAGGTTAGTTGCCTCATAATTTGACAATAAATCTCATCCTTTAATAGATCATGAGAGAAGCAACCAGCAAATATAACATCAGTAAGTTCATTACAAATTTTTGATTTTGGTGCGGGCATATCTCCCATATATTTAAGAATAGCGGTAAACGCTTCAACTGCTTGCTTAGATAAGTTGGAATCCTCGAGTACTTTCTGTAATAGTGGTTGATAAACTGGTTGATTTGTATACTTCCAGAGTTCTTCCTTAGATGCTCTTCTTACGGTGTTAAGTACAGATGTCTTATTAACAGTAAGACGTCTACTGCTTCGGAAATGATCATTAGCATATTGAGCTAAAGTATGCACTTTCATTCTTCTGATAGTAGATATTACTGGAGCAGTTGGTTGACGTGCTTCAAACGCGCCATCTTTCTTGAAGGCTTGAAGTATGTCAGCAGGAGGTTTGTATAAAGTAGGCAGAATATAGACGTGTTCTGTAATAAAATCACCAACTCTACCATTGCATTCACCATTACCCCATGCGGATGATTTCAAGTCACTTCCTGTAAAACCGTTCTTCAGAACAATCAAGTCTCCCTTCTTATATGACAAGAATGATGCTGCTTCGCCAGGATGTTTATAATCTTGCATAGCGACCACATAAACTGATCTTTCTTTAAGACCATCTATCAGGTATATTATCAAATTATACATATTTTCCGCATCTGGGCTTTGGAATACGTATTCTTCATTTCTAATTGTACTAAAGGTGATATTGTGTAGTTGAAATTGCGCATTTTGTTGGTAGTTTACATAGGCAACATCAGCGAATGTCATTTCCATTAAAATTTGTTCTTGGTCATCGATCATGTATATACCAGTCCAGTTGATAGCAATTATCATATTATCTTTGGGTAATTCTGGCCCGGATATTTTAATAGCTTCATAGAATTTAGAGAATAATATTGGCCATACTAATTTTCCATATTTAACTATATCTTCTTTAGCCCTCAACGCAGGTTTAGTTTCTTTTACGCAAGTGCTTCTATTAAAAGAATCAATGATTTTCTTTTCCCATTCTTCGCTGTATTCTCCTTTTTGTACCATATATGTAGGAGTATACTCGCCTATTCTTGTATGTAGAACCTTCGGCTGAATAACAGGTCCATTCTCAATGTAATACTGTTGCGCTACTAAAGTAGCTACATCTCCTTCATTCGGACAACGATATTCACCAAACTTGAGTCCACGTATTATCTGGTGATATATAAGATTAGTTGCTACTGCATCAGCGGCTGGATCATGCCACGGCGTGAATATTTCTTTTCGATAGAATAATTTCCATGGCGCAGATCGCTCTTGTTTCCCTTGTTCTTTAGCATACTGTTCGCATTGCGAAATCGCATCCATAATGTGATCGTTGTCACTACCTAGAGACATAACTTTGTCATATAAAGTGATAAACAACGAAAAACCGAAAGTATCAGTTAAGTTCAAATTCATCGCGATGTTTTCACAAACTTCAGCCGATGTTGTGGCCGAATCTGCTTCAATCGTAACAGTAGTTTTATCCATAAACGTGATTTGTAAATTAATTGGTTGCTTATTTTTCGTAGCATGTAGTTCAAGCCAACTAGGAGGTTGTGTTCTAGCACCATTCTTAAATGTTCTATTTAATCTTCCTTCGCAATATGGGGCATATCCAGGAGGTCCAGAACGCATAAACGCTTTCAAATAAAGCACCAGTCGCTCTGATGGTGGAAAGCATCCTACGCATAATGATAAAAGGATCCATCCTCTCGCATGTGACGCTTTCGTAGGATTTGCTGTTAGGATTTTACAAATCTGGCAGAATATTTCATCCCTGAAATAGTATGATTTATTAGTTGTATTGAAACTGGTCGAGGATGAGCTAAAAAGTTAGGACATAGAAACTGAATCATTTCAATTTCTGCTGACGAAGTTCAAAAATGAAACCAAGTACCAAGTAGATGTGCAATGTTTGCGATTATATAAAAATTATGAACAAATGCATAAAAATATGTCAAATGACTATCGATTGAAAGTTATGCTCTTTTATTTTAATTCCATGAACTTTTGCAGTCGTTCGCCTTGTGCTGTTACACAAATATATACATAAATTTTATTATTACATACTTTAACTGTCTAAAACATACCTTAATTCCTGTCTTAAAATACCATGACCAATAATAAAATGAAGCTTCTCTAAATTCGTTGTTCTTTTGTCATGAATCCATTCCCTATACATTTCATTAGCAAAACGATCTTCTACCATTCCATGTCTGACATCATCTAGAAGTTTGCTCTTCCTTTTTAATGTCATACTAATATATTTTTGCCTTTCTGCTTTACTGTATTTTGAATAAGCCTGCTCCTGACGTAAAATTTCCTATAAAAATATTCTCTATAGACATTAGGGCCACTTTTTCTCAAAATTTTGTGATATGCATCCTCCACTTATTTTCCTTTCCATACAAAAAGTATAGTACACAATTTATGATGCAGTTTGTATCATATAAGTATATATACATATACAGGGTCCGGCAACGAAGCGGGGACGGAAGATTACACGCTTATTTGAAAGTTTGTCAAATATTTAGTCATCGGATATTCTTCCGCACCATCAAGTGCACGTTTTAAAAATATTTTGTTTTATACAGGGTGTTCCAGATGGAAATGCCAGACTAAAGTTGCATTTTTTTAAATGGAACACCCTGTATATTAATAGAGAAAATGATCCGCGCTTGAAAGCTGGTTACAACGATATAATATTGTATAGGCCTAAAGTTGATAGTTTCTGTGTAAACAATGATTTTACTTGATAAATTGATACATTTCAGTAGGCTATTCTGCATAGGGAAAAACAAAAGATTCGAAACCGACAGAGTAGAATGATTTTTACTAGTATGGACTGTCGTTACTACGTGAAATAAATTCTGCAGCTGCTCCCTTTATACAGGGTGTTCACAATTTTGCAAAATCGAAGAAATCTCAAAATTTTTAAATAGAACACCCTGTATATTTTTTACTCATTGGAAAGCCCTTTTACTACGCTTTCTATTGATATCTCATTTGATGCACCTAGGATGAATTATTTTCTAATTATTTCTTCTTAAAGTTGGATTAATGAGAAATGCTTATATTTTTAGTAGCTAATTTGCACTTCAAACCTACTGTAAGATTAGATATTCAACAAATAATCCATAAATGGTCTGTAACAAGAAGAAACTCCATTTAGTATGAGAAACAATTGATTTTCATTCAGCGGTGAAAGGTAACATTAATTTAATATAAAGTAAAGGTGTCAGTTTTAAGCTTGTATACTAATAACCAAGTTGTACAAACTTTCGTTTTTGTTATACAGTATTTCGTTCAATCTTTAAAAGAAATTGACTAATTTTAGTAGATACTCAACAAACGCAAGCTCCTACCTTCAATAGCTGTTACCTTTGAAATACCATCTTTACCTACATCTCTCCACATACAGAACATTTAAAGCGACTAAGGCCAGCTAGAAAAGAGATAGATCTAGAGTGGAGCGGTTATAAAACATATACGGAATAGCACGCTCGCCAATGCGTTAATTCCGTATGTTTTACAACCGCCCCACTCTAGATCTATCTTTTTTCTAGCTGTCCTTACTCGCTCTAAATGTTCTGTATGTGGATTTTCCTGTATTGTTAATAATACGGCCAGTTCGCTTTGTTTATTGATTACCGGTTTATTACCAGTTTCTATAAATTTCTCTAATAATCTTTCAAATGCTTCCGGTCTTCTTTCAAGGTTTGGAAATCTCTCTGCATATACTCTACTTGCTAGGAGACAATTTCTTGTACACTCCTCAAGAATAAATATCATATTTACCATTTCTTGAGTAGGTACATATTAAAATTAGTCAATATAACAATTGCTTTTAAAGATTGAACGAAAGACTATAACACAAAACGAAATTTTTTACAACTTGGTTATTAAGTATACAACCTTAAAACACCAGATAACTTGATCAGCAGTGAATCTATTGAAAATGCTATATATTACTTTATATTAATTTAATGTTTGCTTTCACCGCTGAATGAAAATCAATTATTTCTCATACTAAATGGAGTTTCTTCTTGTTATAGACCATTTATGGATTATTTGTTGAATATCTAATCTTACAGTAGGTTTGAAGTGCAAATTAGCTACTAAAAATATAAGCATTTCTCATTAATCCAACTTTAAGAAGAAATAATTAGAAAATAATCCACCCTAGGTGCATCAAATGAGATATCAATAGAAAACGTAGTAAAAGGGCTTTCCAATGAGCAAAAAATATACAGGGTGTTCCATTTAAAAATTTCGAGATTTCTTCGATTTTGCAAAATTGTGAACACCCTGTATAAAGGAGCAGCTGCAGAATTTATTTCACGTAGCAACGACAGTCCATACTAGTAAAAAATATTCTACTCTGTCGGTTTCGAATCTTTTGTTTTTCCCTATGCAGAATAGCCTACTGAAATGTATCAATTTATCAAGTAAAATCATTGTTTACACATAAACTATCAACTTTAGGCCTATACAACATTATATCGTTGTAACCAGCTTTCAAGCGCGGATCATTTTCTCTATTAATATACAGGGTGTTCCATTTAAAAAAATGCAACTTTAGTCTGGCATTTCCATCTGGAACACCCTGTATAAAACAAAATATTTTTAAAACGTGCACTTAATGGTGCGGAAGAATATCCGATGACTAAATATTTGACAAACTTTCAAATAAGCGTGTAATCTTCCGTCTTCCGTCCCCGCTTCGTTGCCGGACCCTGTATATATATATGTATATATATTATAGGTATTATATTACCCCTACAGAATTAGCCCATCAAAATGAGAATGGTAACCATCATTTGTTTTACTAATTTTTTTATATGTGTGTGGGTGCTTAGTTGCAGTGACTTCGTAAGCTGTATCGCTTGAATGACTATTACTGCAACTCTCGCGGTAGTAGTTTTTATGTGTGTATAATTATGTCCAATAGCCCTCGATCAACCGATCCTTAATGGACCGGAGCACACGACCAGCAGATGGGTCAATTGCATGCTGAAAAGCAGAGTAGTCTGTGCCCAAATGCTAGATAAACGCATTGCCATGAGGACCACTCGAGGGTGCCCTCAAGGGGGAGTACTGTCACCTTTGTTGTGGAGTTTTGTCGTGTATGACCTTAGCAGGTCATTAAATGTCAGAGGGATATGGACGCAGGGTTTCGCTAATGACATTGTCATAGTAACCAAAGGGAAATTCCCGGGCGTAGTAGCAGGCATCATGCGCTATGCACTGCGAATTGTGGAGGAATGGTGCCCTACACAAGGACTCTCAGTTAATCCACAGAAATCAAAGTTGGTTGCCTTCACCAATATGAGGAAAGTCGATGACGTGGGCGGCATTAAACTGTTTGGGCAAGCGTTACAATTAACCAAGGAAGTAAAGTATCTGGGTGTTACGCTTGATGCAAATCTGAACTGGCGAAATCACTTAGTCAGCATAACAAACAGGGCTACGCAACTATTCTGGCGCTGCAGAAGAGTTGTTGGTAAAACCTGGGGATTGAAACCGAAGGTGATTCATTGGCTATGCACTGTGAGGCCGACGATAACCTACGGAACCGTAGTCTGGTGGAGATGGACAGAAGTGCCCTCGGCAGTGGGACTGCTAACTACTGTTCATCAGCGACAGGTGGTGCTGAGAATCACCGGAGCTAATTAGAAGCAATAAAAAACAAGCTAAGACCATTATTGGGTTGATAACTGGACACTGTCCCTTAAGGAAGCATTTATGCAACACGGGTCGGGTGCAGGAGATGTGCGTTACAGGAGGAAACAAGTTTACATGTAATCTGCACATGTGAGGAATTGAAGGTACTCAGGCAGAAAGATTCCGGAAAGGATCTACTGCAGCCTTCGAGAGTACTCAAGTTTCCAGTGGGCAAGTTACTGGACTTTATAGAGGACAGTAAACTTCTCAACTGGAAATGAGGGTTTCAATAGGGATGGTACAAAGAGCACCCAGCTCAAGTGCCTGGACTACAGGCGTCCAACCCTAACTGAATAGATAGATAGATAGATAGATAGATAGCCTTGTGACAGCATTATACCGCCTTTTATAATGCCGCGCTCTTAATCACTTTGCTCTCAACAGCGAATGGTAAGTCAATAGGAATTAAATTCTCCGAGAAAAATCATAATATACAAGAATATTTAGAGTCCCTTTCAGGAAAGATTTCTTGAGAGACGGAAAGGTTTACTGAGAGATGAAACAGTAGAAGAGGCTACTGTGAGAGGATCGACTTATTCGCCGACCAAATCCCAGGACACACTTAAAATCCCAAGTTTATTCCAGTAAACTGGCTACACGTCTACACATATATCCCGCTATAGAAGTCGGCGGTGGGCATTTTGAAAATTTCATTAAATCATTTTTATCTTTCTAATATTGTCATGCATGTAAATTTATTTCTACGGAGTATTAAAGATTTTAAAGAATTAGAAATTAGTATAATAACATTAACTTATATGTCTGATTAGGTGTATCCGCATCTAATATGCATCTAATGGGAAAATGTATTATCCAATAACAGACACATTGCAAAATATTCCTTTCCCAATATTCAGCAATTGTAAAACTAGGGCATTTAACATTGATCGTCGATAGAAAAAAAAGATGTGGAACGAAGAGGGAAAAAATACTTCAACATATTAGAAGTCAGGGATAGTGGACAAGCACTGAAGAGGACGACCTAACAAGTAAACGGATATGAATTATTAAACAATGGAAAAACAAAAAATATAAAAGAGAATAGGAAAATATAGAAATAAGATAAAGAAGACTTAATTAAACGTGTAACTCGAAAATATACGATACATGAAGAGGAACGATAATGGTTAAAGATTAATTAGATTAAAATTTGACAATACATAAAAAAAGTGACCAAAAAGAATGTTCCATTTATAGAGAAATAACATTAGTATCTACAGCATATAAAATCATACCTGAGACAAGAGTAGGAATGACAACACATACTAATCTGGTGTTACTCGAAATAGATCAACAACTGATGTAATTCGTAATATGATGCAGATACTGAAAAAAGCACACGAACATATGATGGAAATAGAAGTGCTGTTTATTGAGTTTAGAGAGACAATTAATTCTATTAAAAAAGACAACAACACAACAACAGTGAAAGAAGTTAATAGCTCTAAGAAACTACAAAAGAATTAAACAGGGGGACACACTGTCCGCGACATTATTCAATAAAGCATTAAAATATGTAACAAGATAAATAAGCAAAGGCACGCTAAGATCGAGAGGAGCACAGTTAATAGCATATGCGGACGACATAACTAGAAATAAAACAGTAGAAGTTAATGAACAATTCAGGCAATCGAAGATTTTTCAAAATATTTGCGCAAAACGAACTCCTTACGTAGAAAATAAGTATGAATATATGCAAAACCACTATGTCCAGTGATAATGTGCTTGGCCGAAACAATGACTTTTACTTAAAAAAATGCGAAGAAGATCTAAAGATAGCGAAAAGGGAAATATTAAGAGTAATATTTGGACTTGTCAAAATGGGAAAAAACAATATAAAAGAACTATGAATATTGAAATAGATCAAAAAATAGGAGAAAACATACTAAGGAATATAAAGCGGCAAAGGTTAAAAAACTTGTAAACATGTATGGAGAGCAACTGACTCTATAAATAAAGAACTCCTAATATAGGACTCAAGTCGAAGAAGGAGCTTCCTACGAAGTGGTGCTGCCCTTGAAGAGTGTTGAGACATTACATACAGAGTGTAAAAAAATTAGACCGACAAAGTTTGAAGGAAAATAGATGACGTTAAAAAAGACAGTTTTTATTAAGACTATTATTCTCTACGACGCGACGGTTTGTTTTAACACTAGGCGATAAAATAAGGGTATTTAGACTTCCTCCGATAACTTCTGAATAGAAAGAGAGGACTTGCGAATAAATAGACTAATGTTATTGTGTGATATTTCTCTTTGCGACGATTCGTTTGATCTTACATCGTATTCAACTTCTTAACAGAGCAGAAGTCTTTAATGTTTTTGAAGACTACCCGCAACGTTTAAACGTTGCTCGATGGTACATACATCAATCTGAAACACATCCTGAAGTTTGTTCCTTAATATTGTTCACTGATAAAGCATTCTTCACAAGAGAAGATATTCTTAACTCTCACAACTCTCATATTTGGAGCGAGGACAATCTCCATGCTACATCTATTCGATCGTATCAGAAAAACATCACTGTTAATGTATAGGCAGGTATCAAGAATAATTATCTCATAGGACCATACATTTTACCTTTACGATTGCATGCAATGTTTATCGTATGCGTGTCACTGATCACAAGAAGACAAATATAGTTCCAACACAATAGGGCACCTCCTCATTTCACAGCCGCCATGCGTCATTACTCAAACCCAACGTTTAATGAACGCTGGATAAGCAGATGTGGTTCTATCGCATGGCCTCTTCGCTCGACAGATTTATTGTTGTTAGATTTTTTCTTGTGGGAGCACATGCAAACTCTTACTTATAAGACTCCTATTCCCACAGAAGAAAAATTAGTAGCTCGGATAATTGCTGGGGCGGATCACATTCAAAATATTCCTTAGATATTCGAACGAGTGAGACAATCAATGCTTCAGCGATGTCGTGTTTGTGTCGAAGTTAATGGAGGACGATTTGAACATTTATTGTAAACAAGAGTACATTATTGTCATGTAACTATTCCATATTTTGTGTTTAGGATTACACTAATAATTTAATTTTTCCACTTACATTGTTTGTTTTTCGTTTTGAAATCACCAATCTCCTCTTTTACCATGTAGTATTAAAATAAAACGTCGTAGAGAAAAATAATGTTAATACAAACTGTTTGTTTTAACGTCATCTATTTTCCTTCAAAGTTTGTCGGTCTAATTTTTTTACACCCTGTATATATGTAGATAATATTTGAGATATAAGCTGATCCATTAATAAAAATATATCTAAATGTCTATCACTACACCCACATTTATATTTCCATTTGAAAATTTTAAAGGAGTGTGCTTCGGTACGAGAACTGATAATATTGGCAGTGGTGATTTTTATCGCAAAAAGTGCCTTTCCTAAGAATAAAAGTCGAAATGTCACAGCATTTAAATAAAATAGCTTGTACTTTTCATAAACGGTATTATATATTTTTGTGTGTAATAAGACGAAAAAAAAAATAGAAGGGTTTCATTTTTTAGTAAAATAAGGGATATCCCAATGCATACGTGCATGGCATATCTTCAAGTAATATATTACAAAGATAATTAAAAAATAAAACAGATTGACATAATGGATGCAATTATCTTTCATTAGTAATTTTTTAAATAGGCCGAAATAAACTTCAATTGATCTTATCTATTTCTAGATAATCTAAACTTTAAAAAAATATAGTAATTCCATTCATATCAAGGAATTTGCTCTTGGGTGATATATGAAAATGTTTTTAATCCTCGATACATTTAGATAACATTAGTCACTTGTGTTTTAGTTCGCGCCCAGGTAAGTGATCTCTATAGTATGTAGTAATAATGCAGTTTTTCTTTACTAAATCATATTTGATGTAAATTGTGTTAACAAGTGAAAAACGGCGTTTCAATATGGTATGTCTAACCTGTATATTTTTAGAAATGCATGGTAAGTAATTCAATACGATATAATATATAATATAATAGTATATAATGTGTCATCACGTCTCAATACAATATTTGCATCGTATATCAATCTGTGCGATATAGTAAACGCTTTCTTAAATCCAATATAATATTAAATCAATAAACTTACCTGAAACTCTTTTCTGTTGGTAAAACTTCTACTCAATGTTTCAGTAACTTTGCTCATTATAGTATCGTTCTCAGTGATGACTTTCGTTTCAGATTCATATCTTGGTTCCGGTAAATCACCTGTAAATCTCAAAATAGTTATCCATAACGCTTGAGCAGCAATAACATCATCAGGTGTTGGAAGTTCCAGCAGTGACTCTTTCAATGGTTTCTTGGAATATGCTGGATTTACATTTTTGCGGAAGTACGTAGCGGCAAATTTATTGAAATTATAAGCTGACAGGTCCTCACGTTCTTCAGTTTCTTCCTCAGTTTCACGGCTCTTCTTATTCAGCTGATTCTAAAAATAATGTAGATTAATACCGATAAAAATAAATATTTTTAATAGTCTCAAAAAAGAATAAATTTTTTACGGCCGTATTAAAAAAATACATAGTTATTTAGCGATAAAATTCTATCCGGAAATCCTTTTATCTGATAAAATCGTGAACGTCAACAATTGGCTATTGATTACTTTTATTTTTTGGGGTATGTATTACGTGGAATAAGTATTATAATTTTCGTTAAAATAAAGTACTTTATTCTCCCTTTTCATATCTTTCCTATATTTATAAAGAAAGTACTATCTTTCGAAACTACTCATAACGTTATATTAATTTAATATTAAAAGTTTAAGGTTTTTTATTTAAATAGGTAATCATAATCTGTAATATTACATAATAATGCTTATTGTAAAAAAATGTGATGTGTTAAGACATTAAACACTAGAAAACATATGAAAAGTCATAAAAAATTAGCACAGATAATTTCAATTGATATTCATTTCATTTCATCAGATTTATGATGCGATAAGCTTGTACAATATGTTGTTATTTATACAAAATAAACGTTCATGTACTCTTCAAAAAAACAAGAGATATTAATTAAACTAACATGCAGACATGAGAAAGGTTATTAAGTGTAACTAGGATAATATTTTTGATAAAGTAGCATGTCGATAAGAAGTGATACAAAATTTAAGAAAACAGACACATCTCGAAATCACATTACGGATATAAAGAAACTTTAGTAATCAAGTCGATGTTGGAAAACGTATACATTTTATCATCGCTTTGGAAGTAGAACAGCATCAGAACTTTACGAACATTATTTTCAAAAGTGTCATTTTAACACAGGCCAACATAATTTTTGTCTTGCCAGTACCAATAGTAGTACTTAATGCAGTTTTTCATTGTGTCTTCAAATACTTATATAAGTATTACATATTCAAATATGTATTTTGAATTTTCCATCACCCACAGTGTTTTCGTTACTCTATTTTTTTAAATATTTTAAAAAGGTTTGTCGTCCATTTGTGCAATGTCAAATACGAGGTCCTAAAGCATTGTAAACATGATGAAACCAAATAAGCTAATTCAAATACTACCGTTGTTTGTTCATTGATCTCTCTAAGTTTAATTTAAAAACTGTGCCTCTGCGTAACGGCAATAAATTTCCATCGGTGACTGTGACTCATCTGTGGCATCAGAAAAGTTTTAATATACAGTATGATGTAATTTGTCTTGCACTTATTATTGGTCTGCAATTTAGCTATACAAAGTACTGTGTAAGTGGCATAATAGGGACAGAAACAACTACTACCTAACAGCAGAATAGCCTAAACGGAAGGCATTTATTCTTGGACAGAACAAATGAAACGTGGCGCATTGTGTAATCTAAAAATGTAAATCTATCTCCGTTACATATCAAACTAGGGTTAATCAAGAATTCTGTGAGTTATACAAATATGAAAGAAGGAATGTTTGTAAGGCTATTAACACGATCACTAATCAATGATAAAAAGTTTGAAAGGCTACTGAAACCACTGGAGAAAACAGCTTGACAAACATTTATTTAGCTCATCTTCAGCATGTTCAGTCATGCTGAAGATGTTACGCAGTAAGTAACGAAATGGTCATACAATTAAAGAGTACATTTATGTTTTACTTTTATATTCAACTGTATGTTAGATACTTCACTAGCTCATCAATCTATATATAGTTTAAGTTCTTAATTTTTTCATTTTGTGGGCTCATGAAGTAAATATACATAATGCAACAGGAACGTGTACGCAATAATTCAAACAATGTTCGTCAACTAGACTTAGTTCATTACATATGGACGAGCGATTGAAGAAAGCGGTTGAGATTTTTCCGATGGGAAATGGAAATGCTTTTGCATGCTGGATTTGGAGTTGTACACACAATTAGGAGGAAGCTAAATTGTGAAAGAATGACTAACTATATAAAAATGTTTTATTAAAGTCGGGTCCTAAATGGCCTGGACCAGGCCGCAGCATCTAAACTCTGGAAGAAGACAGTAGCCCGAAGCATCGAGTCGTAAATGCAGATAGTAGATACTTCAAAATAACAAAATTGATAATCGTACCCCTTACGCTAATTCTATTGAAAACATCTACGTAGCCATGAAGACTAAACTTCGGAAAAATAAATAACCACTACGAAACAATTGCCATATCAACTTCGTACGATATCAAGCTCATTATACTAGAAACATTAACAGAAAAAAAATTAGTCGGCATATTCGACAAATCTCTGATAATGGAGAAGACTGGACCACATACTGAGAAAACAATTTGCAGTTAATGTGATATTGGTTTCAAGATAAAATTTGTTTTCTATCAGTAACAGCGTACCTACACCTATAGTTGTAGTAGTAACAGATTCAGAAATAATCTAAAAATATTATCAATAAACTATAAGGAGGTTAGAATTATGTGCCTAAGAACATGGTCAGCAATTTGTACAATTACCTTAGTTGTAGTAGTATTACTATTATACATGAAATCCGTACTTATCAATGACTTTTTAATTTTGCGTTACCTTCTCACCATGTACGAAAATGCGTTATTTAATTGAATATAATATAATTCAATATAATTGAACTGCTATGTAATGTTATTTTGCTTAAATATAAAGCAAAACAAATTGTCATACACAAGTCTTCTACTTGTATTTGAATTTTATGCCTTTTCAAGAGATAATCTTTTAAAATCTAGAAAGTTGACTTGATCAGAATTAGAAGAAAGTGAGCTTTCTAAAAGCTTCTAAAGATAAAATGAACCAAAAATAGTTACGTATTCAAAAATTGATCGAGATAAGTTGAGCTTATATTTAGATTAACCAGAAAAAAAAATCTGGAAGGCATGCAATATAAAAATTTGCGTTAACCTAGTTGTGTAGTTTTAACGATCAAACTAACCAACTGATATAGAAAAGGTCAAAAGATTGTAGCGAGATTTGCCTTCCGTGGGTGGTAGTGACACTTCTTTTAAAATGGCAAATCACATGTATGAAAATAGGAATACCATCTTAATCACGCAATTCTACAAAATACCATAGTATTATATAATAATTATGAATGAATCACTTGATAGTGAGTAAGTGTCATTAGTATTAGCGCTACTCTTTATGTTATGTAGTATTTTTGATAAAACCAAGTTTCTTGTCTCTTCCCCACGTAACTATATTTGTATTAAAAGTTACGTACTTACCGACAGACCCTTTGTACTACATCACATCAATCATAGAATGGCAACAAAAGAAGGTACATCAATAAAGTTTACAAACCAGGAGATATAGAAGAAAAACAAAACCCTAATCATTTTGCCAACCTAGCACATATTACAGCAAAAGTAATAGAAAAGAAAAACATCAAACTAAGATTCAAAGTGTAGTAACTCATACTAAAATGAAAACCGACAGATTTTATCAACTACAGTGTATATAGGCGAAATTTGACATCAGAAAAACAAGACAAGCATCAAATCAACCATGGAAGGTTATTACATACTACCACAGAGTCATAACAGCTTAGACAACATATGGAAATTGCCAATGATTCATACTTTATCATTGCATAGGATTTGGGAGCAAAATTGAAATCCGATAATACCTAAAACTTGTTATCAAGAACTTTAATAGTAACGAAGTCAGAAACATAACGCATCGACACCAATAGAACTATATGTAGATTATAAGCAGAAGCTTATAGAAGAAAGGGATTAAAGCTCGTTTAATTCTACCTGCATCAAAAGTTTTGGAAGGACTCCTATTGTGCGCCAATACCAATTAATAAGTTAATGAGCTAAATCAGCTCAGCGTAACCAAAGCAATTAAAAAGATAAATGGAAGAATTAAAACTTCAGCAAAATAGAGAACCTTCAGAAAATCGTGTATTAGTAATTTTACTCCTCTTAAGAGAAAATTTGCAATTAAATAGCCTTCTATATCAATAAACGATCAAAAAGTGAGACTGGACGACGTAGACATTAGAATAGTAGAAACAAATAATTTTATCTGATAACGCGAACAGTAAAACACTGTGGAAACAAAATTTAAGTAATAGATTTTCTGTTTAATACAATATAGAAAAACTGCTAATGTGGAAATGTATGTCATAATATACAGTCAGAAAGTTAAAATTGTTTGACAATACAATGAATAAACAAACCTCTACTAATACATTGCGAAACACCCTTGTCTCTAGTGGTCGTCTGACGGGATTCACCGACTTGTATACATTTTATCACGATAAAGATCCGAAACATACGGCCAGGATGGCGATCGAGCAGTTTGTATGTAAGTGCTGGAATGACTGGCTCAATTAAAAAAAGAACTACTAAGCAAAAACGTACTACTAGTATATGAGATTCGGAGAAAATTATCGACAAAGAAAGGCATCAAGTTTAAGTTGAATATCCAAAAGCTTTGAAAAGGTAGTCATACCAGATATTAAACTAGGGTGTGGATATTTAGGTTGCGTCCAAACAATGAGTATGAACTAGTTTCGATAAAAAACTTACAAGTAGATGTAAAACAAGATGAGAGTAAAAAATGAATCACGAATTGAGCATCAGCCAGCATACCTGTTATGGTTGTATTATGTTAAAACCCATTTAGCATCTCGTATTAAAGCTGGGTTAGAGCCTCAGTCTTTAATATTGATACTTACTGGACCATCTCTTTGCTTTAAGAATATAGATCAGAATAGTTGAAGGTATTGGACAGCAGAGAATCGTAAACGATAACCATGAAATGCTGACAATTTAAAACTGCTACTTTCGAATGAAATAGAAGTTAATTATAAAAAGAATATAACAATAAAACTGTAAGTAATATCAAGATGATGAGTGTTGTGTAAAATTTTTTATGAAGAATGAAAATCAAAAAGAAATATTTTCCTTAATTCTTTAAAAATCTGTGCGGTTGTTTATGTAGAATGCGTATGTGTCAATATATTCTAATTATACATACATCATTTAACTCTAATTATATTTCTGAATAAACATCAGTACGCCTGATGTTAGTATTTATTAACAATTTTTACACCTATATTTCTTGAATTTTTGTTTGTAGAAAATAATAATGGAATAATTTTGAAAAGAAAACGAAAATTTTGCATTTCTCGCATTTTTATTTACCATTCACATTCAATCCCATACGAAATATATACTGGCAGGGTATTAATAAATAACACCGAGATTCACTCACAAATATAAAGAATCGCAGTTAATAATTAAATGAAAATTTTAAATTTGCAGTTAGAAAATAGAGACTTTATTTAATAAATGCAAATTTACAGCTGCATTTAATTATTAATCGACTGTACATACACCAATTTTAAAACTATGAATTTCTCTTCGTTATATGAATCCTGCGTTATTTTCTTTATGTAAAGTTAAGAGATTCAGATCAATACAACACAAATTTCTAAATAAACACTGTATTTTATTCGCTTAGTTCATGAAAAATGTTTGTGTTCGACAATAATTTAATAAATTAAATTGCAAAAAATTTCTACTTAATATATCACATATGTTATAGACAAAATATTATAACCACTATACATACATTCACAATAACATATTAATTTGTACATTTTGGAACAACAAATTTAATTAAAAATTAGATTCGAAAAACACTTCAGATATTATGAAGCACATATTTCATAACGTGCAGTGATTACAATATTTTATTTTACGTTATACAAAAGAGGAATAAGAGCCGTATTATAAAAGCAATACATTTTAATAGTACATAGTAAAGAGTTTATTTTCTATTCTTACCAGGAATTCTTCACTCTCTTTAATGTCTGTAGAAGATGGAGCTACCTCATTGTCCTTGAGGAAATCGAAAAGATTATCAACTAATTCGTTAGGTTGAGGCTCATCCGGTTTAAGCTTCTGTTTCACAATATACGCCCTGTTAATTTCAGCTAAACGTTTCTGCATATTAACTTCAGCAGCATGCTTATAGTTTTTGTTACCGGCTTTCTTCAGTTCACGTTCTTCAACATTCCTCAATTTTACTATATTATAAATTTGACCAATGGGTTTCTTCTGTCTTGCAAGATAACCTCTAGAAATTGTTTGCAATTTAAGTATCGCTTCACGATCTCTATTAAATGCATATGTGAGTTGTCTTGACGCAAGGCGTGCTTGCAATCTCTTGAAACCATAACGCATCTTGAGGAAACGGCCTCTATAGCCTCTCCCTCGCCAATGCTTTTGAATCACAAGAGCAGATTCTTTCATCTTCTTGTAGCGATTCCTACATAAGAATCCTCTAATATGTCGCTGAAGAACAATAATATATCTCGCAAGAATCTTCGCTCTTTCTTCCTCTAGCCGTTCATTGTCTACATGCTTCAGGAATACTTTCGTATTACCTAGTTGATAATCTTCATTATTTTTAAAAACTGCCTGACAAATTGAACGTGCAGACTCTCTCGGATTTCCCTTATGTGCTGGTAGGATGTTTGGTGCCAAATAACGAAACCTGTTCACGAAATTGAAGTAATCGTGTCTAATTGGATATCCAGCCTGTCTAATTTTAGCTGTCTCCATCATTCCTGAATACCTTAGCTGACGACAACAGAGGGCTCTGTCAAACTCCTAAAAAAATAATAAAAGAAATCAATACAAGAAGAATTAATTAATCAATACAAAAAATTTTATCTAATACACTCACCAGCGGTCTTTTATTTTCGTTTGGTTTAATGCATCTTATAAAATATGGATGACAAGCGTTTAACGTTCTCATCAGAGCTTCCAAGGAAAATCTGAATTGTGAAGACAAAGTTTTCTTTCCCTTAACCTCATCTTTAAATTCTGCGTCAAAAATCTTCTTCAAGTAATCATTAGAGCTCTGTTGAATGAGTTGCTTTAAATCTTGGCTAAAGGAGTCGCGATTTTTCTCAAGAAAATCTGAAATGATAGCATTTAGATAAACTATAGATATATATCATCAAAACTGGTCGTACCTGGAACATGATAGTGAACACTTCCAGCAAAATGCTTTATACCGAACAGTGGTTCTAAATTCGATTTAGATTGGAGATAATTTGATTTTCTGCCATGGGTATTATTTAATTTAGCTAACATGGTAAAGTCAGTGCCTTTTGGAAATTTAGATTCTTCATCAATGAGAGACAAAATGTTCATCGATTTTGTACCAATCATATCTAAAATTTCTTGATTGTCTACAAATACAATATGTTTCCAGTTTATTCCTTCTTTAGTATAGTAATCTTGTTCGAGCTTGAAAATATGTTGGACAAAAAATTGTTGCAAGTTTTCATTGGCATAGTTAATGCATAACTGTTCAAAGCTATTCACTCCGAAATTCTCGAAACCAAAGATATCTAGAACTCCAATAGATGTTTTTCTCGACACCTTAGGTTGATATATAACAGAATTAAGTTTTTCCACGATTGCAATAAATAATTTCCCGTAAATCCCTTTGACAAATGCATCTCTTGCTTCGTAAGCTTGGGTATCAGATAAGTTAGTAACCACTTTTTCTCCGTGCACAAATATAGTCCTCTTTGTTAATGCTTCAGAGAGATCAAACTTATTCGTTCCTAAGAATACTGCTATCTTACTTACAGCTGTGGGCTCCGCAATTTCTGAGGCTTCCATGTTCGCCACGATTGTTTTCTTAAATTTTAAATTTCCAAAATGTAGTATACATGCCAATAACTGAAACACATCAGAAACTTCTTTCTCCGAGAAATTCAAAATTTTGAACGCTTCTCTGATTTCACCAAATTCGGACACTTCATTTCTACCATCGCAGGTTAAACATTTTCCTTTGTTTAAATATACATACTTGCTAGCATCCGATAGCTCTAATCGACTTTTTCTTCTTTTGTTAGACCTGCTAACAGGCTGTAAAAGATGTGATAATTTCTTTCACCTTCGCTTTGCGAAACGATACGACTCTTTTTCCAATAGATATTGATCAATTTTAGCTCCCTCAATTTGCCCATTTTTATTAAAATTTATATCTATATATTTTCCAAACCGCGAAGAATTATCATTACGGACTGTTTTAGCGTTTCCGAAAGCTTCCAATATCGGGTTAGCTTCTAGAATCTGTTGTTCGATCCAACTGTGTTTTCCACTAGTAGAAGCTAGGTATTGTAAGATTAATTTGGTACTCTCAGTCTTTCCGGCCCCGCTTTCACCGCTAAAAATGTGAAATAAATTACTGAATATGTAGGTACTATCTTTGACAGCCTTGCATAATTAGTGTATTCAAAGAAATTTATAATAGAATAGAAATTATAAATGTAATTTATCTAGTTTTTCTTTTAAAATAAAACCAACAGGTAGGAAACGGTTCTGAGAGAAAACTATTAACATTTTGGAATAATAACGAGTTGATTGTACAAAGAAATCTTGATACGGTGTGTTATTATTTAATGATCCTAATTTCTACTACTTTTATACCTTAGAGTTTATCGTAATTGTCATTTTTCATTAAATAAAAGTCTGTTTCATGTCCAAAAATTTCTTTTGTCGTATATCAAACATTATAATTTCATAGCTAAATCCAAGGTATTTTAAATACAAATTCAGTATAGCTCTATGCAAATGATAAATTCAAATAAAAAAGTTATGACTAATGCCGCAACTACTTGAAATTTAAATAGTCTATAATAGCAGGAAAGCGCTAAATAACTCGAAGATAAGATATGTATGTTGTTAGGGATTCTAGAATATCTCGCTATCAGATATCAAGGATAAGCAAATCTACAAGTTCCTTTTGAGATCATAAACAGTACAACGCATGTCTTGTCACTTTGATTGTATAATTAATCAATTATTCAATATGAACCTGTTAGAATGACTTTTAGCATATCCAACTTTGCCTCTTTCTTATATTTTGGTTTATTTGGCTAGTCTCAATCTAGGGTCTTCGCTTTGTTAGACTGTATTCTCTCTTTTTTACTTCTAAATAATCTGTGTTATCGTTCTCCCTTTCATCCATATAAAATCAGCCTCGGTGGTTTACATTACCTTCTTTTATTATTTCAGAATTTGAATTATTAAAAGGCATCTCTTCTTGTTTGGATTTTCATCCTATATTTTATCCAGCATATTTTCTACACGATTCCATTTAATAGTTCATTAATTTAAAAAGCTCTCCTGAATTGAATTACGAGATACTTTCTATTTCCAAACCTTGGTAGAAAAGGAAACTTTCAAAATAATTCCTGACAACTTTATGAATACAAAATGCCTGTGTTAAGTATTGAGATGATATTTATACAAAAGCCAAAGAATAAGCCAACGAAAATACGGCAATCATCGTTCGTTTTGGCAACGATAGAAAAGATTACTGAGAATTACATAAGAAGAACGCATCTAAGTAAGTGGTGCCCACTCGTAAATGGGCCTACATAGCCTTGAAAAAGCCTTTACTAACCACGCAATGCGCCTTTATGGATGTAGACGGCGCTATTAAAAACAAATCCCTTAAATCGACAATTAAATCTATGGACTAAAAAAAACTTATGGTCCTCCACAATTCGGTGGACTCACTCCATGTCAGAAGGCCGTAAAATTGTGACGCAGCTAGGAAGAAGTTCAACAACCTTCATACTAGAAAAGGGGTCTCAGCAAGAAAGGTTAGATGGCTACATGACGAAGGCTTTAACGTTTAAAGTTATGCAGATGACCCATAGTACACAATATATGAAAGAAGGACTATAGTTCCATTTGCCAAAAGGAGGTAGTATTGTTTGGATACACTATGCTAATAGATCAGAATATTCTAAGAGCTTTGATCTTATATTTATGAGTGTATGCCTGTGTGAGAATGTGGAGAACATGTTAAGCAGCAGGTCACAAATAATATAGTATTCGTGATATCGGGTTCAAAGTAGTTCATTTTTTGAAAGTTAGAGCAGGTATCTTCCAAAGTACAGATAGTACACACAAAGGGTCTTTCAACATAAACTTTGGAATTTCTATTACAATTTGTTTTGAAATTTTGCAATTTTGTAAGATTTATATTTCATAAACCGTACCAAGAGACCTATGAATTTCATGGTGCAGCATTACATATAAGCATTTTCTTCACTTATCACGAAAATGCGTATTGCATTGCAAACACAATTCTTCAGGTTAGTGCATTGAAGCCTACGGATCATATAAACTCGCTCGTATTTGGCAAGTTTGGAATGCACTGCAGCTGATGACAGTTTTACCTCGCTAATTACGTTAAAAAGTACGATTGTTTGATATGGATTTTTGGGCCAAAATGTACTTGTAGGTTAGTGTTGGGCGCTCCCATCAGATGTAGACCAATTTTACAAGACCACTAGCAAGTACTGCTATAAATGTGTCGTAACAACAACTTGTTCCAGTAGAATGGTGATACTACAGCTACACAATGCAACCACTGAAATATATAACATTGACTGGCCAACTAATCTGTGTAACTTAACACGTTCCTTGGAGTTTTCTTGTAGATAAAATGCACTCAACTAATCTCGTGACAAAAATTAATATTCAAGGAATTATAGACAAAGTTAATTTTGGGAAAGAATCGCTCTATATGCAAATGGATTTGAAGCGTATATGCAATATATTTATCAGATATGTAATTTTAATATCTCTACTTTACGTTATTGTGTTGATAATTCAAGTTCATATTGAGACATCTTTTATATAACAAATTTTGATTTGCCAATTTTAAATTTGCCAAAATGAAACCAAATCGTATTTACTTTGGCTAAAATCCAGTTTAAATAACATCTATTCTATTTTGCAACAATATTCTACCAACTAAAGTTCTTCTCAGTCGAAGGAAATAACTTCATACACTTTGAAAGTTGTTTTTGAAAAGCAACTGAGAAATTGAAACTATCTAATTGACAAAATTTTCTAAATAAATTTTATCCCAATCGAAAATCATTGCGAATAAATTGCAGCAAAATTAAGCAAAATGTTTGAAAAAACTAATTGAACTTCTGAGTTTATAAAAAAAAAATTCTATGAATTTCGTCAAATATATACATATGTAAGTGTGCGAAAATGTTAAACCGAGAATTAGAGTTCAATTCTGTTCCATGTTGTAATTTAAGCAGTTTAATAGCAATCAACCTTTACAGCCAAACAATTAAAGTGATCGATAGAAATCAAAACTTACTCAAACTGTAATCTACACTGATCGCTTTTGTTTGCTATTCTCCGATCTATATATTCGATTACTTTGTTGAACAGGATTAGATGCACAAGAAAATTATTTGCTTACCTTATAACAACACATTGATCTTTACTCATCGTTTTCATTTCATTGTAAGCACTGTCGCCAATCGCAAATATATGGGGCGGTAACTCCCCTAATTTATTATCTTTATACTCTTTGATTATCGCATTTGTATAAATTGGCAAAACTTCATATGGATTGATTGCAACTAACATGGTACCAGTGTACGTCTGGAAACAAGGCACATGTTATAATTTTTTCGTGACACAAAATCAATTTCTTACATAAATTAACTTATCCAAATATCTAATATGCAAATTCCTTAAAATAGAGTATTCTTGCAGATCGCCTAAGTTAATCATGTCTTCAACTATTTTTATGGAGGAAATGTGGATAGGTTTGAAGACTTGTTCTTTTCCGATGTAAATTTCAGAGCCAGTGTCACTCTTGATTCGTAGCCTTTTGGCCTCGATGGCCAAAATTTTCCCGCCGGAAGGTACATCGAATTCTCCGGCGGTAGTCGGATGAATCCAAATGTAGTCCCCCTGTTAACAAAATAACACACGTATTAGAAATATAATCTTGCAAAAATAATGTAAACAGAATATGTATTGATTCGGAAAGGTACTGGATTTTATAATATTTACATTACATAAAGTTTCAGCCAAGACCGTTATTTATCAAAATATTGTTGAAAACCCTGTAGTTGTTTCAGGCATAATAAAAATTCCATCCAAGTCTAATATATCTATATTGTATTATTTTAGTTGTTTCTCAATTAATTTCATTTTAAAATTATTTATTTCTTTTGATGCAGTTACTGGTCTGTAAGAGTTTACGTTAGGAGAGAAATATATTTATAAAATTAATTTTGCTAATCATTACTCTGTAATACGTTGTAAATGTAAGATAAGTACATGTATGGCTCCTGAATTTTGTTACTTCATCGTACATTGGGTTATAAACCAGCTGTATTTCACAATATGTCATAGATTAATAAAATGAAAACAAAATGAAGTACATACAGTTTGAAAGATTGGTAATTGATAATAAATTACATAGTTTTTGTTATCAATGTATTCCAAAACATGTCGGTTAAGTACAATTATGTTGAAAAAATTTTAAACATGTTTCTAGACTTAATCAAATTAATACCTACTGCATATCATAACGTTTGCGTCTACATTGAATATTTTTAGATTTTAGTGTACAAAAAATACAGACAATAGGGCAGTATTATTTTGATAATTGTTCAAAATGTTCATCTTATCAAAATGAAATTTTAATTGTAGGTATAGAACATTTTGATAATTAAAAACATTACAGTAGCTAATATTGTAATTATTTTCAAATGTATGATGGAGTGTAGTTAGCAAATACTGAATCTCGAAATAACTAACTATAAACATCCAAAACTGACACTAAGTTAGGAAAAGTAAACTTTTTATTCGTACCTGATTCAATTAGACGATGTATATTAGTTCTCAAACTGACAAAGACAAATACATTACCTACGCTACAGACAACATGGTGGTCAAAATGGAACGAAAGATGACGTAAAAATATCGTTGCATTTAAAGAATAGCGACTTATCCGGATACCTACAGATTTTAGGAGACCTCCAAGCAAACTAAATAACCAACAGATAGCATATCCGTCAAACTAAGTCCTGAACGGAGTGCCATTTTCAAGCCATGAGGAATAGAGTATGAATTAAGAAGAGAAATTGAGAAAGGATGGTCTGGTACGCAAAACCAAGACGAATAATGAGATGGGGTTGGGTTCATGGTCCGAACACCAATCTCTCAAAATCTTTAGGGTTATTTCTCACGGTGTTCCATTCAAATTACACACGCAACAGATCTCAGCGTCCAAAAATGTCTGAATAAAGGAATGAAAGAAGCAATTATCTGTATCTGTACCTATAGCCAGGTTGCTCTAAAAGTGCTGAATTCATTCAGGTTCGAGTCTAAATTGGTCCGCGAATGTCGGGGCAATGTTACGCAGCTGGCCATAAATAATCTATATTAGGAATATCCTGTTATTTATGGCCATTCGAAGCAAAGGCAGCTAAGGCAGATAAATTGGCAAAACATGGAGCCAATATGCCATTTCGTTAGACAAGAATCTTTATTTTGCATTTCCGAAAGCAAACTCAGCAAACAAGACCAATAATGGGCAGTAAAGGAAAATACCTTTCCCTGGAGAACAACTCCCGAAAAATTTATAAACTTCTCGTCAAGTCTGAACACGAAGCAATTTAATCTTAGAACGTCAGAGTTAAGAACATTTACGGGTCATCTAACTGGTCATTGCTCTCAAAAACACTTCCCCAAAAACATAAGATAAAGCAAATTAACACCACCTTTAACCAAAATGTGTTCGACCGAAACGTCATTTTCGATTAAGTTTAGCTTTCTTAAATTTCTCTTTCTTAATTAGCTAGTTAGTTAAATAAACTTCTTCAAAATATGCGTCTGTGAACTGAACGTTTTTTTTTAATCTACGTATTCCAAACAAAAAGACTCGCTTACGTAAAGCCGGCTCGTTGAGATCTTGCATCTTCAAGAGCTCAAAATTTAAGAACACAACAACTTGAGGAACTAATCCTTGAAATTGTCGAAATGAAGTCATCATTTGTTGTATCCTTACCATTTACATACAAAGAGTGCCACTTACAGAAGGGTTAATTACATACTTTCTATATTTTACAAAAAAAAATAGAAAGAAAGTGCAAGAACAAAATAAGAAATTTTGGGTAAAATAAAAAGCATATCTTAAAAAAGAATTAAAAATATATCCTTCTCATCAGTGATGCGCTACATATTTATTAAGAAAATCTTAGTATCAATTTTTCGTATGAAATCCATTAGTAACCTACGATGACAGTCCTTTTGTTTTTACTAGAAGATTACCAAATAAAGCTACGGCTAAAATGTCGTTTCCTTATTTTCTTAACTAATATTCAAAACTTACTAAACCAAAATAACTTTTGCTTTGAAAATGTTTAGGTATGCGAATTAGTAAAACTAAAATTTCCATTCAAAGACACAAGCAGATCAAAGGTCTAGCAACAAAAAGTGAAAATGCATTATTGAATGTTAGGGATTTAATAACGCTTCCCATGGTGTAATAAATAATTGCAATTATCTTTACCTTGTGAGAACCAAACCAAATCCACCAACGTACCCGTCTGCATTAATTTATTTTATAAGAAATTGATCAAAGATTTTTTAATGTAAACTTTCATTTGCCCTGCGTTTTCAGCATTATGTACTATATCTTATTTGATCTTATCGTCGAACATCCAGGCAAGATTTCATAACAAGATTCTAAAACGATAGTTCACTTCCGTTTACTTTTCCTGTAGCACAGTTATAGTGTTAGTAAAAATGCATTAGTCCTTTATATTGTTCGACCTGCGGCTTCGCGTTTGTACGATTTACGACCTTTCAATTTTAATAATTAATTATGCACTGTTATGTCAATTGTTCATGTATAAATTAACAAATCATGTAAAACAACAATTACAGTGTACACCATAAAATATTATTTCCCGTACAAACTGTGCCACCCTTCTTTACCGCGTTGGGAATTGAATTTAAAAAATGTCGAAACACAACCTACATTAATTGTATCAAGGAGATTTAATGCCAAGTTTGAAAAAAAAATTACCATAAAAATATTATTTCGATACAAACATTGCTATATTCTTTCAGTTCCTTATAGGTTGGATTTAAAAAAACCACGCCGGAACACGTGTTTCAGTAATTGCATCATGGAATGAAACATGGAATGCCAAGTTTCAAATAAATTTGGTCATAACAAATATTATCCTTTTTTATAGAAGGTTTGTCACCCCCTCAAGAGTTGAATAAAAAAACCCGAAACAAACTCAAGAGCTTTAAAATCAAGTTTTAAATAAATGTGACCATAGAAACATGATTAACCTTGAAAACTTTGCCGCCCCCTTTCACTTTTTTGGCAGTAAAATTCATCAATTTTTAAAAAAAAATTTTAAATTAACATGATGCAACGAACTGTATTGAGATTTCCTATACCTACTTCTAATAATTTTTGAGTTATTAATGTTTTCGATAAAGAAACAATGTTTTCTTAATAGCAATCAAAGCCTCAAGTTTGGTTTCATGATGTCCATCGAAATGGAAAATGAACATTTTTCAAACATGGATAGCTCCATCATAACACCATTTTACAAATATTACAGTAGAATAGGCAATTTAAACAAACGACTAAACAATAGAGTTATGAGTAATGTAAGCGTTATATAGCAATTTCTAAAAACATATTTAATCGGTATAACCTATACATGCGGTAAATATAAGTACATACATACATGCAAGTTGCTCATTTGTAACTATGGTAAAATCAATTGGATATATTATTGTTCTGAAATTATTTGTAACGTGAATCCACACGCTTTGAAAATCTCCTCTATTATACGGATTTCGTATGGCCATAGATAACTCTCTTTAATAATCTAATTGTACACAGAACACACAGATGATTGTAATATAAAAATAAAGCTGTAGTGTTGTTACAATTAAAAAAAAAATCGGTTCTTTACCGAACAACTCCCCGATTGCAGATAAAATTAGTTCGAATTAATCTTGCAGATTTATTCCTATCTCTGATTATAAATATCGTCAATTTTTCTGATAACTACAAACAAATTTATAAATATAAATTGGGTCCATACATACGTATGTATCCCATAGTAACGTCTATATTTTTTAAGGTTGCTTTAAATGTAGTTGAGAACAGTTGCTATTGCATTTACTTGCCATTAGAAGAAAATAAACCATCAGCACTGCAATTTTATGCTTCACGTAACTAGCAAGTCAACTTGATACATATATCACCGTTCTCAAAATATTCACATTTACCGAATTCTGTTTTATCAGTACCTATCTGCTGACTGTATAATGTGTGCATGTTATTGCAACTAACATTGTGTTTCAATGTACATTAATGAAAATCCGATGGTCGAGGACTGTTATGCTAATCAGTCAACGGTTAATAAACGAAGATAATCGTAACAAGAGATTAAAACCATTATGATTACGTAAATTAATTTTCTTTGTAATACAACAAAACGTTCACAATATTCGAATGCCGATGCTTGAGCTTGATCAAATAAAACATACTGTAACAATTTAAAATAAGCTTAATGGATTTTACGAAAAAATTAGTTCAACATATCCTTAACAAATATTATTTCTGCCAGTAGAATTGGAAGCAATCCATACTTTCCAACTTAATCTGCAAAATATAATACAGAAAATTTAAATTGGCAGTCTTCGACGTCCTCAATTTCTGTTATTATAAAACATTAATATAATATTGATACATTTAAATTTGCCTTTATTTCCATAAACAACATTTAATGCTTTGTAGAAAGATAATGAATAAACCTTAAAATTGTACATACATGTAACAAATAAAGTGGTACAATAAGCTTGGCTATTCTTCCAGAACACAACGCGAACCGCATATTTTGAATTTTAAAGACCCCATTCAAGTTCGTGGTCGTAGAGTTTATCAACAACATGAGAGGACAATATGTGAAAAATGAGATTGAAACAGTGTGAAGTATACTATTCTAGCAACATTTTCACCCAGTTCACGTCTCACGACTTTTCAGGCAATATATGTCTCTAAAATTTGATTATTTTCAAGAAGAGGTTATTTATATATACAAGTAATAGAGTTGGTCGCAATACCAAGGCCTGTGGTACACCGCATGAATGATTCCCTGAAAACATTACCTTCAAGTGTACGAAGAAGAAAACAACGAAGAACGCAATCAACGACTTTAGATAAATCACAGAACACGTTAACAACTCGTTTGTTATTAATTCTGTTAAGAATATTCTGGAAGACCAAAACGAAGCTGCCAACAGCTCCTCAGTTTACAGAAAGTTTTTGATTTCTGTACTAACCACGTTTTCGAATATCTTCTTATAACCTGACGGCGCCAAGGTGTCCTTACGCTTATGAATTGGAACTATTCTTGCAAGTTTCAGACTGCAAAACAAGATATCATTCCCCAATAGCAAGTTTATCAAATTAACAAGGTGCTCCAACACCTGAAGCTGCAGCTCTAGCAAAATTTATTATAGTCTACAGAAGTTCTATTTTAAATTTCATACATTGTATCAATAATCGCCGGAATATTCGTTGACAAATAATGTCTTATATTGACTAAATTGAAGATTTGTAAAGTAATTATTTACTTATTTATTTATTGCGCTAATTACATGTATCCTATTCGTAACTTAAACTGAATGTACTTCAAGTGTAGCATCAAAAAAAAATCAGATAAAGGTATCTACCTAGTGTGTATATACTAAACCTCAAGCCATTACCCCACAACTACCCACCATCAAAATGCACTAACCAGTCACGGAGCCCAAGAACAAAACCAACAATTTTCGTTTAAAATCAACTTCTTTGTCATAAAACAGATCTATCCCCATTGAAACAGAGCTCAGAAGTGAAGTAATTCTATTGATTGGAGAAAATTAACGTAGTGTTAACCTAAAAAACTGCGAAAATAAGAAATATTTCGGTCTAGTGTGATAAGCCGGTACGTAAAAGTTAAAGCACCCCAATAACCAAGGACAATCAATTTTATTATTAATAAGCTTATATCCAAATACAGCACCAGCAATTTTCCTTCTAATAGACAATTTATATAAACCAAATTCTGCCCTAACGTCATTATACTTATGGTAATCAGGATATTTATTATGCTTTTTGTAAAATAAAAACTTTAAAAATTTGTTTTGAACTTTCTTCAATCTATCCGAGTATAGTTTAATGTCTGGGTTCCAAACAATTTGGGCAAGTTTCGTACGTATGAGTGAGTGAGTTGTATAGGGTTATCAAAGGTTCAATAGTTTGAAAATTATATGTCGATCTTATTACATATCCCATTAATTTCATACAATTGACGACAACACCATCTGTATGTTTATCAAAAGCTAAGGAAGAAGTAAATAGTCCCAGATCTTTAACTGTTAGACGCAATTGTAAGTCGATGCCCTGCATATGGTATGTAGCTCCTTCCGCTATCCGTTCGTAATAAAGTGTATGTTATGGACATACACTTGTCAATATTAAAATGTAATTGATTCAATTGGCTCCATCATCCGCAAATAATAAGCATTATGAATATTTAACACATTCTACCAAATTGTTAATAAATATAATAAACAATAAAGGACCGAGATTACTACCCTGAGGTACCCCCGAAACCAGATTATATTATTAAATATTATATTATGAAACCATCGCTGGCATGAAAGAGACAATTTCTTGATTCGAGTGCTTTGGAGAAAACGCTATTGTTAAAAAAGAGAGAAACCAAAGATCTAATTACAGCACACCAATGATGTTAAATACAAATACGACTCAATTAAGTTTTCCATAAACATATCAATTATGCTGGTCAAGTTGACGCAGATGATCAGTCGATTTCATGAAATTGACTGACCTACACTGTAATAACTATAATAAAATAATTACCATGTCTGAAAATGTAAGAAAGATAAGAACAATATCAAGGAATCGCTAAAAAATATTGAAATATAGAGATAAGAAAGGAGTAGCTATTAACAAACAATTAGCATATGTATGTGCACAGTAAATTGCCTAAACAGCGAAAGCTTTTTTTTGTTATATTACACAGAGAACGGCGGCATATTCCGTGCAATTATAAATATCCTGTTCACGATGTAATTATTTTTACTCTTGTTTTGATTAGTATTCTTCAAATTGTGAAGAATATCGATGTAAATAATTGTATTATCAGTGCTTTTTGTTCCTTTTCGCTTCGAGTTAAATATAATTAACACCAGATCATTGAAATAGATTATTGGTTACCAACTAAAGGAAGCAAATTAAAATTAACTCATTACATTGGAAGAACTAGAACTTTGTTATCTATCGTAAACCATGAATGAATAGTGAAAGAATTGATAAGACATTCGGCAAATATAAAATTTGTAATAATATAGAACCAAAAAGAATTAGAAATAAACTTGTTTTAAAAGAACTAGAATATATGTATACCAAACTGTAAAAATTACCATACATACGAAACAAATTAAAAAAAATTAAGGATACTGAACTCAACATCAACAATACATTTATTAATATCCACAATTTCTCAAATCTTTGATATCAGTCAGAAAATGAGATAATCGTCATTATAATGCTGAAATGCGATGATTGGTTAAAGTTAAAGTAAATTTTACTGCGTTGCACTTTATTGTAAGTATGATAATACAAAAAGCACATAAAAGTAAATCTATAAATATCAGATTACTATACAAGACAGCTACTTAAGAGGATTAAATTAATTTAGACACAAATGTAACAATATAAAAATATTTTCGAATATCTTATAAACTTCGATATCTGAATCAATAGTAAATGCCGATGTGTTCTCAAGTGTTCTATATGTAGGTATTTTTGAATTGAACGTGTAATACAGGTATCAGAAACATTTAATCTTAACATTTTATATTCAGAATTTATCGCGGATGTAGTCTCATTCCTATCTAGAGCAATTAATGAAAGGTTTTAACAATGCCGAAAAATGTAAGTTAGTAAATGAACTTTTAAAATCCGCTTGTATGTCTTCGTAATCAATTATCAGGTTAGAAGATTAAATCTATTATCTCCACAGAAATCTACGATTATAACCAATAAGCAATCCAAGAGTTACTATCACTAAAATAAGCGACAATATTATTTTATCAATTTAGAATGTACAATGTGTCTTTGTAATGGATTCGAGCTTCGAGGAATGGAGCTCACACTTATACATTTGACCAATACACACATAATGCACATGACAGTCAATAATAATAATATAAACATACAAAATCTATCATCAAGACAGCTATCAATTACGTCGTGACATAAAAAATGTGAGGTCATACCAATATGGTACCGACATGTATACGTCATGCAACGTCATTTTGAAATGTTTTCTAGACATTATTCTATTCACGACCACTTCCGATTATTAAACCTATAAATATGATATGTATGTATATATGGATTCATCCGGAATATTTTTATAGATAACAATTTTACAATGAATATGATATTGATTTATTAACTTTTTTTTACGGACCATTTTGTAATAATCTAATGCCCGACGTTCAGTTTATAAAACTATACAATTACGTACGCCATATTATTGTCTATAACACATAAGACAGGCTGAGGTTTTTGTCAGATATGACTGAACTTGGCGAATTTGGTACACATGTTAGCGGCTTACGCATATTCACTGTTGCACGATTAAGTAAGTTCATCGATTGTGGCCTATTTATATACGATAAGACTGAATACTAATTTGCAATTCAAGGTTGTTATTCTTTGCCCGCAAACTTCCTAACTCTCCTACAATGCATGTGGTAAGCGTGAGCCAGATTTAGGTACGACATCAAAGCGAACGATGTTGCTGTATTAAACGGGTAAGCTCATAACGACAACACTAATTACTTTTGTTATTTTAATGATAAAACAAATACTCCTAAATAGCAAATAACGGAAATATATTATATTACTGTGCTTATGACGTTGATAGAACTTCATAAGCAGCAAACTGGTGTCAATAAGACTTCATAGTTTAGCGATTCTTATTATAAGCATTATGTAAGATGTCTAAAGTACGAGGAACCGACGTCAATTTGTCATATGTAGTCAGAAGACGGCACTTATGAATGTAAAAGTAACGTCAACCGATTAACCTAGAGGTAGCATCAACATTTGACATTTTTAGAGGTATATTACAAGCGCCATCTTCTACATATGTTCATGGCCCCCACAGAATACAATAGTTTCTCTATGAAAAACGAGTAACGCAAGTAAAGGGGTGGTTTTGTCTGTTAGACCACTGTGGGTCAACGGTATTTTCGTGGGAATGGAGAGATATACTCTCCATGTTTTTATATAAATTTTTTAACTACAAAAATATTTGATGAAAATACATTACAGTAGCAACTATCACGTGTTGACAAGGTAATTTTTAATTTAAAAAGAAACAAAAAGTTGTAAAAAAACCTTAAAAAATTCATTTCGATGCTAACTCTAATTTTCAGATTTTAGGCTAGTACTTTTGATATTTTGTAAAGTTAAGAATGTGTCAATACGTCGACAGCAGCATGAATTCATACATTATTTCTGTAATTTATTATAGAAATGCATAATATCAAAAAGAATATATTATGAACCAGACAGGTCATTCAACACGTCATAATGGCGTTTAGCGAGGAATGTCAAATTGATATTCAGTAAGGGACGTTAAATCAACGTTTCGCGAAGGACGCCAAACGTCGTCGAAAAATAAACATTTTTAACAGGATAAACTTAACACATTTTTAATTCAAAAACATATGCACAACATCTTCTAGATGTGACAAATTGACGTTAGTTCCGAGTACTACAGACATCTTTCATAACTCCACAAGAATCACTAAAATATAACGTCATATTGACATTAGTGCGCTATTAGGTACGCGTATGAGTTTCCTAAATTGTCTCATCTTTGTTGAGAATAAAGAAGGGCATAAGTTTTGATAAAAGGCGGTTATAATGGAGATAAACTAAATACTACAATAATTAGTCACTTTATCTGCAATTCGATGACAAATACATTCAATGAAAAGGACAAAGCAACATGCAGTACAGATAACGATTAGAAACAAATCTAAAAGATGCAATTGTTGATATACACAAACAATTCAATTATAACAATATCTAGATACACTATTCGCAGTAGCAAGCTTTGACGATTTACTTTTTTACCGATAATTCTAATTATAAAAAACACTCAATGCTCAGTCGAACACATCAAAACTCCCTCCTTACTTTATAAAAAAACTATTAAGCAAACTAATAGTTAGACGCAAAGATAGGAACCAAGTCTGGAAACACTCATTACGTCTCTATCAGACCGAAAGTGGCTGTTTACGACTCTAGGCCCGCAAAGAAAACGCCTGATGTCATTTCCTCTCACATTTGATACTCAATTCATGATCAGATACATCAGATATTTGTTAACTTGACTTTCTTGGTAAAATACGGAAGTTTGCCGATCATCATATTTGCATAGGTACTTTAACACTTCACATAATTGTTAACTTTTTATCTTTAATTAAATTTCTATTTAATTTAAAGTTTGAAACCATGATAGGCCGTAATACGAATAAATAGTTTTGGATAAAAGTTAAGTATAGTTTATTGATTCCATCATTGAAATAGTAGTAATAGGTAGTAGTAGTTAAGTTACGACTATTGTAATGAAATTTGGTGATGAAATAACATCATATCAGGTATATCGTTATAACTGTTATCTCTGATTCACGGCCGATAGGTACTTTAGGAAAATAGAATTGACTTCATTGTTTAATATGATTTTGTGTAATGAGTAATTTTGTTTGTTCTACGCCCGAAGTAATTAACGCTTCGTTTACATTTATATTGTACATACAAAACCTTTTGGGAATTTTGTGAAACGGTAAAGATTACGTGCTATTAAAAATTTATTTTTAAATGTTTGAATAGTTAATTCATGAAAAATATGTTTGAACGAAACCATCGCCGAACATTATTTGGAATACATTTAGTTAATTAATATTTAACTTTAATGTTAATAAAAAAATAAATTAAATATTATTTTGATAGTAGCATAAAGTTCTCTCCCTATTTGAAATGTTATTTTTCCTTAATGATATTTTAATGTTAAACGTAAACGAAGTTATATAGGCAATTATAAAATGTTAGCAATACACTGCTCACAATAATTTTTATAAATGATCCAAAAACCGAGATCCCGAACTGGATGAATGATATTACTTAGCGCTACATAAATTACAGGTGTGTACTTGCAACTGAAACATACAATAGCAAACATAGCACATCAAAAAACAATAGTCTTACTTACCACTACTAAGTTGTCTAAGTTGGTCATGTTTTATAAAATTTGGGTTTCGCTATGCTATATAATAAAGTACATCATCTTGCTTTTAAAATACTTTACACAGGTAATGTCACATCACAAAATATTTAGTACACATATCAGTAAATTATCTGTTGTTATCTAATATCGACGACCACAGCTCATTTATGTGAAATAGCAATAGCTTCTTGTTATCTTAAATGAACTATATCTTCAATTCATTAAAATTGTACATGATGACTTATAAATTATTGTTATATATTATGATAAGATGTTTTGTACATATATATATGTATATATGCCTATATAATCGGTATCAATATTTTTGTAAACCATAAATTATATTTGATAACGCTTCAGGTATTTCGAAAAAATATATAAAAATTAACAGTTCCCGTTATTTAAAAAAGCACTAAGAAAGCGGTTTTCATACGTTGGTTCACGAAGTATTGGAGGTTTATGAGCTCGTAAAAGGGGATCGCGAAAATCATATTGTATGGCGGAGTTCTAAATCCCTAACCTAAACAAGATAACAAAATATTAAATTTATTAAAAATAGGCAACAAATCAATTACATGTCAAATTCGTAAATATTAGTTTTACGACGCATTGTGAAAGCCGCAAATCAGTAAAATTATCGAATTGCTTAAGCAACAATTTATAATAACGTGATAAAACCTAAACCGCTTCGTATAATCTATAATAAATTCCTGGCCAGCAGCAATTTAAACCATTACTTTTTTGTAGACACTTTGAAACAAAACATTCAACACACAAGGATAAACCTAAAAAATTACTTGTCAGGTACCAAGAAATAAAATTGAATTATTTGGCAATCCCCCTGGACGACTTAGCCGATGTAGTAGTGCCGCAATATTTCTTGTCTATATGAAATATATTTTTACGAAATTTATTCAAGAAGATGTATTATTTGCAAAATCTCTGAACGCGAGTGAAGAATATCAATTCATTGCTGTTTTCATAGACACACAGAGTTAGCTCAGAATTAGCTTATAAAATCACGTATCTATTTCAAGTTAGATGGCTTTCCCGTAGTAAAGTGTTGGCGTTTTTGTTTGACCTTTAAGCATTTATTTTTGAACCATCCATTTCATTTGTCCTTTTGTATATTCGATATTCTTTGACCGCAAAAACACAGCAGCACACAGCAGTGGTAGCCAGATACTATGCAACGTTTGTTAGGTAGTTTGTATGTGTGTAAAATGTGTTAATTAGCCTAGTGTTAATCACTTTGCTCGCAACAACAAATGGTAGATTGATCGAAATCCAATTCTCCGAGAAAAATGTCATCCTCTCAGAGAATTGAACCCCATCTCCCAACGTTCTGTCGCAACACTAGCCGCCCGCCTAACCACTCGACTATCGACCTTTTTTTTGCATACTTAGCTGACGTTTTTTTCTAAATTAAATGATTTCAAAAGGTCTTTACAAGGCCTTGTATCACCATTTTGACTGTGCGTGATGGAATAGAAGGCATGCTAAAGAAGTTCAACGTTTGGATCCAATATCTTTTGGGCGCTATTGATAACTATATTTTTACTTGCTCATCATAAATGATCCCGCAATTGTAGGTGCGAATATTATAAAATGTAAATGATACAGCATTTGTAAAACATGTTTTATTATCACAATGTATCATTAATTGAAACTGTTTTACGAAATATAGAAATGCAAATCACTATTAATAAAGTACAATGTAAAGTAAACATGCTTTGTTCCAATTATTCTTTATAATTTATTGTATTTACATGTGGTAAATACAGTACTTAAAGTACTTATATTTTAATCTTAAAACTCTGAATTTCTTTGTGACTTAACTGGTGATAGGTTAAAAGTAGCCATCCCTGCAATAATCAGCAAAAAATCATAAATGTTTGAAACAAAATAATTTGAACAAACAATTTTCTAGAAATTTTACATACAAGTAAATTGAAATATTATGGAAATAATTTACTTATATTTTAAATATAGCCTGCCCGGTGATCAGAAAATATGATAAAACCGGAGAAAGATAAGTGTACTATTTTAAATTGAAAAATATCATATTTACTTACACATTTTTTGGAAACTTGGCAAAATCTGGAAAGTAATAAAGCTAAAATAATTAAAACTAGTAATGAAAAATATGGAAATGGACCACGTGAATAATTAGATGAAGAGGTTTCATTTTTATATATACTTAAAACTGAGATATTTTACAAGGCAAACAAATATTAATAAAGTTTAATAGAATCTCATTATTTAGTTTTAGAGCTGGTACAGACAGAGTGCCAACTAACCCAGACAGCACAAGACATCTTATGGATGTCTTATTTAGGTCTGTATTATGCCTGAACGCCTAAAGATATAAAAAAGACATTTTATGGATGTAGTTTTAAGGACGTCTCTCGGATGTTCATTTATGGCATGCATAAGACGTTTCTCAAAAGTCTAAAAACCACATTTTAGACGTTTTATATAACAAATTCGACAAAATGTGAAATAGTGTATTTGAGATTGTGTTCATGTTTCAAAAGAATATGATGCAACCATTGATAATTTTCAATTTATTTTTTTATTAATACAATTTAATAAGTGATTTAATGTTCCCCGTATAATCAACATATCAGCGTTTATTTTAATATATCACATACATCAGCGCCAACTCACGTCGTCTTCGAAACTATGCGATAATTTTAATGGCGATCGACTCGGTTTGACTATTTGATTTGACAGCGTTTGAGTTTAATTCTGGTTTCATTTAGTCATTTTCGCAGTTTTAGTTAGTTTACAAGGAATTGAAATACCAAGTCATTCATAAGATGACTGTGGTAGGTATATGTATCAATACTGTTAGCTTAAACAGGCTATAGTGCATTATTTTGAATACATTGAAAGCCCAAACAATTATGTCTGACATATGTCCAAAACAGATATCCATAAGACGTTGTAAAACGATGTCTTATAAACGTTGACATTTGTAACATTGGATGTCTATACGACATCTTATGGACGTCTTTCAGGCGTAAACAGACATCCATAAGACGTCCCGAATATCGGACTCAGACATCTTATGGACGTCTATAAGATGTCTTTGTGCTGTCTGGGAATAGAGGTTTTTGAAAACTGCACTGGTAGCAATTTACCGGTAAACAGTTGATTTTATGGTGGATTTATTTGGTTAATCGTAGTAAATTAATTTAAAAGTATAAATCTAACATTAAACCAGCTGATGGCCAGTAAATTTCTACCGTGCAATTTTCGAAAACGTCGGTACATAGAAAATGTACCGGTGTAAAAAATTGTCAATTTTCTAAAATTGTGTATAGTACAAGCTCCTGGTCGATTTTATGCGGTTTATGACTTTCGAAACTTTCGCCTTTCTTTACTACACTATACAAAAGTTGGATGGCTTTCTCCTGAAAAAATTTGAAGTGAAATTGCAAAATCTCATCTTGCATACTTAACTAACATTTTTTCGAAACTAAATGATTTAAATCGGTGTTTACAAGGACCAGATATAAGTCGATCGTATGTATCACCATTTTCAATGTATGTACATACATACATTATAAAATAGAAGTCATGCTGAAGAAGTTCAACTTTTAGATCCAATATCTGGAGATGAATGAGTGCGAATATGTTTTGATTCTCTCAACAACACTTTATCAAAAAAAAATTTCAATTAACTTTCAAGGATTATAAAAAATTTTTAACTTTACTAGAAAAAGAAATTGATTGATCATTGATTTATCCTCCAGTTTTCTGAACTGTTTAAGATGTTTGTTTCCACAATAACTTACTGTGATGAATGAACTTTGTGTTAATTTTTTTAGATTAAGCTACCACTTAAGTTTTATATTAATATTTGTCTATAAATGTTGTACGATTATATTTCAGATCTTTGCTATGAATTATACACTATGAAAAATAAATTTTAGTAACAATTACAATTTTATTGTTTGCTTTTCTGTTATTAATGAGTCATTGGCTGTTATAGTTGTGTTGTAGGTAATACATTATAAGTATTTACAGATAATTTGTTTTCGTAATAACCCCATATATTTGAAAATTCAGACGGGCGACTATCTTCGGCGAAACACTGATATTTTAATAATTCAATAAAGTATATGAACATTAGAAGTTAGGTAAAGGTAATTTTAGTAATAACAATTACCCAGCAAACACAATGACGTCATTCGTTTGGAATTAAATAATATACTGGCGGAAAAAGAATGACATCACGGCACTGACGGCCTAGAATGTTAGCTGGTTAATAATAGACATATACACGGCTGGTATAGTCTGCAACTGATCCTGTTACAGCAGATATAAAATTGAAAATTAGGGAATCTAATTACCACTATTTGTTTTTATAAACAATATTCAAATAACTACTACTGTTGTAACATAGTAGTGTACTGGAAAGCGTCATATATTGAGAATTCATTAACCTACTTTTCTTCTAACCCGGCTTCATTAAATTCGATTTACCAGTTTTGAGTCAAAATCGGTTTTTCCATTACAATTTCTGGTTTGATGGCGATTGATCGCCATACACAAAACCAATTATTATAAAACCGGTGCAGATTCGCCGTCCTATATTCAATTTAAACTATGTTAGAAAGCAATATTTAAAGTGAATCAAAACTGCACAAAGCCAGCACCCATTCAACAAAAGCAAGTTTTGTTTTTTTACTTGGCTGCCAGATGCTCTTATTACCCTTTAGCCTTAACATTACAATGAAACAAAACACAAAAGAGAAATATCCAGTTTGTCAATACAAAGAAAGTTTTGCAAGTTTTATTTACACAAGATCAGTACTTATTAGACTTACACAAAAAATAAAACTAATTAAAATTTATTACAATACATTAATAATTTTGAATTAAATAATCTTGCAATTGTTTGAGAGCTTTATATCTATGTGATATTTTATTCTTTTCAGATTTTGGTAACTCAGCATAAGTTTTCTCATAGCCTTTAGGCTGAAAGCATGGATCCCATCCAAAATCCCTTGAACCTCTGGGAAATACTATCTCACCCTCAGTTCTTCCTTGAAATAACAAAACTTCACCTGTTGAATTTCCTGGGTGGTAGGCAAAAGTACATACTGCTTCTGCAGATTTATCATTATACCCTAATAACATTTTATGAAGACCTTCAGGGCCAACACTATTTAAAAACCATTTTATATAAGGTCCTGGCAAACCTCCAAATGCTTTAAAACATAAACTAGTATCTTCGACAATTACAGGTCCATTAACATGTTTTACTGCTTCCTTACATTTCTTAATGCAAATCTCATCTATCTCACCCTGTAGTTCTGATAGCTCAATATTAGCATTAACAATTTTATACGGAAATGTGGTACCTAATATTGCAACCAGTTCTTCTAATTTCTTAACATTACCAGTTACAAAAGTGATTGGTTTGGCCATCATATACACAAAAAGAATGCTTTTTTCTACAACATAACCGTCACATCAGACACAACCATAACCTAAAAAATTAATAACTGACAGATGGATCTGTTATAGTCATGGTAGCCATAATGTTGGCATGAAATAACTAAAATTAATTTCTTGTGACTAGAAATTTAAAAGAAAAATACGACTTTAAACTAAAAATAAATAATAGCAATAATTAGATGTATCATATAATCACAACCAAGTTTCAATCTTTTAAAATAAACGTTAAACTAAAGGAATCTCTCTTTTTCAGTTGTTCCTTTATTAACTTGTATTTTGTTTTATGTTGGTAATAAATTTCATTTATCCACCACAATCCACATCATTTGAAATAACTTTGTGTCTTTACAACACTTTGAAATTGCAATCTGTATAACGTAAATTCGCCAAAAGAAGTAAGTAGATAATTCCTTTATTCTTCAAGCTGTACAACCAAATTATATATTTAGTCAATTGTGTTTGAATTAACCGCTATATTTGACAAACAGCTGATAAGATGAGAGATAGGTGGATCAGTCAACAATTATTCATCTTTCCAAATATCGTTTCTTAATTTTATTTTGTGAATTTATTAAGTTTTCATAAATAAATTTTTCAATCGCAATTTGTTTATGTCATGTCTAAAGTATTTATTTGGAATTTAGTTAATAAACTTGATATAGAAAGTGAAATTCAAGATAAAATCAAGAAAATAGCTAATATCGAAAACCATTTATATCTATTGACTCATTCTAATATACTACTGCATGGTATTATAAAGGTAACTGATGACCGAGAAGTAATACATCTGACTAAACAGGATGGATTTCTTTTGAAAGATATAGATTGTGTCGAAGATCTTTTGTACGGTATTGATTTAAGTGGCCGTGTTTTTAAGTATACAGAAAATCTAATATGTCTCAAAGAAATTTTGTTAATCGAAGATAGCAAACCATGCAGTCATGGAAGCACAGGCACAAAGTTTAAAATGAAAGTTGATAAAATATCAGTAGGAGTTTATGGCATTTTATTTATCACAGAAAATGGTCAATTATGGGCCTGTGGAAATATGCACCAGATTGGTATTAGTAGTGAAACTCCAAGAAGAGTCACATTTTTTGAAGATAGAATTGTATATAGTGCTAGTGTCGGTAGTGATTTTGCCATAGCTATTGTGAGTAAACAATATTCCAGTGAAGATTTAGTGTTTCCTACCTATGAAGAAGAAGTGTTTTCATCAACATGCCCGCATTGTACATCATCATCCAGATTAGCATCTCCAGCCTCACAGAATTCTGGTTCCGAATCTTGCCCATTAGGTAACTTCATTAAATAATTATTTATTCCATAAAGCCTAACCACAATTATGGGTATAAGGGGGTTCAGTTATCTCTCGCTAAAGCTTTTCTTGTATTTGTTTGCTCCTTCTATATTCCTTATTTCTTTTCTCTTCTGTTCTCTCTGTTTCTTGTCTCTCCTATTTACTCCTCATATATTTTGCTCAGTCTACTTGCTCCACTTCTTACTGTAAACCATCTGTTTTCTATGTCTAAACACCTGATTATTTCTGTTTCTGTTGACATCTAGATATCTGAGGCATATATTATTCTCATGATCTCTACCATTTCATATACCTTTGAGTAAATTACAAACAATAAAGTTGGGAATCGAAAACTAATTTATTTATAGAATTTTAATATTTTATTCAGTTTCATTCTAACAAATAAAAAAATAATACGATAATAAAAAAGGAGGAAGATATAATAAAAGAAGAAACAGTGCAGTAACAGAGTTGTAGATGCTTACAAGCGAATAGACCATGCCCATAAAATGTAAAATCAGATATCTTATGAAAATTAGGTTTTATATATAATTCTATTTGTTTCTAATATATATTTCATTTTGTAAATAATCGAGCTACTAATTGTGACTTTTTAAAATATTTTAGGTATTCCAATTCCAGCTAGTTATGATATTGAGACCACTTCAACGAGTAGCAAAAATGACAGTTTATCATCAAATGACTCAACAAAATTTTTAAAAAATGAGAATAGTCAACATGATGATGAAAATTTACAAAATGGTAAATCAGAAAAAAATATTATATTCAGGAACACCGAAGCTGCAAAGGAATTTCTTACTAGACAATTTTCGTGGATGTCATCTGCAGGAGAAGAATATTTGGTTGAATGTACAGAGAAACCAACCCGTATTATTAAAGAAAACGTGAGCAATATGGCTAGCTTGGTATATGAAGGTGTTAAAACTGTAGGGGACAAAGTTGTTACTTTATCTCGACATATGAGCGGTAGCTCAGACAATAATGATGTGCTAGAGAGCATTGAAGATATTCATTTGCCAAGAGTAACATCTAAGGATGAATTTATGTGGTCACTAAGTCAGGGTACCTCGGAGAAAGATATCTCTGAGCAAGGTGTAGAAGAGAACGAAGTAATGCAATCATAAAGACTGGTTCAAATTTAGTAAATCGTGAGATATGGACGTGGGGGAATATTGTTCATGGACAATTAGGTAATCGTATGTATACCATCAATTTTTTAAAGCAGGAATTTCAGTTTTGTTAATAATTCTGCCTTACTAAACTTGCATATCTAACACATCTAGATCTATGGACATAGTATAGTTTTATATTTCTTATACATGAATAACAATTTAAAAATACAACAAAACAATATATAGTAAAATTTGAACATCTTAACACCTAAAATGACTTAATTGTGCTGCTTACGTTTTGTATTGTATACGGTTTGCGTAGGAAAAAGATTCAGATTATTTTTAGGGCATACATAGTATACTCAAATATGTATATACTAGAGCTGTTTGCACAAGTCACTACTTTTGTTTAGTATGGTGCTTATAGCCCTCTTCTGTAACATTAGGATAGAGTTAATATGAGCGAAACAAATACCCTGATTAATTTGTACACATTGATATCTATCTTTAATTCCATAGAGCTTTTACTGTGCTTCTGCCGCTTCTAAAACCGCATTGACTGGAATTGATAATATTGCTATTTAAGAAATTATTTTCTAATTTTAGTTTGAGAGACAGTTCTGAGAACTTTATTAACACCAGTGCAGTTGAAAAAGGTCAGTAATTGTACTGTTTACTCAGACAGCTACCCTTAAAAATAGAAACGATTTTAACTTTTTTGAGATATCCTGTAAAAAAGACACCTACGCAACAAGCTAAACATTCTCACACTTACCACGTTGTAGTGGTCGACTATGCAAATCATAATAATCAAAAGATTTAGTGGCTTAATTTATTTATTAATTATATTTATTATGCTTAAATATTCTTCATTATGGTCGGAAAATGTTTCTACTAACTCGGTACCGATGCCACTGAAGTAACAAATTCATCTCTTCAGTGGCAACTCACATTTGCTATTTTTGTGTGGCTTAGGTTTTATTATATACCAAGCGCTTTTTTGCTTGTTATTGAAAGAAATAATATAGAATATATTATAGTTCAGTCTTTCTGTTTTTAAGACATATTTACATTTCCTTTGAAGTACGTTAAACATTTCTCTATAACTAGGATTCAGTTTATTATAATCATGAAGCAGCAATAACCAATCCCTCATACTTTTGATTCTGTAGAAGTATGTAATACTATACTTTTTTAAATTAGGTTGCCTCACGAAGCTCCAATGTGTAATTGTGTATTGTCTCCTCATTTATTAACGACAACAAAATTTCGAAACTTTCAACAATGAGCCCCTAAGATTTAAAAAACCATATTTGACAACAACAATTTGAAACTACATGCTTAAGACAATGATAAAGAACTTTTAGAAAATCATTCTGAAACTGAATGATTGCTTCAGTTTAAATCACAACTATGAAGTAGTTCAAATTTAAACATGTTCAATCATTTTTAATTCGATACACTCCTTGCAACATTAAGCTTCGGCAAATGCAGTTGGTAAACTGGCCACAGTCCTGTATGGAATCAATTATAATGATTTAAAAAGAAAATTAATATAATATTTCTCATATTAATAGAGCGTAGTTCACTGTGATGGATGGTTGCCAGGTATATCGATTTCTTATAATATTGTAAACTGTAATTTCGCAAAAACAAAAATTGAAGATGTTTAACAGGTGATGTGCATAAAAATTCTTACTACGACGATTTCTAACTTTCTTTTATTTTATAAATCTATTTTAACTTTAAAAGAAAACTAAATTTACTTGGATTACTTATTTTGTTACAGGTATAGGAGATATTATAAAACGGGAAAGGCCTATGATAATAACGAAATTATCAAACATTGGTGCTCAAAAAATTTCAGTACAAAGCTATCATGTAGGCGTATTAACACTTGACGGGCGATCATTTTTATGGGGAAGAAATGATTATCATCAAGTAACTGTAGAGTCTGATATTGATCAAAGTTCACCGAAACTATTTAACACACAATCGAATGAAAGAGTAAAAGACATAAGTTGTGGTACATATCATACAACAATTTTAACATATAAAAATGATTTATATTATATTGGGAAATATGCAGAAAATGTCCGAAAATTAAATATGTATGATGTTAATACTAATGATTTGAATAAGAAGATGCAACTAATGTATGATAATTATTTTGGCGATAGTGTTTTTTCATCTTCTTACTTCATCCTCTCAAGCAGCATAATAAATAATAATCAAATCGTAAGAGAAAACTTGTTGGCCGAACAAGAATACATGGAATATATGTTAATCATTAATACCAATATAATGAAAGCGTTACAGAAACGGAATATTACATGTGCTGACTGTTTCTTATACGAATCGCTGTGTCGATATTACGGAGAATTATTATATTTTACAGCAGCTAATATAAAAACACTGATAGATTATTGTAATAAATCAATATCTGATTGGGATATTTTATTTTTTAAATATACGGATGAACATATATTTATATATAAAAATTATTTGAATGTGTTATATAATGTATTAAGTATATCAGGTTGTAAATATATTTCAAAAATTATTGATATACCTGCTTGTGTATACAAATTATTTGATTTGAATACACAGAAAAAGGACAAAAAGAACGACGAACAAATAATACAAACAATACTCATGAAACCATTTGTTAGACTAACATTTTATCATGAATTTTTAATAGATGTAATAAGCAATACAAATAAGCAACAAAAATTTAAAGATATTTTAAATAAATGGAATGGATTTGTTGATGAACAAGAATTTAATTTAAAATTAGCTGAGAAAACGAATACGTTTTGGACAACGCATGCTAAAACGGTCGAACATTTAAAAACCCCAGATAGAAGAATTATAAGGGAGAGTCATGAATTTCCAATTCATTTGTATAATGCTGGTTTATTTTCATCTCACTGGTTTATTCTTCTAAATGATGTTTTTATACATATGAATGGATCAACCTCTCTTGTGCATGATTTAAAAACAATCTGGGTGGAACCGCAACAAGATAACACATCCGGGCAATTTCAGATATCGTTAAAAATGCCTGAGGAGTCTATGGACTTGTACACTACCAAAGCGGAAGAAAAGATACAATGGTTTCACACTTTACAGAATGCAATTAAAAATGCCTTAGGAAAAAATAGTGCGCATCAACCACCTTTGTTGAGAAGTGCTGCTTATACTTTTTTTAAAACTGGCTGTTATAAAGATGCTAAATATATGGGAAGATGGCTGAATGCTAAGATGCATGGTTCTGGAAAAATTGAATGGCCAGATGGAAAAATGTACACTGGTCAGTTTAACAATAATCAAATGCATGGATTTGGAAGAATGGATATACCAAATATAGGTAAGTGCGAACTGTTTCACTAGTTGTATTACATTAATAATAACAAATTGCTGCATGCTAATACCATCACCTTAAATTTGCGTTCCCTTTAAATAATGGCAATACATTATCAGATCGATTCTGTAACTCGTAGTGCCTACTTAGCAATTAACTTGAGCGGTTAAAGGTCAGTTGTTAAGAATTTTTTTTCAATTCTCTAAAAATTCAATTTATTAACCACTGTAGTGTCTAGCGAAGTGGATAACTTAGCAACACTCCAGAAGGTGTTCCTTTTTGCCACTTCATACTTAACCTCATTTTTCAAAGACGTTTGGTTTAATGAGAATAGAAAATTGAAATTTAGGCGCTACAAGAAAGACAAAATAAATGATAAATATATTTTATCTGCGACTAAACAATAAAGTAGGTATTATATTAATCACTATTGGTTAATAATATAATACTCATAATACCCGGAGGGAATAAATGCGACCAGGGAATAATGAGACAAAACGTTACCATTATTCCCTGCATTCCCCAAATAAGAACATAATCCTACCGACGTTATCATAGTAACGATAAACAAGTCCGAGTATTTAATTAATTGTCAACCGTCAAAACCGATATAGTAATCTATTAATTAATATTTTCGTGTAATTGATTTGTTTTTTTAGTAATTTTTAGTTAGTCGTAGATAAAGTAGTGTATACTAACTCGCAATAATGACTATTCTTCCCTCGAACCGAGTTACTCCCTCGCCGCTTACGCGGCTCGGTTCGTAAATTCAGCTCTCGGAAATAATAACTGTCATTATTGTCTCTTTCTATAAATTACTATTATGAAAATATTTAAGAAGATTTTGCAGTTTTCGTTATATTTTTACTTTTTTTCGCTGACCAAGCTCTAACAGGGTAAGACACTAAACAATTTGTAAAATCTTTTTTATTAGGGTGTACAATTTTGTATAAAAATTGCTCGAATTCCAGTTAGAACCGTGTAACATCGTATTTCGAATTCGAAAATTGTCTGATTTTATTTACATTTTCCGTCCATAGTAGCCTGTTATGATTTCGTTTTGTACTCTTACTTGTAATTAATAATTTTACTTAATCCTTGAAATGCTTTAATATAAATAACTTGAAGTATCTTGGAAGCAGGGCTACAATTAAATACAATCCAAATATAAAAACTTTCAGGCGATGAGTAACACTGGGGCCAGGATTAAACACGCTTGGTACGACTCGTTAATACCGGAAGAAATGAAATGGAGAGGTAAATTATCGTGATAAGAGATATACATACATACATCGAATCTTCTAGTATCCACGTCTTCGTCATATGGCGGTTGGTAGCAAAAATTGCAGTATGACCACATAACAAATCTTAAAATTGCTTATAAAAATGTATGGAATACCTAAAGAATACCTACAGAATACAGAAATAAAATTGTGTTGCTAAAAAAGTTGCTAGTAAATCACAACTATTAGCAACAAAGATACAGACCTGTGTAAATCACACTCATCATTAGTTACTGGCATTGCTTTCTCAAGCAAGAAACTGGCCTTAAAAGTTTGCTTCATTCGATTATTAAAATAAAATACAATAATTTTTATTTTTCAGTATAATCTCAGAATCTCTTCAGTATACTGGGTGATTGGTTAGAATGGCCTATTAAAAGTATTATACAAACAGAACGAAATTTTAAAACAAAATTCTGCAGTTGGATATAGTTGAATATGAACTATCACGTGAAAATATTTTTGAATAAATTTCACTTCCGGTTAACCGGAAGTGGGCATCAACTTCGATTTTTTTAAATAGCATGCTGTAAAACAAATTACAGATTCAGCTTCTATGATACATTTTACACATATTTCATATATCATACCCTATACCTAAATACCATTCCTTCTGAGTTATTCGCAATTAAAGAAAAAAAGTGACAGATACCGATCGTACTTTATAGTGATATTACGTCACGTAGTAGTAAAAGAGACGAATGAAATTTTGCATAAGCACAGCTGATATTTTGTAGTTACACAACATTCGAAGTTCTTATCTGTAACATTATACAGGGTGTTTAAAAACTTAGTTGCTTATAGCCAAGTTCAATCTGCGCAGATTTTTTTAATGGAAAGATATATATTTTATTAGATATTCTGATTCTACAAAATATTCTCTTTTAATCCGTATTTGGTGTTCCTATACCTAAAATGAAAGGTGAATAAGTTATAACGATTTAATTAACCTCCGCACCTAACATGCTCATGTTCAACTATATCCAACTGCAAAATTTTATTTTAAAATTCTGTTCCGTTTGTATAATACTTTTAATAGGCCATTCTCATCAATCACCCTGTATATAAATGTTTTATTACAGCTGCTTGCAACTCACTATCGTCCTTAAAACGACATCTCCTAAGGTTCTTTTTTAAATTAGAAAATAAAAATAATCACTAATAGTTATGATTGGGCTATACGGTTTGATTCAGTGGATACTCCTTAGTGAAAATCGTCTTCTTACCAACTTAGTATCGTTTTAGATACAATTATATAAATACAATACAAATTTAATTGTATGGAAATTTTTTTTTTGTGGCGGATGCAGTTGCAGCGGCTCCCTAAATTATGTGTGTAAAATGTGTTTTCATGGCTCTATTACAATATTACCCCGCCGTAAATAATGTTGCGCTGTGAATTCTGCCCCATAAGCATGATAGTATCGATCGAGCAAGACTTTGTAACAAGTGTCACCCGAAGATTCGAACTCCGGACTGTACGCACTGTCTTACGTATGACCAGTCGCTCTTATCCCTGCGACTATTGAGTTGTTCAGTTACTCAAAGCTATTCTGATGGCCAACTAAAATATAAACATATTATAGACAGATTACAACAGTAGGCCATAATACAAAATCAATGTCCGCTAATTTTATCGTCACTAAAAAGAATGATCAAGAAACAATTGTTGTTAACAAAAATAAAAAGAAATACTTTTATTTTCAGGAGTTTACGAAGGCCAATGGAAAGAGAATCAACAAAATGGTTTTGGAATATTAAAATATTCAAACGGTGACGTATACAAAGGTTATTTTAAGGATGGTGTACCTCACGGACACGGTTCTTTCAAACAAGGTAACTTTACTACTTCAGCGGCATCTATTTATATTGGCGATTGGATATTAGGATCAAAAAGTGGGTATGGTATTATGCATGATATAATTAGCGGGGAAAAATACCTTGGAAATTGGAATGATAATAAAAAACATGGGAAAGGATTAATTGTAACGTCCGATGGCATTTATTATGAAGGAGTATTCAATCAGGATATATTAACCGTAAGAAGTTTTTAATGTTTAAATACAAAATTAATGTGACGTGTTATCTAAACGAGTTCTTTGTTTCCAGGGAAGTGGATTAATGATTTTGGAAGATGGAACTTTTTATGAAGGCGATTTTAAAGGAACTGGAATTTTGGGAGGAAAGGGCACTCTTACGTTAAATTCCGGTCACGTACTAGAAGGAAATCTAACAGGATCGTGGAATGAAGGTATCAAGATATCAAACGGAAATTTAACTTTGATGAAACCAGTACACGTTGAAAGTGATCTCATACCTAAATCATTTACCTCATTTTGCACACCCACGCATCAAAAATGGAAAGCTTTATTCCGATATTGCTATCAAATCCTTGGCGTGCCTGACTGTAATTTAAAGACTAATATAAAACCACCTGATACTCAGAAAATTTGGCAGAATGTGGCCGTTGTCATCTCGAATTCATTTCATGGAACTATAAAATGCAATAAAATCGACAGAGGCATCGAAAACTCCATCAATAATTTGGATACAATTCCACAATTTGGAAGGGATACTATTGATGGAGAGAGTTATAAAAATCTGAAACAATATGTTGTGAATGTAAGTGGTTTTCGTTTAATTTTAGAAATTAATTTTATTTGATTTAAATTTACATATTACTATAATAATTTCTCACATTTTTTTAAGGCATTTGAATGCTCCTATCATCCATTGGGTTCATTGTTAGCCGATTTGACTGTAGCCTATACAACTAGCTATGGTGGATTAAGACCTCACCCTCTGTTGCTTTTACACGCAGTAAATGAATTACATTCAATAACTAAACGTTTGTATGATATCGTACGATTACTTTTTCCAGCATTGCCGTCGTATGATAAACAGTATTCTTTAAAAGATGATGATGAAAGGTATGAATATTATTCTTCTTCCTGTTTCTTTACCCTGGCATTATTTCAGTTGTAGGTCTATAAACCATATATTAAAATTAAATCAATTTATTCTATAACAATTCTTTTTCGTAATACAAGTTTGATTACTTCTCTTGAATCACATAATACCGCATTAGTATTTCAACGTAAATTTATTTATTATATTTCATAGCTATTATTTATTAACATCTCCTTTACAGTGAAATCGTAAGCTGCCAGTCCCTACTTTACCCCATAATTTTACCGAAAATGCATTCATCATTATTTATATTATATACTCTAAAAAGTAAACGGGATGATATGCAATATTGGAAAAGATTAACAGAATGGAATAAACAAACTGATTTCACGTTGATGGCCTTCTTGTCAGTCGATCAGTATGTATACTTACTCGAAAGATTAGAACGGTAACTCACAAATTTTATTGTAGGAAGTTCCTAAACGTCGAAGCTAAGGACGAACCTCTTAGCCCAATTAAAAAAGTAAAAGAGCAGCATTTTATTGAAGCGATTGAAACTCTACAGCAACTGAAGACTACATTTTCACCTATAGAAAAACTGTTCGTGATTAAACAAACCTTTCAAAAGATGACCACTACTGTTCAACAGCAATTAGGCCAAAATTATAGATGGAACATGGACGATTTGTTTCCTGTCTTCCTCTACGTAGTTGTTAGAGCTAGAATATTACAATTAGGTTCTGAGCTAGACTTTATACAAGACTTCATGGAACCTAGTTTAGAAAATGGTGAACTAGGTATTATGTTTACTACCCTAAAAGCATGTTATCAACAAATATTACAAGAGAAAGTCTCTGTAACATAGACTTGTAAGTAATAAGTAATATAGAAACATATCGAAAACAATTAGGGTCTAATTAGTGTGTTAGGGATATTAAGCATTTAGCATTTTATTTAATACCAATTCTATCATTTCATTATTGAAATATTTCCAGAAAAATGTAAATAATTTATACTATTGATTTATATGTATTTATGGAGCTTATGTAAATAACGTTGTTCTAAATGTAGATACGACATACTTTTTAAATTGAGTAAGAGGCTATATCCATCTAAATAAGTGCATTCAAGAGTTTCACAAAATAGCAAAGATAAAGGACTCTTAAAAGAGCGTTTCAACACAACTGTTGTCCGTTAACTTGCATTAATCTCCTCTGTTTAAATACAAATTTAGGTAAACTATATTTATTGAAGCAATCCATCAGATACAACTTTATATATTGTGATATAGATAAATATGGTAAAATTAGATTTCAGTTTAATATTCAACAAAACTTATTCAATACTTACTACATATCATGTGTAATAATTTAAAAAGAGATAAATACGCAATAAATTATAATAATGTTGAACGATAGTTTGTTAAATATTAAAAAAACACGAAGAAATACTTTATTATTGTTCTTATTTTATTTTCACTATATTTACTTAGATCGTACTCTAACCAAAAGCAATACTGTTATCTCCGTTCTATAAATAGTTTTAAAATAGTTAATGTTCTCAGTCTAATTCAAATTTGCAAATAAGCAAAAAGTCCTGTATTGTGACTCGAAATTGTAGAAGCGACACATAGACGTGCCATTTATATGTCTAAAAGAATCAGGCCGGGAACTTTATAATTTTACAGTTTCGACAGCTAAAATGGAACTTATATTACTTAGGTTTTGAAAAAAAGTTCAAATATACGTCCACTAGGCATATGAGTTGATTTTGTTAACTATAATAATTATGCAATTATTTCAGTAGAGCGACATTTTGGAAAGCGTATTTTGCAAGATGAATAAAATCTGATCCTACTACAATCCGTATACCACTAAATACGTATTTTACCAACTGAATTTTTCAAAATTAAATCTCCCAAAAAATCCTTTAAGATTTGGTGGGAGTTTGTATTGGTTGTCGTGCGTCACGCTAGTCACGGTAGTCAATAATTAATCTGTAATACCTACAAGTTTCGTAAAATTTTTTGAGTTTGCAAGATAGTCGTGATCATTAAAATACGTTTCGATTGATTCCCTTAGAAAATGAAGTTAGTCAAACAACAGTGCTATGTACAGATGTGCAAAATAAAAACTGGGATAACTTTTATGAGCATAAATCCACAGTTTTTATCTGTATAAATGAATGCTAAATATGCTGGTCATGTCGCCCTTTTGAAAGATTTTTTATATATAAATCTGTAATTTCTTCGAAACATGTATTTCGTGCCGGTAGCTCGACAATGCAAAACAATAGTAATACATTAAACTTAACTTGCAGGAGTATGTCTACAATTAATTCGTTTATTTACAATTCGTTGTAATTACCATACATTACAAGAAATAATCAAAAACACATCAAAACTGTTATGATGAAAATTTTTTGACAGCAGCCTGTGGTATTTGATAAATCAAAACAAGAGGCAATTCTACAATAGCAAGATAGAGAGAAAATTATCCTTAATTATGCTGTCTATCTTGCTATTGTAGAATTGCCTTCTGAGGATGAATTTAAAATAAAATTCGAAAGCTTAAGGTATAAAAAACGAGTCTCTTGTTTTGATTTATCAAATACCATAGGCTGCTGTCCCCATTAAATTGGTCATCGATTTTAACGCTACGCTAACGTTGTAACAGCCGTTACTTCCCTTCCACTCATTACTATTACTGTTAAAAGAATTTATTCCAGATACGTATTTAACATCTTTGTGATAAATTTTGTTCTTAGTTTTAGAGCCAATGTTATATTACACATAATAGGGTATGCCAGTTCAATTATCCTCCAAACCTACAGATAAATGTAGCAGCAACAATAATTTGAGGTTTCTATTATGTAACCGCATCTTCAAATTGCTTAACTAACTTTGTTGCATACTTTTGCAATATTTGCGTGCGTTATTGGCACGGAAATATTACAATATATCATAAACATATTTTTTTAATTTTTAATTGATGCGTAAACATCTTTGCTCATCTATGCAACTAAAACTATATGTAGTGTATTTTGATCCATAATTCAGAATTTTAAGTAAATAATATTTCATTATTTAATGCGTACTATTGTTTTTGTTTTTTTTTCATTTACATCAGAATCTATCTAACTATAACAGTTTCTAAGGAAAGTAGCTCTGCATAAAGATTTGGGAAAAAATAATGAAATAATAATATATTCGTAATGAAGCATCAAAACAAAAAAAAATCCTAGTTTGTTTGAATAATAAATGCAATCGAGCCGATACCCGCAGTGGTTAGGTGGCCGACTATCGTTGTAGCAGAATAGGAGCCACATTTTAGTTCTCCGGAAGGACGGTGACATTTTTCTCGGAGAATTGGAATCTGATCGACCTACCATTCGCTGTTGAGAGCAAACTAATTAACAGCGCGGCATTATAAAAGACAGTATAATGCTGTCACAAGGCCATTTGAACACAATTATATACACACAAAAATTACACCGCGAGAGGTGCAGTGATGGTCAAACAAGTGATACCTACATAAAAATTCAATCATTATAGTGCGGCAAATATCCGTCTACAAAAGTTAATGAGTAATTAAGAGTTGTGCCAGTACTGTTGCAACGCATGTGTTGCAAAGAAAGGTATCTTACGTCTTTTTTCCTCAAACGTATTCGTGTAATAGCCTATTTAGTTTATTGAGGAATTGAAGTCCTTTGTACAAGAACGCGATGTGTATTTTTTTGAAAAATGGGATATTGACGACGTGATTGTTAAAAGGTGCTCTGTTAATCCAGTGCAAATATGAAATAACTTATAACTTAGTTAGAAACGATCTACTTATATATTCAAACAATGCAAGAACTTTGAACGTTAACAGAAAAATAAGTCATTTTTTGTCTTCCATAAAATTTATATTTTGTTACTTATCTCCTTATTGCACCAAGGTCTTCAATTGTGAAAAATAAAATTAAAAAACACATGGATGTAGAAGTTATTTAAATAACTGTTGGTTTGCAAACTGATGAACGAAGTGTACATTACGTCGCAAATGCTGTGGGAATTTCCTAAAGTACTATCTCAGATGCACTACAACGATTTCGGGATACAGGAGAATACACAACAACACCAGAACAAAGCAGACGAAAGTTCAATGACGTCCATAATAACATAATATCAATATGTACAGTTCGTAGACGTTTAAGTGTGAGATCCAGAAGACCTCCATAACTGCACAGCATCGACAACAGCGTTTGCAATTTGCACGGGAATATGCTGATTAGGGTCTTAAAAAATAGTTGCCTGTGCCAGATGGTCACTATAGATTGCAGAAATGCGTTGGTGAGCGTTTTGTTGAAGTCTGCCTGTCTCCAAGAATGCAATTGAATGGAGATGTAATGATGTGTACGATTTTGAGATAGGACGCTTATTACCATTTGTTGAGAAAACCTTCCATTTAATGCAAGATAATGGGCGCTCACATACTGCAATGGTCGCGCCGATTTACGAGAAATTTGCATTTCATTGGCGTCATAGCCATAACGAAGCTCTGATTTGAAAACATGCGTCGGGCTTGTTCGGGGACGTATTCATGCGGAGTTTCCGATGTTGGACAAGTTAGAAGAACCTCTAACTGTGGAATAGGATCAAATTTCCCAAGAGAAATTTGCCACTTTGGTCGTATGGAAGCCGTAATTAGTGCGTATAGTGAGAATACATCCCTTGAGTACTTTCTAAAATTTCGATATCGTCTAATTAACGTTTTTCTTTATTTCGAATATGTTTTTCTAATATTGTTTATGACTATTGGTTGTAATGCATTCATCAAGCATTAAATCACCAAACATGACATTTTCATTTTGATAGATCAAAGATATTTTGAGAAATTCAAGTTAGTAGATTAAGTAATGTATATTTTGACAAAAATCATTTTAACAAAACATAGTATACATACAAACTATTTGTAGAACATTCTGAATTACGCATGACAGGTATGCAGTACATACATCTAATTTCAGTTGCACAGGTGATCGAAGATTTTTGGAACTTCGATTCGCATTTAATTTGAAAAAGATACAAACTAGCAACATGAAGAGCAAAACGTCGGTTGTTAAAAACATCACAGGTCACATGTAGATCTTTCTTATACGTCACATTGATGTCGTTTCCCAAAATTCCAGGATTGCGCCTATAAATCGAGATTTCCCGCTAATGTAAAACTTCATTTTACTTTTTTACTAACTTCTAATTTCGGCTATGGCTATATTTATTTATAAGGTTTAGTAAATAATCGATCTGACATAGCATAAGTTATAAATATGTATGCAAATTTTAGCTGTGATTTAAAGTATTAGAAATTAACATATCCATTATTTCTTGATTTATGTTATCTTGTTTTATATATATTTTAAATTATAATAAATATTTTCTGTAATATTATCCAGACTATAATTTTTTGAGCACGCTTGATATTATCCTATTTTATAGCTTAATGTGTCTAGTAGTTTCATAATCAATCTCTCCATTTCATTTAAGTGTAACGGCATAGTTGGGATGCCCAGATAGTCTGCAACATCATAGAAGTATATGTTCTAATATTTTAACCTATTCAGTCGTAAACGACCTCTTGTAATTAATAACTTCTATTTACACATTTAAACAGTGCGGCTCTAAAGTGTCCTCCCTCCCTGCTAACTTATGATCGCTTTAATAGAGACGTTCCAGTTTTAGCTCATTAATATGAAATATGTATTACATTCATCAAGTAAAATTTCTATTTAGTTTCAAAGATTGACGACAGGGAACGATATAGTATCAAAATTTTAAATAAGATGAGGAATTAAAAAATACACAATTGTAGGGTACAAATGACAGGCTTTTTATTTACAAACCAAGGCGTATGTATTCACATGACAATATGAAAACACTGATTTTTACAAGTTTCAAATGTACAGAATACTACTAACCTGAATATATAATAGGTATAAATAACATTACTTTACAACAACATAATAATTAGTATAATGATAGTCACATTAGAAAACACGAAATTAATGTAGTAACAGAGGTAATTTGGTAGTATTATTATATGTTATTATTTCAATAAATTATAATGCATTCAATAGTTTTACGAAATTGGTTACGTTATTTGTATATAAAAAACAAACCTACATACAAGCTAATAATATGAACTTTCCTGTTTTTTCTTTTTTTAGTATCCGTACAAACATTATCTTATCAACATACCTCCATTATATGACACATCATCTTTCTAAATGTTATATTTATTATCATTGGTCCATATTTATATTATGAAGTGTATATTTGTTAATGCAAAATTTATGTTCTATTTATGATTTGTGATACTTGCATAATTGATCGTAGTGATATTGTTAAATATAATATGTATAATAAACGTTGGAATCGAATGAGTATACCTCTAAATAAAGTTTATTAAACTTACTAAAATAGCTCAATTAGTATAATTGCTCAAAGAAATGCGCTGATTTTATTTCGATTAATCAATTATATCTTTAAATAGGATGACACTATTTCAATAAATAAAAAAGCTCCACTATTTAATTACATAAAAAAGATGCATCATTAAAGTATATTCAAATATTTTTGTAATGTAATAAGCAGCTAAGAAAATATCCGCAGACAGGGTTTTATTTCATTTTAGTTGTATTCTTTTTACAATGTTGTTGTTTTTTTTTTGTTTTTTTGTTTTTGTTAATTGAAGCCAAAAGCTTTCCTCTTCGCCACTTTATAAAAAAAATGGTTCCTCATGTTTAAATGAGATACCAAATTCGTTTATTTGGAATAACAGCATCCTTTGCACAATGTATAATTATAATTTTGCGCGATTAATTTGGAGTTTGACTTAACGTCGACACTAGTTTCGTTAATTACCCCGTCAGTTCCCTATAATTTTATCCTTTTACGCCGAATTACTTTTTATTTTTATTAGTTTGATAGGTTGTTACATAAAAGGTGTTTTCTAGCGATCAAACCGCTTGAAACGATTTCATTTGTATTTAATAGTATATTATACAACGAGCATTTAATGATAGCTATTAATAGCCATTAAATGCGAGTTGCATACATTATTTTTTCTACGACCCAATAATATGCGTATTCTTTAATGTTTACTATATTTAAATAGATGCAGAGAACTGTCAAGTTTAATTAATTTTTATATGTCAGATATAAAAACGGCCATATTGAATATTGGAATGTCGCATTCCTATTGGATATAAACTTGTATCGTAATGAAAAAGCTGTATTCCTATTGGATATAAGTAAACTTGTATCATAATGAAAATCTGTATTGTAATGGACATCATTAAAGTACAGGTTCAGCATATCTAATAATTAGGGCTGTTGAAACCCGTCGTTTTCAGAAACCGGGTACCGTCCAGCGCACTATCCGGTTCCGGGTTGACGAAGAATTAATTAAACGGTTCAATGTCATACTGCAGACAATTTCTTGTGGATACGCTGTTGATGTACAAGCATTTAGGGACTATACAAAAGCAACTGCGGAAAGATATGTTCATTTATATTCTTGGTACAATATGCCCTCGAATGTACATAAATTACTTATCCACGGTGCAGAAATAATTCAATTCGCTGTTTTACCAATAGGAATGTTTTCGGAAGAAGCAGTAGAGGCAAGAAATAAAGATTTTAGAAATTATAGAGAGTTCCATACAAGGACATTTTCTCGAAAACCATGTCAGATTTGCTAAATACACTTCTGTATACTTCAGACCCTTGGATATCTTCAATTTCTCAGAAGAATAGACTTTCTCGTGGATATAATATAAGTGCTCTTGGTAAAGAAGTAATGTGTCTCTTGTTAGAACCATCTATTCGTGAACCTATTGAATTTTCCATCGAAGAAGAAAATTAGAGCGACTAATATTGAAATTTGCATAGTGAAAGTCTGTACGTAATTATCAGATTTAGTAAAGATAGCATTTTCGTGTAGTATTGCTTTTGTATCGCCCTGTATATATGTGTGTATGTAAGTTCGTGTGTTTCTCAAGTACTCCTAGCTTAAGCTGACAGCATTAAACACCATAGTTGAGAAAAAATTTGATTGTATGTTTTATTCGGAATTTTGTACGGCTAGATTATGCATTTCTACCACTGTGCGCCAGAGGGAAAAGTTTTACCATAGCAACATACAAACACATAATTTCAATGTTGACAGTGTCCACTTGACACTTTTATGATGAGTTACTATAGATACAACTCGTACCTAATCATCGGTCTAAACGTCCACACATCCTACTAAACCCGATTATCTTCAATTAAAAATAGATATTTTTGTATAAATTTGTCGACGTTTGAAGAAAAAATAGCATATTTTATGTGAAGGAAAAGTATCACTTTTCCTCCGTATAAAATAATATACTATTATTTTCCATGCGTCCTAATTTTTGGCATCACTGAATGTGTCAACCGATTTGCCCCAGAGTAACTTGTTAATCTGTGTCTTAACAAAAATTTTGTGTGCATTAAGGTTAAAAAGAATTCTCCCTGATTTCAGTCGTGACTAAATGTATTTGTAATCAAAGAAAATAAAATTAAACTAAACCAATATTTATGCAAATTATATACCGACATATACAAATATCCTTAAAATCAAACTATAAATGAAGTAGTATATAGTGGGCAAAAATCTTCCTCTTGTAAATCATACCATCATAGTTTATCAACAAACAAAAATGCGTGGCGATGCAGATTATCTGTCGAGGTTGCTCCAAACTAAACCTCAAAATGGTAGCAGATTGCCCAGTAATAATTATGTGAAGAAGCTCATTTTTTGTAATGTTAATTTTTGTCCACTTTTGTAATAGTTTATTAACTATTCAGTAACATCTTCAAGGGTATTTTTTAACAATTAAGTAACCAATTGAATGTAGAATAGTTCACTTAAACACAGGTTAAACATCTTTTCTTTGGGTTGCCCAAACCGTACAATTTTTTGTATTTGTAAGAAACTAGCCATAAACATTTTCAAATGTAAAATAGAAAATGCGACTAAAAGGGAATACGATAACTGATCCCCACAAAACAGGAAAAGTGCCTTACATGAATACATAAAGGGATAACTATGTATTTTTCTTCTCCAAAAACCTGGAAATTGTAGTTAAAATCAACCTAGTCAACTGACGAGAACTTGGCATCGCAGAAACATGGATCAAAAAAAAACGTAATTTGAGCCCTACTAACAGAAGCATAGGTAAGATCCGCAACAATAAATAATCTCACAAACGACATTCTACCTACGCTGACGTCGCCACCTACCGAAGTGATTTCACTGATTACCTACGGATTTTGTAGTGAAAATTTAGACGAAAGCATTCCAGAAAATGGTGTCATTCAGCTGAAGCAAACACTGGTATAACAGTAAAATTTATATCGGCGTTTTAACATTTACTTAAAAAAAATAGTTTGATTTTAAATGTATGTATGTACAAACGTTGCTTTGTTAGAAATAAAAATATAGAAACCAAAAATCACAGCTTTTATTTATGTAAGATTGTGTCCCGTCACTCATACTGCTCTAAATAACACTATAATAAACTTAAACCAATTTATAGATTAGCATCGCTGAGATTCTGTAATATAACAGCAATATAAGGAGTTTTGGTACATTCACATATACATACATACATACTATTTAAAGTCTATCAGTTTTAATGATTTCCGGTTTGAATTTTTAGATTGATATAAGTTTGTACAAATTTTGTATGTGCCACAATTAAATGACGTGTTAATCAAATGTAGTCGTATAGATCGTTTGAGAACACAAAATAAGATTTCGTTGTAGTCTACTAGAAAACACAAACATTTTATTTTGATGTGAATCCCCATACTTGTCTCTAGTAATTTCCTAGTTTACAATGAAGCTCTAACAGGAATATTTTAATAAATGCTGTTCAATGTAACTTTGTTCATTCTCGATTATAGTCTTCACATTGTAAAAAGAATACAACCACAACAATACACCAAACACTTCACTGTTAGCGAATATTTGAACAAATTTAGCAAAAGGAACATACGCACCAATTTTAGTTCATTATTTAACTCTCAAGTCCGTAAATAGAAAAATACGTGTATTCTTCTATAGTAATTTTCATGTGTTTGGCAAGCACACAAAATTTTAAAATTAATATCGCATATAATTTAAATATGGCAAAAAGAGTTCCAGAATACTTGTGAAAAAATGATAGCGATATTTATAAAAGCGATCATTATAAACTTCTCACCTTCACCTACTTTAGAAATTTCAGTAGTAATACAAAGATATGCGTACATGTATATTCTCCAATAAGCCACTGACTAGATATGATTTTTAAATACGTTCGATTTTGATAATCTAATTATAGTAAATAATGTGACGTTTACAGCACCAATACTTAGATCTCAGACTTAACAATTTGAATGACATGTTAAAATTACAAAAATATATTTTACATATTATTGCGCCAAACCTGTATACGTTCTCAATCTTAACTATTTTGATAGGTGTTTAATTAGAGCAATGCAAAAGTGGATATAAAAAATTAACTCTATTTAAAGATATAATTTGATAATTTAATGTTAGTAAATATCATGAGGTATGCAGAACACTAGAAAAATTACTATAAATCACTTTCACACAATTAAGATACACGTTTCTATATATTATAACTTCAAGATATAAGATTATTTTAAATAAATACATCCTCCGCACAATTAAAAAATACGGAGTTATATTGCACAGAATTAATTTTATAAAAGGATTCAATATTCATTATTTTTATTTAAAATAATCTTTTTATAACAGATGCATACGTATGTAAATATATAAATTAATTAAAAATTAGGAATAAAATATATTACTAATCTGTATTGTATATAGATATTTATATAAACTGTACAATCGGTTTTAGATAAAGTACTTTCTAAAAATTAAAAAGAAAACATCAAAATTTATCTGGCATGATTAGACATTGGATAAATTTCAATGTGAACATTTGTACTCAAAATATACATAAAAATCTGTTTATAAAATCAAATATAATTACAAATACATAAGGGATATGTTACAAAAGCTAATAGAATTGTTTTCTCGCGCAACCAAATTATAAGACTTTTATATCACATAGAAAAAATTTATGTGACAACAGACGTTAATAAAATTGGAAAATAACGATAATCAGTCAATGTCGATAATTACGTTATTCCCTGATGTTATTTAACAGTAATTGACGTTAAAAAAATAAGAATAATGTTAATTATAATACGATTATGTGCGTTTACTAATTAAACATTGCATGTAGTATGTATACTTATGATTGAAGTAATTTATATTACGTCATAAATGATTCCTTATATGCGTAAACATAAAAATTAACACCTAAAACAAGAAAATTTTAAAATACAATAAGTCAATAATGTGTACGACTAAAGATGGATATTCCTAAAAACATATTCAAGTTATATATAATAATCCTTTTTTATACAGAGTAGTTATAAATACTTTAATTTGAAAATTTTGAAATCTGTATAGTTTGTAAAAGAAAAATATCAACTAAATGATGCAGTTTATTATAAAAGTATGGACTTTCCTCAAATGCTGCGCCCCTTTTCTGATTTTACTCAATATTATACATAAGTAGCATTTTTATATAATAATAATAATATTAATGTCAACTACTATTAAATAACATTCACTTCAATATAAAAAAGAATAAAAACTTATCTAACTAAAACTTAACAAACCGACAGTGCTAAGCTCGTTCGCAACAGTTTCCAACAATTATAACCAGATGTTTACATAAAAATTGTGTACAGGCAGCAAGTTTCTGGATAATTTATTTGTACATCTGATTACGACAGTTGGAAACTATCAGAATTGACTGTACGAAAAACCTAGTATAAGTTGAATACTAAAGTTGCAGTGTTAAATATTAATTTTGGGGTATGCGCAGCTTGCAGCGATTTCATAAGTTATATCGCTTGGCATGACTACTACTGCAACATGCGTAAATATGTGTCAAAGTGTAACAAGGGTTACGTACATGGCTTTGTTACGAAACTGTATCAGAATCCCTGAAAACAAACGCCACGTTTCGTTGGCGAGCGGGCTAATAATTACTTTTAACCATAAGTACTTCGTTATTTTATGGTATGGTATGATATGTCTTATTTATACACGATGTGACAGAAATAACCATACAAATCATTTTAGTCACAAACAAGTTATCAAAAAAAAATGAGATGGCGAAAAAGTACAACCTGACAATTCATGAAAAGAATGACACAAAAAACTTTCCTTAGATGCACACTCCTCGTATTTTAACCATTAACACTGTAGATTTAATATTCTTTACTTTATACTCGCACTACAGGCTTTTATACAAATGTGAAATGTTATCTTGCACACCAGATGCCAGAGCAACGCGAAAACGTTGTTTGTAGTTCTAAAAAGATAATATCTGTACGTATTTAGTAAACACAAACATATTTCTTTGTCTTGCATAAAAAATGTCACCGTTGCAAAATAATATTTCCCTACTCTGTATACTTTTTTGCTTCAACATTATTATAAAATAATTTTACATAAAAGCAAATATTTTTAAAATTTAGAAAAAGAAAATATAAATACATAAAATGTCTTAGATTTAAAATACAATAGTACCACTTAAAAATTCTTTGTGATGTATTAGTATATCTTTCAGCCAATTCTGCGGAGTCAATAATGATATATTGCTGTCCTGGTGTAACTCAGAAATGCCCATCTAGTAACTCACGACGAAATCAAAGATAAGGCCAGAGAAATTATAGCCTCACAGTATTTGAAAGTAGAGCGCATATACTGCCACCTACAGTAAATCTGTACAATCAAAAGCTTTTATAAATGTTATGATATTATCTTAAGGCCACTGTTGATATCGGAACTGTTGTTCCCACATTGTTTGAATCACCTCAAGAGAGATATGATTGTTAACGTCGTATTTGTGAAATAAGAAAGTAAGTTATCGACTGCCAAAAACACTATTATCTATACCACGCGGAGTGTGATTCCATGCTAACAATGGAAAAAAGAATGTGTAAATCATTAATCACTAGAATATTGCCATTAAACTATAGTCGAGTGTATATCTCTTCCACTTTTAAGCTAACAGTGCTTATATTACCACTATCAACAGTATCTGTAAATACTAATCGGAAAAGGGTATTTAAGTTTTATAGATAGTAAAGAACATAGAACAAATACGTATACTTTTTTTAAAATGCTGATCTATTCAGCAGGACAATACAGCTACACTATGTAGTAGCGAAGCAGAGATATAACAAAAACATAACATAACATAATAGATCACTCCTTTTCTAATAAGCATTCAATTCAGAGATAGCAATAATTTAGAATAATTTAGAAAAGCATAACTACAGTCCTTGTTATCATAGACTTGCTTGTAAGAATTTCTGCAAATTTTTATATACAAAAAAATGTAATACTTTTTCTAAACTTTCGTCCACAACTTATATTACAGACACAAAAGCTTTTGGCGTCAATATTACATGCCGCAGTATTTATATCATATATAGTGGTAAGTAATAGTAATTCACTTCTCTTAATTTGAAATTATTCTTATTTATTATTTTTCTGACAGCTTACAATATATATTATCTATTATTATATTAGTTGTCTCTAAATTGTCATGGCAGTTAGATCGTTTCTTTATATTTGAATCACTTTTATTTTCTATGTTGTTTTCTACATTTTAATAAGAGTGTACGCCTTAGATCTTGATCCCAAAGGGCAAGCTTCAGTCATGAAAATATTACGACAAAAATTGACAATTATGGGGGAAAAATAGCGCAAATATACGTTTAAAAGTATATCAAATTACGAATAAGCTATTTCTGTAAATATTTTGTAAGTTGTGCACGAAATGTTGCATTAAATGTCACTACTTTCTCATTCCATCATACTAAACAAGAACTGTAGTTATTTATAATTCCAGATTATAGTTTGAATGGTCGAACAGTAATCGGTGGGTCTATGGGATAGACATATTTCACCAAAAAAATTTGCAAATACCTTGATTAATAATAGTTCTAAATACGAGTATTTTTCTAAGCAAAATACAATTTGTTACTAGGTCGTTATGACCTAGTATAAATTTAAATACCCATCTGTTTACTACCTTTACTAAAACGTAATTTATCCTGTGAGTAAACCTAGTTAGTTAAAAAAATGAGAATTCATCTTTGTTAGAAATACAACAATAAAAAATCCTTGGCACGGTAACAATTCGGTGAAATAAAAATAAAAAAATAAAATGCACAAGAGGTAATAATTTAAGTGGTTTTGTAAATAGCAATACATTTTTTTGTTTAAATAAATCTCTTACAGTTAAATTATTTATTACATATGTATATATTTCTATATATATATCGTCATCTTGTAAAAATATTTTCCATACTTCGCTATTTGTTTTAGAATAACTTCTGTATAGTTGCAATCAATTATGAAATTATACATTTATTTATACATAGAGCAAGTAATACTACTTCGAGTATAATACCTAGCAAACAAAGAAAAACATTCTAAATACTTTTTCTATGCCTACATTTTATAACTTGGTAAAACAAACATAAAAAGCCTTTCTTTACAATCACAGCAGTTATTACAATTTTAGTACAAGCATGTTATAATTTTAATAGACATCACAGACAATTTTAAGTATTTTATTTTTTAAATCAGACATTTTCAGTAGTTTAGACTGTTTTTCTTCGAAATATTATTTCAATATAAGTAATTTTACATTATTTTACAATTAATACACATATGTAGTAAGTTACTAGTAACAATAAAGCTTTAAGATAAAAAGATAAAACCTGAAAAATTAAAAGCCTAAATTTACATAAAATGATATTAAAAATAAATAATGCTGTCGATAAATGACTATTGAGAACCAAATAACTCTTTTTCTACGAAATATTTACAATCATTTTTTGTTTTTGTTCTTTTTTAAGTGATTTCGCGTCTGCAACATGTAATGTAAGGTTCGTGGGTGAACAAACTACATTACCAATTCTTCATTAAGTCGAATTCTCCTAAGGTATAAAAGGATCTGACGACGAATAAAATAACCTTGATTACTCTTCGTGCCAACATTTTATGCTACGTATTAGGCGGAGGTTGGGAACCCGATGTCTGACCTGACGGTCCATTCATTTGGGGTACACTACTGCTATATGGATGATTTGAATTACACAACACTGTATACACGTTGTCCATTTTACTTAGTTTTTCGAAAAATGGTATCAAGTCAAACAGTTCTGAATCGGACATGTCGTCGAACCATGACGCGACTGGAACCTTGTGAAAAAAGATACATATAAATATTTTGCTCAGTACTTTACGTAACGCGAGAAAAAAAAACATGATTATTAACGAACTGATATTTAAATAGAATTAGTTTTGAATTAATTAAATATACATAAAGGGTTTAGAAGAAAGGATAGGAATTTATGTACCGAATAATTTAATAAGCAAAACGTGTTCAGGAAATTTGTGGGTTCTTACCGTTAACCACATCAGATAACATAACACACATCTTTCTCATTACACACATGCTTATTAAAATCAACGTAATATATTGGCAATAACTACATTTATTTTTCAAAAAATACGCAATGATTATACCATCTGTTTCAAAAATAGAATTTTTTAGTATAGTTTCTTTCATATATCGCACATGGAATGCAAGAGTATCATAAGTTAACAAAATGCAATTTGAGTTAATTGTGGTAATTGATAGAAAATAGAACAAAATTTCTGCTGTAGCAGTGTCCCAAGTGCAGGTTGATTCTTAGCCCTTAGATGGATACGTATCGGTCTGCACTTCAATAAATGTCAACGAATACAATTTATTCAGCAACACAGGCATACGTTACTCTCGAGTTCTGTGTACCAGATGTTTGCGAATAATATTTTAAGTAATACTGACGTAAGGTGATTTGTGACGGAATTGCAGTATGAACTTAAACTTAGTGCAGGTTCTTGTTGTATTTAGTTTTTGTGCAATTACCATTATTTTTTGTGAAAATATTGTTATTTTGAAACTCTTTATTACTGCAGAATTAGGAGGAAAACTGCTGAAACTGAACTGCTACGTTGTTTTTCATTGTAATTTCAAGTTTCTAGTAGGTTGTTGAAAACAAAATGTTCGATTAAAATTTTAGGCAAATTCCTTAAATTTGAACAATTTATTAAATGAATCGTCACAGAAGATAGCACTACTCGGTAAAAATAATAATTCCGATGCACCCAAGAAAATCAAGATCACCCTAGGATTCTCAAAATTGTTCAGCTGAGACTAAAACTGTGTCCGAATTCGCATTTTTCTTGCATCTAATATATACTACAACCTAGTCAACAAGCCCCACCACTAGTAAGCCACGACTCTCCGAACGCATTTGAACTAGAATGTATACTAAAATGTGAATTTGAAGTAAGTAAACGAAAATGTAAGCTAAAATGTATGCTTGCAGTTCTACTAACTTCGCAGTAATAAGTTTTCACTGTTTTGACGGGTTTTAGTTCATAAATGAGCTATATTCACATTCGTTTGAAGCAGCTGTTCTAGGAATTACTGTTTTTTTTTTTGTCTAAAAATGTTGAATTTATTTTATTTATTTACTGTCATATTTGTTATGCCTTAAACAGACCTCTATCGGCTCCACACGGAATCTACCTTCAAGTATGTATATATCAAGTAAACGCGTCCGAATTTCTTTCGAATACATATATACTACTACGTCACAAGTATACCTACACACTAGGCAATTCGGGCACAGCCAAAATTAAGTCCTCGTTAACTGAATAAAAACAAAAAATTATTTTCTTCAAAATGCCTTTAAAAGTAGTTCCTAAATACGAGCAATGACTATAATGTAAAAGTACTATCTCGTATCCAAGACAAAGACATAATTTTTCCGTTTGAAAATGACGTTGCTTCTCAAGATTTCGTAAGAATTCACAGAAACACCAGCATTACTAATGCAGAAAGTGATTTTGAAATAAATACTGTAAAACACCAGAAGTAATTTGACTGCTGAAGCAAGCCCGTTTCGAAGTAGACTAGTATGAGGAACATTATAGGACAATAGGAATGTATTAATTCCAAACAACTCGGACTATGAAACCTATTATGATCCTGATTAGGATACGCATAGAGAGACAGAGCTACTCGAGCAACGAATCCGAGAATGAAGAAGAACCACTATATAGAATAAATAATAGATCACACCTCAACTAAGGTGGCAAATGATGTAGAAAATGATCATTCAGCAGGAGAGGTTGGAGAAACCAAAGAAAATAAAAGGATAAAAAAATGCAATGGAGCAAAATGAAGACATGAAAGGAGTATAAAACGTAAGAGCGGTTTCGTTGCACATACGTTAGTTATTTCAAATAAGCTAATTAGAACTGTAACAGGGAAACGCAGGTAAAAGGTGATAAAAGACAACAACAACAACCAAAAACAAATTGATCAACTTATTAAGCAGCTATCGATCATATAAATTGTCTCTCGTGTAAAATCACATTTACGCAATCAGCCGAGGAAGGAGGATGCAAAAACACCATCAGAGGGTCACATGGATTACATAATAACACTACAAATTTGAAAACAAACTTGAGAAACTATAAAATATTTTTGGGCGAAACTTTAATATTTCGTTCTTTACGACTAAAAAGAACCAACGTAATATTTGTGATAAATATAAAAATTCAGATGACAAAAAGAAGCTGCTGGAGTCTTATGAAAGGAGTCGTTTAGATCGGAAAAAGGCGGGGCTCAAATCAAGCTGGTTCTGCTTGCTTCAACACGGAACCTCTTTCGCAAACTTCTTGTGATGATATCAACACCTTCTTCCATAAATCAAAATTGTTTACCTCCAATTTTACCATTTTTGATTTAAGCAAGTTAAAACGGTATTGCTTTGTATGGCACAATGGTGAAGAATCATGGATCAAATTCTTTTATACTACACTTTTCCTGTATGGTGTAAAAACATTAATAGTTCCATATTTTCCACAATTTTCTCCTAAAACACGAAGGTAACAGAATGTATATGATTTCTCCTTGACGTCTGGAAATGCAGTATCATGGCTAAACCACATGTCTGCCTACAGATTAACTTGCAGCACAGTTATATGGTTTAACTATACAGGCTAACAACTTGAACTACGAAAGCCTATTGATAGGAGAGGGTGCTGGGAGTTAAAATTAAATGTATCCATTTTACTATTGTCAACTTTTTATATGACAGGAATGTCAGTGGTTATGTAAAATATTTTATCGAACCATCAAACTGTCCTAATGGAATACACAATTAATGAAAAAGTGCAAATTATAAAGTGGTTTTATAATTTGCTATAGTATTTGACATAACCACTGATATTCCTGTCATACAAACAGTTGACAATACTAAAATGGATACATTTAATTTTACCCCCCACTACCTTCTCCAAATAATGGAAGAAAATTTAACATTTCATAACGATACTGTATTTTCAATAAAATAACTGTTCCACCTATATACACCTATTTTGAAAAACTTAATTTTCATGGTAAAAATCTTGTCTACGTTCACTTTTTTAATAACTAGAGAGCTAAGGTAAATTTAACATATTTAATAATATACCTAATATTTCTTTTAAATCATTCATTGCGTTTTATGTAACTAAACTCGTATCCATGTAGAACACGTTATTTTGGACACCATCTATACCTTATGTCCGCGTTATATTATGAATATAAAACATATTATTAATTATAATCATTAACTTACTGCATTATCTGGATGGAATATGTAGGAAGCTGGTGAATTATCTACGATAACTATTTGCTGTAATTCCCGCCCAAGTTTGTTCAGGTCTTTAACATAGTTCCCTCGATGGAAGACACAACTTTCTCTAAATAATCTAGTCCTAAAAACTCCCCACTTATCTAATAAATCGGCGACAGGATCAGCATATTTTGCTAACGATGCAGTAAATAACACGCATTCATAAAGTTCGCCCATCCGTTTTAGAAACTCGTCCACATGCGGTCTTTTCAACACGTACACTTGGTGAACTGTGCCATCAATTTCAACTGGTACAACAAAATCTGCATTGCTGATGGGCTAAAACAAATAAATAAGTTGCACGGAGATTAATGATTTAATTATTGAAATAACTGCGAATTAGATTAAATCAGATTTAAATAACTGAAACTAAGATTATTAAATTACAAATACAATCATGTAATACCTTCCTTTTCAGTACTTTAAATCGTTTTGAAATAAAATTGAATAATTTAAGAGACTCATCGATATACAATATATCTAAAATATAGGTTGTAGTTACAAAAGTGATGACGTCGTATGACAAAAAGGTCAATCAATATAAATTGAAACACATAATACATCAGATCTTTTCGTGAACGTCATTGGTTATGCGTAGAAATCTCTCTGCCCTATCTAAGATTTTCTATCGTCTTAGACGATACATAGCAAGGTCTTTGCATTTAGTTAACAGTGACGTGTATCCTTAAATCATATATGATGTGGACTCAACTATATCAAATCTTAGCCTACAAAAATTGTTTCAACGTGTTTAATTGAACTCAATTCAGAGTATACAGGATGATCAACAGTGTATAGAGAATTAATTAAGAATCCTTTTAAAAACTTGGGTGCTGTAATAAGCAGATATGCTCTAGCTATCTAAAGTATTATGCAGTACGGCCACTTGTACTGGAAACTAAGGCAACTTCGTTATTTTAAATGGAACACCTGTATATTCCTCCATTTTTAGAGACCGCATTTGCTTCTGGTTAGCTTTTTTATATAACTTTCTCAATTCATATTTGAGATATTAATTTCCTTGTTTTTTAAGAAAATTATACTTCACGTAATTGAATTGATCAATTGCAAATCAACTCTTAATTTATTCATGTCATAATTCTCCAACATTTTTAGTTGGTAATAAAATGTGACCTTATCAAACATGAATTTTCATTTTAATAATTAATTGTTACGAAAATATGATTTTCTCATAAAACTATCCAAAACGTCATCACCTGTACAAGCTAAAAGTAGTTAATATACAAAATTAGTATACCTTGAAGCTACTATGAACAAGTGTTTCATCCAAATCTATAACCATGCATTTTTTGTGCATGTCTTGATGACGAACTGGTGGTAGGAGGTATCGCGGTTGCCCTGACAAAGCGGGAGACTCCTTGTCATCAATGTACACATTTGAGTTGGAGCCTTTTGATTTATTGCGACCCAAACAACACAGGAGTGACTGCAGAAACCCACGCTTAGCCTTTTTGTTCGAAGTTTTACTTTCCGATACGTCATTTTCATTCCTTGGTAATGTTCCTATAAATGAATTAAAGATTAACATATAAAAAAAAATTGAGTTAAGTTTTAAAATTAAAAACATAGTCTATACAAAATTATAAAAGGTTTTTACATTGTTGAAATTGTACTCGATCAATTTTCCTTGCTTCAAAGTAAGTACGATAACATAATTTGTATAGCAGTAACCTACTAAAGTTTTGTTCTAGATAAGCTTTTGTATGAAATAAACTCTGTGTTATTGATTTTTAAATCTAATTTCCCAGAATCTTGCCATTATTAAATTAAATAATAAATCATATTGCAAAGGCGTTTGTATAAAAAGTTTCTTTGAGATATTTCCTAACTGTAAAATGTATAAATATGTACTCTTTTGATAAAGTATCAACATTTTATCAGTTTTGTAATAAAAGAAACCACTATCTATAACAGAAAACCAGAAAAAAATGTAAAGAAACACAACATATATACCTTGGAAATTTATCTGACAATAAGTACACGCAATTATTTCATAAACTGCGTAAATATTTAAATAAAGCAACAAACCTGAACAAAAACAATTATTATTTATGCTTTACTAAATTTTTATTTAATAGCATCCATTTATTGCGTCATGAGTAATGTGAATATGTGCATACTTCTAAATATTTACAGCAGTTTACAGAGAGTAAAGGTTGTAAGAATATAAAATTATCGCTGTCAGTCAGTATACAATTTACCATTGGAAACACAATAGACATTGACTGTTTCAGCATTGTGTGTCGAGTTGATAGTTACAGAAACGATGTAGTTGAGAAATTCATAAGCGCGGGTAGAGATTAAATACACAATGGTTCCATCTGAAACATTAATTCAACCAGCATTATTTCTGCACTAAAATCGTTAACAAGCTAATCTGCTACAGCACGTACATATATAATTTAGTATTCCCTTTGATTAACTATATTTACGTTTCAATTATATGTGGAAACATACGCCACCACTAATAGTTATATTCTCCGCCAAATGCCCGACATTATAATGAGTTTATTAAGAGATTCTTTGAGCCCTGCCTATGAATATATCCCTGTTAGTAGTAAAATTTGTGTATTCAAAAACTATATTGTATATGCACTATACAGGGTCTGGCAGCAAGGTATTTTTTAGACGGATGAACTTGTAATTGTGAAATTATGGCAATAAATAGGATTGTATTCTGCGTTTTTTTTGGAGAATCTACCAATCAGATACTAATGTTACTTGGATGTGATGATAAAAAATGTATCTACGAAGGATTAAGTCATCTTTTCAACATCTTAAATTCTCAACGCCCTCCTAGAAGTAGATCTAGTTTCGAGAAAGATGAATAACTTTAATAAAACTAGAAAAATCTGCAACTATTGAAGGTAAGAGTTATCCAAGACGATCTTAAAACATCTACATATGATCTGTCGAAAAATCATATTAGTTCGAAATCTATGCAAAATATTTTACATAAAACAAATTTTATAATTCAAAACCAGCAACATCTGAAGATGGTTTTGATTAGGGCTGTTGCTCGAATCCGGGTACCCGGGTACTCGATATTGTTAACAACAGTTCTGCGCGGTTTCTACTACTAGATTTCGGGTATTCGGTTTCAGATACCACATTTCGGGTAACCGGATTTCAAGCATGCGTTTTCAAGTTTACGTCTTAGTTACTTAAATACCAATCACTACCCATTATTGTTACATTGTTAGTTCTTAGGTAAGTAATTTCTTAAAACATGCAAGTAAAATGCAACATTTTAGTAGATTCTCTTATGAAAACGTTTAATTATTAATAAACAAGTGGTTATTTCAAACATAATCTCCTGCATATCTTAAATAAGCATCTGAATTTTACTTCATAAATCGCATATAAAACAAAATGTTAGATGTTTTACTTGGATCCGTCACAAATGTTTTAAGATGTTACTTACCTAACTCTGTAACAACAACGGGTGGTGATTGGTATTTATGTAATTACCTAAAATGTAAACTCAAAAGCGGATGCTCGAAATCCGGACACCCGAAATCGGGTATTAACCGAAATCGGGTATTAACCGAAACCGGGTATTACCCGAAAGCAGATATTACCCGAAATAGAGTATAACCGGGTACCCTAAACCGGGTATTACCCAAAATCGAGTACCTACCCGAAACCGGATACTCGATTGTGCAACCGGGTAACCCGGAACCGGGTAGTGCGCTAAACGGGTACCCGGTTTCTGAAAACGACGGATATCAACAGCTCTAGTTTTGATCGAAGATTAAGAGTTTTGTCAAGACGTACTGGATAAAATTATTTTAAAAATTGAAGATGTTGGCGGTGCAGTAAACACTGACATCACAAAAATTTTATGTCCTTTAAAAATGCAGAATGCATTCATCACCCCACAATTTCATAGTTATAAGTTCAGTCGTTTCAAAAAAAACCTTGTTGACAAACTTTTTCACTAGCCTGCATAACAGAATTTACGCTGAAACCACGACCAGATATGTTAATGTTATTCCAACAACCTTATTGCAAATATTATGTATGTACCTATACATGCATGATTCTATTATTATTTATATTTCTTTCAGTGTTTATATTTAATCTTGGGCACGCAAATATAAACATTTAACATTTATAAATAAATAAACAAATAATTTTGTTAAAAATACGATAAATGATATTGAGGGCCCGTGAGCCCTCGAAACACGTGTTCCAATTAATAATTGTTGAGGTGTTGGTGCTACTGATTTTGTATCTATAAAAATACGATAACTTATTACAAAGCCTTTCACTACTACTTCATACAGAGTGACTCAAAATATATAATGTGAGTAGTGATATTCAAATACATTACATAAATTCCAGCGTCGTTAAAATGCAAATCTAACCTTACCAATACCATTAAAAGTAAATAATTAATCTAAAGGTGGTTATTAGGATAGTTTCTGCACTCCTCTATCTAAAATCAGAAGCTATATAGATTTTGTCTAAAGCGAAGTACATGTACACAAATTGAGATATTGTTCCGGCATCTATTATTGGTATTATCGCTAATAAAACATAATTTGCCGGAAATATTCAACAAGAATTTATCGTTTCGAATTGATCATCAATATGGCTTGTATATGTGCAATTCGTCAGAATACAATACTGCTGCAAGATATTTTTATATTTAATTACAACATCGTTTGATTTAGAGATGATTTATTTTTCTAATATTTGTACAATCAAACACCTTGAAAATGTCCGCTATTATTATACGACTCCTGTATCAGTACATACACTTTTAAGGCGGTTGATTATACATAACAAATTACTGATAATTCTCATTGTAATAAGATTATATTTCCGCGAAATAAAATTAATTCTTCAACCGTTATCGATGTTCAAAAAAATTAATACTACCTAAAAATGTAATAAATCTCTGATAGTTTATCACTTATTTCCTTTATATTATTAATTTCAATATTTTGTTTCTCATAGGTAAGATGTATTAAATGTATTTAATTGCAACTAATGCCAAACTCATGTTTGTTTTTGCAAATTCCGCACTCATAGCCTAATTAAATCCGTCAACTAATAATCATGCTATAGTTTGCCAGTTCGAATTGACTTTTCTTGTTAGAAAGAATTATTTAAATTCGCAGTTACGTAGTATATAAATCTCTCCCACTTTTGTCATATATTTTTATATAATCCTCATACTATTATCGTTTATATCAGAGTAAATTATACTGAACGATATTTTATATATAAAAATTATACATACTGCGTAAATGATATTGCATACCTATCTAAGCAAGTTATAAATTCCATTTAGGTAAAATTCATGTTACGTAAAGATTTGCAAATTACTTACTAGTGTTAGGACAAACGCAGAGAGTTCTAATCAAGTAACACAACAACAGATCGTTTTACTGATTTTAATAAAGTAAGCTTATGTTTGCAATTAAAACAACTAAAACCAAAACATTCAATATATTTTCCCATAGGAATTGTCTTGTCACGATGAAAATATGTTAATATGTTGTCGTTACAACATATTAACATATTCGATTATTCAAAACGAAATTCGGCTGTTGACCCAGAATAATTATTATATCACATTTGCGGAATTATTTGTTCAAAACAACCCGCCTCAAATACTTCAGAAAGACGAGACTACCACAACTTGACGGTGGTTGACTCTATGGTAAAATTTCCAATTACTTCCATCTCTGCCAGTTCATCTATTGTCTTATTTTTTGATTAAAAATTCTTGGTATGCCACGGGCGCATTGTTCAGCACCATAAATGTAAATAACTTCTTTGACGCTTTTGACGCCTAGCTGTTTGTACAATTATACAGTACGAAACTGATAATTTTTCGTGCTAAATTAAAAAAACGGTGAACAATTAATACACGACCATAATCTTAATGAAATAGGCTTTAATTTCACGTACCACACTGGGTCGTTCCATTTAAAATTCTGAAGGCGGTATTCGTGGGGGCGCACTAGCAAACATAAAAAATGTAATTCATCCATCAAAGTGTTTCTCCGTTGAATTAAAACTCTGTGTGTTTTTTGGAAATTTTTCTTTCTTTTTTGTTTTTGAATTTTGAAATTTGAGGTGGATTATTTTCAAAAAATCAACTCTGTAAACAATGGTGTGCATTTAAAGTAATAAGGTCATTCATTTGTATCAGTCCAGTGAACTCGTAAACACCTCTTACAGAATGTCTTATTTTATTGCATACATTGATGCAATGGTTTTTGTACATAGTTTATTTTGAGATAAGATTGAGAGGTCATCGATCGATAGGCGAAATTACCATTTTAAATTATTTTAGTTTAAAATATCACCTTGAACGATATAAATGTATATGGAAGTTGCACGCTAAAACGGCTCTGCCAAACTGTGACGTCAGTGTTGTAGAAACAGATATCTAATGAATGTTTTTGGATTTGCTGATTTTCATCACCACATCAGTGACCATCAGCTATATTCCTAGCCTGTGCAATGGTGCCAAATTTAAATTATATAATGAATGATTACAATGACCTGATTCACATGTGTCGTGATGTAAATGTGACATAAAGAAGCACACTATAGGAAGTAGCCCCGATCATACGACACATAGTCTAAGTTGACATAAACATAACTAACATAAGGCTGGTTGAAACCATTGACGTGATTAATGCTTTCGGAAAGAAATCTGTATATTTGAGATATGTTTAACCAGCAGTATTTATATGTATAACTTTGATGTTATAAACTCATTTACCAATTACAGAATGTTCATGATCATGATTTTCTTTTAATTTCAGCATAACTACGACAGTTAATTACTCTATAATTAACACGCACGTAGATATACAGTCCTCGCCAGAGAAAACGGGACACGTCTTATTGCGATTTTGGCTAAATTTTAGTTGTGTAATTAAGTATTTTCCTAAAACAATGAATGAATAAATTTTCTTGTCATTATATATGTCATTAATGTCAAATGTTTTCAATGCATAGTTTTTATTTACGTTGAAAATATTAATATATGCCTCACGTTAATAAAGTATGTAAAGCAAGAATTCGCACTAAAATAGATGGTCGATGAGAAGTGTAGCAGATGAATTTGGAATAGGTAAGAGTACAGTAAGCAGAATATATAGGAAATGGAGAAAAGAAAGAAGTCTTTCGAGATCCGTCGGCACAGGAGCAAGAAAAATATCTGATGTATACCAAGTCCGGCTTCGAAAGAACAAAGAATCGGCTTCGCTCTGCAGCACATGGGATATGCCGCTTGGGATCAAGTAATATTTTCGGACGAAAAAATATTTCAGTCGTCGTACAATGGACAAGTAAAAGTTTACCGGCCAAGAGGTACACGCCGTTTTGAAGACAAATATATAAATAAAATTAAAAGGAATCCTCGATTTTCTGTCAACGTTTGAGGATGGTTATCATCGCGAGGTCTCGGAGTTGCGCACCATATTCGAAATCGCCTTAACAGTGAAGAATATATAAATATTCTTAATAATGTGATGATCCCAACCGTCACACAATCTTATCCTGATAGGAATTTCATGTTTTTGCAAGACAACTGTCCTGTTCATACCTCCGCAGCAACGAAAGAGTGGTTTAATACAAATAACGTGGCCTGTATGGATTTTCCTAGTTATAGTGGAGATTTAAATGTGATAGAAAACGTATGGGGTTTAATGGCAAGATGTGTTAATAAACAAAATCTTCAGGTGCATAACAATGAGCAATTATTTCACATAGTACAAACAGCCTGGGAAGAAATACCTGAAAATTACGTCATTAATGTAATAAAATCAATGCCTGAAAGAATTAATGCTGTGATAGAGGCTGAAGGTGCTCTTACAAAATATTTATAATAATAAATTTAAGTTATTACAATGTTGACTAAAGGTCTTTTTTACAAATTGGTTAAAGTTTGAATACTGTCAAATTGACAAATATCATTTTTCATCTATTACTAATTTCAAATCATATCAATAGCTGTAATCTTGACTTACAATAGTTAAAAAAAGTGGCCCGTTTTCTCTGGCGAGGACTGTAACTGAAATTCTTTATTTTGATTCACGGAATAACTATAATTGGATTTGAATACAATATCATGTACCCTATCTATTAGCTTATGAGAAGCTGCTACTACAGATGAACGCATGGCTCATTTATTAGATTAAAATTTACACCGGTCGTGAGGTAAAAGGGGTTTTCAAACGTTCTAGTTAAAAGTCTGAGTGTAGTTTCTTTATTCCAAGAATTTTATGCTATTTTTGTTAACATTTTGGTAAATTTACATATTTGGAAGAGATCTTTATTTACATACCGTGTAGTATTATTAATATCAACAAAACTATCTAATGTATAACACGTGTATTCTTAGCACTTAGATTTGGTCGGGGAAAAAAAACAACACGAAATTAATGTCGAAGAGCAGAATTTCTTCCTATAGCTAGTAAAATTTTGAGAGATTGCTACTGAACTACGGCTGCTATTGAACTACGGCTAGGAGATTGTCAAGTAATTCAGCATAGATAGCGTGGAACCGTAGATATAATCTTCCTCGACAAATTAGAAGAACGAATACTGATTTTTTTTACCAGCAATGGAACCTCAATGATTCAATCAGCAACTCAGGATGCCCTTGAAGCAATGAAACGGTGCTACCGAAAAACTTTCTTAGCTAGATAGAAATTAATGACTCAAGTGGCCCAAATTGATGATATTGTAGATCTTGCCAATCTATATTCATTTCATCATTCGTTATACAACGTTATATTACATTGGGTGTTTTGTAATAAATCAATTATTTTTAGTTTGTCTGCCAGACCTACGCCTCTTTTCCTTTTTATTGCAGTCGACATTTTTGTTTGTTGGTTGTAGTCTTGACCAGAAGCGTAACACTTAAATTTAATACTAATGTCGTTTGAAAACGACGGAAAGGGAAGTGACCAGCGTGTTGCAACCGATCGTTCGTCCTAAACAGGCTTCGTTATACAGGACGTTCTCTAATTGAATCTCAATATTTTAGGGGACGAGTTTTTGGTCCATTTTAAAAAGAAAACTTCATATGAACGTATAACCTAAACGTCTGTCACAATAGGTAGCTGAAATTCCGTACGAACGCCACTGGTGGAATTAAAAAAGAATGTGGTGCGCTCAATAATGCCTCTTGATACATAGTATACGTATACCACATTTCATTAAAATATCTAAAGTTGTATTACAGGAATTAATGAAAAACTATTTATTTTTGAAAACTTTACCGCCCTGTATCTCAAAAGTTAAGAGGTTTAGGTCATACGTTCATATGAAGTTTTCTTTTTAAAATGGACCAAAAAATCGTCCCCTAAAATATTGACATTCAATTAGGAAACATCCTGTATACAGACAAAAATTACACTGTTTTTAGGACCTCTTAAACAGATCTTAAAAAACTGTACATTATAACCGAACGTTCAAGCCGGGTTCATATTAACCAAGTTCATCGGTAATATAAACATGACTATTTATTTTGTAAGTTGGTTACTACAGTGTGGCATTTACAGTGCACAGGTTGCTCTATATTAAAAAAAAAAAACATAGCATCGGTAGAGTATAAGGTCTTACGAGTCCCAAAATAAATTTGCGACAGATTTTTGTTAATTACAGTAGCCTTACTTAACTATAAATATAACTTAGTAAAAGTGTAAATGTAAAATTTTCAGGTAACATTAAGATAAGTCCATAACAAACTTAAGTAGTTCGTTTACACAATTAATTCCTATACAGAACTTGTTATTATGATCCAGTTTTATTGTAAACTATTACCAATATAAAGATGTGACATGTTACAGTACACTATTTACTGTCACTGACATGATAATAAATGGTAATTTAAACATATGTAATGAATAAAAGTTTGCATTATCTACTCTATTGTGTGTGCTGCACAAAAAAAATGTAAGATGAATGATAATGTTTGAATTACTTTTAACTACTGTTTGAGTTTTATCTTAAATTTAAATCAAGTACACTTATTTACAACAAAACCAGATATATCAAATGTGTTATATTAACTCCAAAAATGTGAAAGCATATACATTAGGTTTACACATGAGCACAAACAAGCAGATGACAGTTAGCTCTTCCAAAAGAGGTCAAACAGGTGTGGAGTATTTCGATCATTAGCATATTTGTTTATGAAATATTTGGAAAATGTTTATTGTTGAGACGCATATTTGCAAATAACATTTAAAAAATAGTACCCAATCCCAGGGTCGAGCTCAAGGTTAGCTGGTCTAGGCGCCCGTCGCTTGTTTACCTTTGCATGTTCTATACACGCCTACTTCAAATTGAGATTTAATAACATGGTTAATTTAGCGCTTACCTCGTTTGTGCAATTTAACTATTTTACTGACACTACTTATCAAATTTCCAAACATAATCTTATTGTAGTCCCGTCAGTTAACAGGTGCAATCCTAGTAGAAGTAATCTGTCACTTGTTATTTACCTTTTTCGGGTGGATAACTGTTCAATTGTTCGTCGTCTCTTGACACTTGAGTAATAATGGACGATGCGTCCATTTAAACATTTGTTTCTTCCTTCGTTTGTTTATCCACGTGTTGCTTTTTTACAAAGTACAACAAAAATATATTTAAAACACTTTTGCAAAATGGCAGAAGCTGTTTTTACTTCTCTTCACCATATTGAAAACTAACATCTGTTTTACCGATAAATACGTTTGGATATCTTCGCGCGAAATTCAAATAAATAAAAATGGATGTACTCATGAATTACCCGTTTATTAAAAAATAAAGCTGTTTGTGTATATATAGTGAGATTCTGTATATATTTTTATAAAACTTAAAGTTAATTGACGATCACGGAAAGATTTTTTTACATTATATCAAATTAAATAAGTAATGCGCAATTATTAACTATTGTATAATTTTTGAAATATATATTGTGTACATGTAACCGCATTTTCAACGCTAAAAATACTGCTGCAAAATAGAAGGTTCAACGCTTTTTAAATGAAAGCGATTGTAATCACTTCAGCCTTTAAAAAAATTACATATTTTGTTTACAGCGCCATCTGCACAGCAACAATACTATTTTCAAAAATATATTACATATTTCTACTATGGATAGAGCTCTATCTGGATAATTCACAAAGACGAAGTATGCATTCGTGTGAATGGTGTGAATTGTTAAAATAATGGAGTACAGCAACACTACATGCATAATTCTTATATGACAACATTTTCATAATGTCCCAGTGACGTATGTGCTATGCTACATTTTTTCGCCTTTCGATTGGATAATAAGGAATATTGATTATCAACTAATCATGATTCCTTCCTGAAATACTTTCGATTGCTTGGCTTTGGCCTAATAACAGTCAGGTTCTTTCCAATTTATTTTTTCAACTTCTCTATCATTGTAACCAGTAGACTCGGTAAAGAGGGGCAATTTCCAACGCAGTGCGATCAGCAACATAAATGGGTAGCACGGAAACTCGAGCGTCCGTAGCAAAGCACACTTGTTCAGCATTATTCTAGTGGACGTTGTCAGTACACACATACTTAGAAAATGTCGGATTTAGGTACCTTTCAGAAACGGCGTATTAGAACGTCGTAATAGAATTAAATATGTAAGGTGCGACAACTATTTGACGTGTACAAAGTATAAAATATTGTTCTACAATCCGTGGCAAACGATACAGTTAACAATTAACATTTGATATAGATGTTTGTTTTATTCTATGTCATTTGTTTCCTTCTACAGCAAGTATTCGGATTATACATTATCAAGTCGGACATCGATAAGACACGTTATGCCATCTACTCCTTCCATGACGGCTGCTTAAAATGGCATGTGTTTCAGCACGTTATATAATATAGTAGTTTTTGTCATTATTTTATGTGCAACCATTCATGCGTCCGTATCGCCTACGTTCTCATGAACGTCACGAACATAAATGATGCGAGTACGTAAACGTTACTGAACGCTCGTCGTGATACGGCTGCTCGGCTTCTCCACATTGTTTCTGCACTGCATTGAAACTTGCTCCTCTTTGCCGATTCTAAATGATCTCTTTGATTCCATGCGGAGGTATACTCGATTGTGGATACATTTTTATTATTCTTTCTTATTTCGCGCACGTCATTTTTTTTTTGGTTTCATGTACACTGATGTTGACAGTAACGTGCAAGCAAACATGTTGCTATTATATGTATTCTTTTTGTAAAGTTCGCAACTCAACTGCTCCCCGTGTCTGAACTAATGTTCAGTGATTTCAGACTCTAGTTATTGGTCAAAAAATCCTGTTATAGTAATATATAAAGCAAAAATAACATTATACGACGACTTGCACATCAGATGAGTGCGCTACTCATAATTAAATGTTGTTTAAATAATTGTAAAAGGACGTCACAGTACTTTATATACACAAAGCAAACTAGATTTGTATAAAATAAAATTATAAAG